>OY759265.1:22177622-22407622 GCA_963662155.1 Lamellibrachia columna | reverse complement strand
GGTATTCGTACTGTGCATCTGAGAAGGAAGTGTAACAACGTTTGACAGTAGACGGTGCGGAAAGCTAATGGTTTAGTTATGATAAACCTTATAAAATGTACACCTTGTCTTCCTAAAGGTTAAAAAATAACTAAATACAGCTAAGCGTAAAATGATGATAATTATGCATGTAGGAGTACCAAGTATAACTTTCATAAAACATTTATTTAAATTTAAAATGTTAGTTATAAAAGTTTATTTTGTGATAGGTAAAAATATTGTAGATAGGCAAATAAGATAAGTGATAGCATAGCGCAAGATCACTAAGGTAATACAGTTCAGTTAAAATTGTTTTGTGATGACAACGTATCAACTACATATAGTGAGTTTAAAACCATTACTATGGAATCACTGCTGCCATAGAGAAAACCTGACGGGCATTAGCTTCCTTTCGTGTATTATTTATATCAGACAAATACAACATATAGTTATTTTATAGGTTATTTGTAGCCTGACAATGGATATTGCTGTACCATGGAATTGCCCTTTCTGGGGGCAGTGATTCGGAAAAATAAAAACAAATTAATTGTTTTAACATACTGACAAAATTAGCTGTCATAATTAAATCTGTACTATTTTATAAGATAGTTTGTTCCTGTGTTTGTATATCTGTTCCCTCACATCTCCACCAGTGTTGCATATACAAGGTTGAAATTTATTTGTCGTACTCGGGGGGGGGAGGATCCATGGGGATCACGGTTCGTATATTTTTTATTTTAAATTCCCAAAGGGGTGGAGGTTTCACAAACTTATGTAGATTATGTAACTTTGAACAATAGCTGTTCATAGTTAGTACAATTGTTTGCAACGCTGTGTTTTCTGCGATTGTTCCGAGTAAGTGATCTACGTCGAACGTCCACGTAAGTTCCTTTGGATGGTGCAAACACTTTGTGAAACTGGCAGTGGTACATTGTTTTAGGAGCATGACATTGTATCCATTATAGCCATTCTCATTGCCCTACCAAAACTTTACTGGGTAGTGCAAAGAGTCATAAACTCTTGCAGTGACTGCTTTTTCTCCCGTGCAACGCCGGGAAACTCGGCTAGTGCTACATAAACGTGTTTTGTCTTGTGATTCATAGTGCATGTTTTAGTTGTACTTTCCTTTTTTTGCAGATGGCATTCCCATATTGCCAAGTGGAAGTCAGTCTACAGCCTACACGAGTTCTGACACGTGGACGCTCTCAGCCGTCCACCCGTCCTCTGTGACTCACACAGGTAAGTTGTTCGGAGTCTTCCCATTATAGCTACTTCCTGTTATAGCTACTTTTATCCCTGTTATAGGAGGGGAGCATTAACTATTTCAGATTGCATGGAGACATTTAGACATTAGGTTCATGTTATTACAAAGGTGTCCTCCCCTCCCAGTAGCCCCCACCATCCCAGCAGCCCCCTGTCCCGCTAACCCTCCCCCACCTAGTCAATGTACTATTTATTTAACACACACCTTCTAGAGTATTTGACAAATGTTTACTTTATTTATTTCAATGATAATATGATCATAGCATCACATCTAAATAAATTTATAGCAACAATCGTAACAAAATAACTCATCGAATAATAGTTGTTTATAGTTATTTCTTTTCAAAGTGTCCAATGTGAGTTAATCAGTTGATGCCCCATTTAACTACTTTCACACATTAAATGCATAGCTCATTACCCATAGATTTAAATTAACTTTGAAACGTTGAGTGAAAAGCTCAGATGTAGGTGAAAGCTGTTGCGAGTTGATCAGAATGCTATCTAATTTTCACATGTTTAGTAGCAAGCCAGTTGTCTTCAGGTTTAACTGAATATTGTTATAGTCTGATAATACTCTCAACCATATGTAATTGTTTTGTGATGTAAGGCATTATCAATTATCAACACCAGCTTTATGACTATTTCTTTATTTAAAATAAAGGTGAGACAGAACATTGAATGGAACAGCCAGGAAGTCTTTCCAAACTGATAATTAGGCCCATTAGCCCCCCATCATTCCCACTTGCAATGACAATTTCTAATTAATTATTTCCTTAAAATACATTGGGAGAAGTGATCATATCACACAGGTTGATTCGTTAAATTAAAGAAGTATTTTCTAGTATTCATTAATGTTTTTGGCTAATTTTTTTATATTTTATTTATGAAAATACTGACATGTACCAAAGTGTTCGTGCGTATAGTGTAAAGTTTTCAGAGCTCTGTAATAACATTAAGTATAACCACTAAATTACACTGATTTTTCTATATAAATTTTTTTTTACTTGTTCCACTGAGTCAACCATGTAATATCGTAACCATATATTCTATTAACACATCAGCATTGGTTATCGTTCGTTTAAGGTTAGAACCTCAAATCACCCTGCTCCCTAATGTGAAGACAACCAACATGGTGATTATCACATTACTGTAAGTCCCCCCCAGCCAAGGTGCAGAGCAGTGATTCTCTGGAGCATAATTTGACATGAGCCATATGAGTTCAATGATCATTTAGGCACCCTCCAGTGCAAAACCATTACATTATTTTGCAGCTGGCCGCTTGGTTCTACCTTCACAGCTGCCAAATGTCAACGTGGCACTTTGTGCTGAGTGCTTATGATTGCATGGAGACAGCTTATCTTGTAAGAGCACCAGTACACAGATGCCCCATGGTGGCTTCATTATTTCTGTATTAATTACCCCCTGGCCCCAGTGTTGTGGCCACTGGAATCTTGCTCATTCAGGGTGGTATATGGATGCTACTATCAGGAGGCTGTACCATCAGGGATATCTGGGGAAGGATTCCCCGGCTCCCTGTGGGCAGATTACAAGGGACACAGGAGGGAGCCTTGATAGGGCCATACCATTGGTTGCATAATCACAGCATATTTCCAATAAGCTTGCACCATGGCCCAGAAAGGTACTTCCTGAGTTACCGCCTTATCAGTGAGCAACATTGCATTTATAGGATGTGTAGGAACAGGTGTTCGAGAGTACATCGCTTGGCGTTGAAGTAATAAGTGCTGTTGGAATAAATGTATTTGTGGTGGAATAATATTGCACTGTTCATTAAATATACATAAATACTCTGAATATATCTGTGTGCTCAAGAATGACAAAGTAATCATAACCTTTTCTCTTGAATTTTAACTACGGTGAATCTTTTTCTGAGTGATGTGTTAGATGTATTCTGATGTATCTACAATATGTACTTCAAATACTTTAATTTCATGTCAAAATCTATATATGTGTACATACAAATATGCAATAAAAATATAATAATGTTAACAGTATAAATAATTTGTAAAAATAACATCAAAGATAAATAAATCATAATTAAAAAGGAATATATAAATGGGATGTAAATCACCATTGTACACAATAAAGTGCTCGTGCCCTTCTAAAACACACGTATACATTAACAATAATATATTAATTATAAACGCAAACATATAAAATAATAATCTAAGCATTTCTTATAGGGCCTATAATTATTTACCTAAATGTTAGCATAAAAACTACCCCTATCTTGACCTGAGGTATCTCCAACCCCCTCCTGACTTCTCACACTTGTGCAGGTGTTTCGTGTGTATGCTATCGTTCCATCAGTAGACGCTGGTGCAGTGCATCTTCTCCTGTAACTCCATAGCCGTCCTGCCCATTCTGAATCGCCTGCTTTGACCCGCTGCCACATGTTCGTCTGTCTTCACACATAGACGTGTCAGAGATCAAGCTTTGTCATAATTGTGATAATTCACCACCACTTCGTCCAGTCGTTATCTATACGGGGCTGAGCGACAAGTCGCAAAAATAGTCTTTTAAGATGTTCTGTAATTACTGTCAGCATTGCCGCACAAAGTCACAATCTGCAGGTAGATGCGGTCGTGAGATTGTCCACGCATAATGAATAACTCGTGCCAAACCGCCGACAGTTCTTGTCCACAAATGTTGCTCATGTTTATGGGTAAGGAAGGGATCGTTATTGGTGGGCCATAGTCGAGGTTTTATTCAACAGTTCGTTTACCAAGAATTCTAACTTTAGAAATTTTCCAACTCCTGCTTGTGCCTTTGAAGCAGAAAACCCGTATAGCAGCCACATTTTCTGATGCCAGGAAATTATATTTTTTTATTGAATAAGTAATTTATATATTTATGGAACTTAATATTTCTTCACGGTTCTTTGTGATATTGCAGGCACATTTTTTTTATGCCAGGACATTTGAAAGTCGTTTTTTTATTTATTGAATACATTTTTTTTTTTTATCAATGTGCACTTTCTTCACAGTTCTTAGCATGCGATTCTTTTATAGCAAATGATTGGATCCCAGGAAATCTGAAAGATGTTTTGATTTAGTAACACGTTTTTTTCTTTATGTCCCTATGTTGCTTGATTGATTTTGCCTATTGCCTTTCAGAAAAAATACCCAAACTTCCCTAGGGCCAACCTGCAGTTTCTTTCAGTTGAAAGAGCATCCACAACTCTGCACCTAATCCACGGCTCTCTGGCAAACTGCTCAGTTTGGTGTTGCTAGTAATAGATGACAGACAGCATTATGTTGATCTCTTGACCTGCCATGGTTCCTTTCCCCACCAGCCATTAAACTTTACCTGCTTCTAATGGCCTGGAAAACATTTATTTGCCAGGATCATTACTTGGTAACCAGAATCACTGGCAGCTCTCATTGGCAAATTAGACCCTGTTCTCCTCGTTTGAAGTGTGCCTGACTTGAACATCTGAGAAATTTTGCGTTATTGAGTTAGGCAAATGATGAGTTATCAAGAAGTTTGGCAGCCGCTAGCACTTTCCGTGTGTTGGAGTTTCGCAGTAAATTAGAGGGCATCCGTGTGTACCTATGGGAGGGTTCTGTATACAGAAGGGGATGGTCGAAGGTGTGGTTGTTTCTCCTTGGTACTGCTTTACTAGTAGTCTGCAAAATGGGGATTGTTAACACAAGTTGTACTGATATTATACTGTATATAAATGTAAAGTAAGAAAACCACAAACTAGCTTCAGTATATTTCCTACTAAAGTGGAATTTCTAATGGATGTAAAATCAAAACCACTTATATGTATTATGTTATACAGAAATTAATGCACTTTCAGAAAATACTGAAATATCAGTTTCTAATATTTCCGACTTAAGATGTGTTTTCTCATGCAGTGTCATATATGTATGTATATATACATACATATGTATGTATATATACATACATATATGTATGTATATATACATATATACATACATAAGTTTTTATTTGATGGGATTTTTATTTGTTTATTTACTTATATAGATGATTCTATGCAATAGCGCTTATTAATATATATATATATGTATATATATATATATTAAACATGTAATATATTGCATGATTTTACAACATACTGAAGTATAAAAAATTTCACATTTGTGGAAACCCCAGAAAGTCCCAATGCACACTGCACCCTAGAAATAGCTTGTGAATCACCTGCATTAACTGTACACATTTCATGGTCTGACTAAACAAGTCAACTGAACCATTGCTTATAGAACTTACAAATGGGCTTTGTTTGGTAGAAAGCACCTATCCCTGCCACGTTGTCACTATGTATTATAATTATCTTTTTAACTGCAACTGTCTGTGACTTCACAAAGGGGTTAATTGGCAACAAATGAATCATCAGAGGTATTAATATAACAAATAGTCATAGGTATTAATATAACATAGACACATTTGTATAGTACGTCTGTCTTTATGAGGTTCTGGTGAGACATGTTTCAACTCCACGGAGAGAACAAACATATAGGTAGACACTACAAGTGGTGACTATTTTTTTCAGACCCTGCATATAATATTTATATGTATATTTATATATACATTACACTCCCACATACACATATATAATATCCCACAATATATACTGGAGAAGAATAATGAATAAATTGCACTAACTCTTAATACATATCATCAGATTACTGAAATCCAAACCCCTCTAGATCTGATTGAGATTGTCTTATCAAGCTTAAATAGAAGGATACTAACAAATAGTTTGGTGCTTTTCTAGGATATGTGCATCCTAGAAAATCATAGAACTATGTATTTATCTAGTTAGTTGATCAGCATTTAGACAATATCAAATACATTAAATAAAAATATACTGGTTGCCACTCCCCACTGAGTCATGTAGACATTTGAGAAGAACTGGGTTATCTACTACTTGAACTAACAAAATTATGAATTGTACATTTATTTCCAGTATGTCCTAGAAGCTTGACAAGACCCCCCAGCTTATCTGGTTAGTTAATAGTTATGCAGTTAGTCATTTGTGACACAAATGGTGTGCTCTTAAATTATACATCAGTCTCCCTTGCTTCTCAGCTTGTCATGCATGTAAATTGCGTGATTTCGTTGGACTAAATAATTTACTGGTGGAACATTTTTGCAATCCCTTGCAACATTGATGCGTAGTATGGGCCTGTAGCGCTGACTGAGTACTTGTTGGTGTTTGAATGTGGCCGAAAACTTACCAAAGTGTAACTTGTTGATGCTAGTGTATCCGTGTAAGTTTAGCTTTACAGGTATACATATATTCTGGCATAGTGGCTGCAGCTTTGAATAATTCTCTCTGCAGACAAATGTGCTCCCTAGTTTGTTATTTTATTTTCTGTAACCTTTAAACATGCCTTTTTATTAGCCACTATTTTATGGTCAACCCTGGCTTACATGGATAATTTCATTTGAGCCTGTTATGAACATTGTAATTTATTAATTGTTTAGCGAGGTTTTATCAATGTTGCTTATGATTTCATTATTATAAAAATATTCTTAATTTCTCAGTTAAATTATGTTTAAATTTTAGCTATGATGATTAATATGTCATTGTATCTGATGCATATCGTTATAAATATATTCATATCTTATCTGACGTTTGGTCACCCCATGCATGTCCACATCGATCCAGAGATTGCGGACGTGCACCTGATGAATACTGTTTAATAATAATACCATAATGATACAGCTGCAGCAGCCAGTCACTAGCAAGAGCCTACAGTCATTGGGCTCTCACTAGCTGCCTCGTTGCTATGCTCATCTTACATGGCAGCAGATGATGATGAGGGAACTCCATGGCAGTAGACCTGAGCACCACTTGTCAATTGGCTCAGTGCTAGAGCTCTCAGCCAGGGACATGCCATTTAGCCCAGCAGCCAATCAGAGCCTGCCTCACCATGTAGGCCAATGGGCTGGCAATGTCTGACAGGTCTCTCTGCAGTCGCTTCTTTCATTGGTCAGCAACTTCTGTCAGTAGATCCAGCCAAGGAGTGGGCTGCCTCTATGGCTCTCCAGTCCTCTCGTTTGTGTGTTTTTACTGTTTACCCTACACATTGGAAGTGACAGTGCTGTCTCAATGCATGAGCTATGGATTAAAGGTAAATGCTTGCTTGTTCTAATGGGATTTTACTTTAATGTTGTGGCAGTTCGTCTGACCGGGGTCGCTGCCGTCTTGTCGTCAGTCAGTTTCTTGGCACTGGCATATCTTTATGTGATCTGACTTGTTAAATAATCGATTTAACTAATTAAGTGTGTGCGTCGAGCCAGTCAGGTGTATGGTAAGGAAATTGATCGTGAAATTTGCAACATAATATTGACATTGACTGTGATATATATGTGTGTATATATATATATATATATATATAATATGTGTGTAACTTTAGTGCTCTTCCACATTACATCATGAGCAGACAATGCGTGACATTTCAGGTTGTCATATTTAGTGTAAAATTGTATAAATAGCATAAAGTATTGCTTCTGAGAACAACCAATGTTTGTTATATTATCTTGTATCTGACCTTATGATGATGAAAGATAATATAGTTACGAATACAGGTGTTAGCGTAACATAAGTGACACTAGTATGTTTTAAAGAAGATTTTATAGAGATTTAGTAATAATATTTACATTAACGAAAGCATACTATTTAAGTTTGATTTGTCAATGATATTAACATTGTACAGTTTTGGTTATAAATTAGTTATTTTGTTTCATTTAGATTATGTTTTATTGTGATTTGGATTACTTATAATGTTGTAAAACTACTAGCATTGATATAAGGACTTTGCTTAAACTATGTTGTCATTTATTATTACTTAGTTGTTATTATTTCGATATAGGTCAAGTTAGTATTAATGCACTTATTTTGTATGTCTTTTAAACTTACTGATTATTTGTGGCAGTAATCAAAACATAGGCATAATTGTTTTAATCTTAACTATATCTTGTTATGCCAAATATATCCTGAACTACTTTAATATATGTTAGTTGTCATATACTGTTACAGATTATTTGGCTTTATTTTGGATATTAATTTCCATATTCTATATAGAACAGTTTGATGATGATAATATGCCAGTGTCTGTATGTTTGTTTGTTTGTCCTTGTTATATTTTAGCCACTAATGGTGTATTTATATAACATTTGAATAATAAGGAATTTAATTATTAATTTTGTACTGGTTAGGATAACATTGTGTGTGTGTGGAGTAAAGTAATAGTTTTGTTTTCAGTGGCCCAAAACCATATAGCTTATCGAAGTCTTACATTACACACTGTCAGGCTAAACTTACACTATTTTAATTAATAATATGTTTTACTTTTGCATTAATAATTGAACTAACTACATGTCAGAATTGCTTTCCTCCCCCGTGTGTTCATAATACATTAACCAAGTTAACTTATTATTTCAACGTGTTATTTTACATCACGTCCTCCCTGGTTCCTCGTGTTGTATAAACTTCTATTTATTGTAATCCTTGTCATTGTAGGGTTTAACCTATTTGCTGTGTTAATGTCCCTACAGTTTACACATCCTCCCCCTATTTACTCTCCTCATTGCTTTCCCTGCTATTGTGGACTCTTAAACCGCAAACTTCCTGAGGGCAGATGCTATCAGGAACTCAAGAATTACCTAAGAGCACATAGGCCAGGCCACAGGTGCAGTGGTTAGCCACAGACCTTTGTTAAGGCTGTCCACTGCTTGTGCCAGATCTTATCTGGACATTGGTCAAGTCAGAATCCAACCATGCGGGTGTCACCCAGTAAGGCCTTGTCGCTGCGCCATGGTCTTTCTCTGGGAAGAGCCATTATTTCCGACTGCGTTTCGGTTATCATAATGGGTAAATTGCGTAAAGTTGTGCATGGAAATGTTACAGCCATTTGCTTATCGTGAATCTGTGAACATCGTACAAATGTGACACTCGTGACAGGCACTTGTGATGTTGTTTGTTTGCAAGATGTTGCAGCTGTGTTAGTTGTTCATCTTGCAGACTTTATTTCTGATATTAATTTCCATATTTATTCTTTTGAATGCAACTTCATTATTAATTAATTGATAAGAAATTGTCTTGCTAGAAAACAGTGTTCGTAACACCGTATTACTAGAAATGTCAGTCACTGAAATGTATTTAGTAAAATATTTTTATTCCTGTTACTTTTTATAATGATAAGTGTTTTTATTTGTAACCATAGAGGATGTATATGTACATAAGTATAATTATGTTTAAAAAGTGGTAAACATTAAATACAATAAAGTAATAGAGCATTAAATTGTATACAAGTACAACTATTTTATTTCAGGTAAAACCCATAGACATATAAATATGTTTACTTATGTTAGTAATGCATATTTGTATGTATATTTGTATGTATATTTGTATCAAATTGTATGTATATTGGTTCTGTCTGAAATAAAAAAATATACAAATTTGTGTAGAAAAGAATCTTTTAAAATATAAATAGGTTAAAAAAAAAAAATATATTTAAACAAGATTATTTTAATGTTAAGACAAAAGTTGTTCCGATAAAGTGTGTCAGACAAACACTGTAATAGTAACTGTATAGTGAGTGGATCATTGTTAGCATCATCACCAGAGCCTGTTTGCCATAGTTGAGTGGAATCACTTCCTAAGCATTCCCACAGCACACTGGGATTAGCCCTGCCCACTCAAGGGTGTGATCACCCTCTGCTGTCTGGGGATTCAGCAATTAAATAGTCCTGATTGAAAGTCAGGCAAGTGTGGCCATTGTATAAAGACAATTAGACACAGTCCAGTTAGCTGGGCTCCTACAGGCTTCAGGCTGGACCATGGTAAACCATGGCTGGTCTTTGATGAAGATATCCATGTATGCTCTGTGTGCAAGCTGGTCATTTCATTTGGTTTATCCTGTAGTTTTGGGCGCTCTGGGATCTAATGATGGCATCTTCCTGGCTTGTAATTAATTAGAGGAGATTTGATTTGGGAATAAATTACCCAACCATCAGGTGTGTCAATGTGAAATGTTTAGGTGTGACATTGGTAAAATAACCAGGGATTTGCATCGTTAATTAAGGTTTACTCAAACACCAGTTTCGGACTTATTTCTTCAAAATTATTAGCATCACATAATTTCACGAAACATGGAAGATTCTAATTGTATTGTGGAACCTCAACCTTTTGTGTCATTATTCTATGATTATAAGATAAAAATTGTTACTGAAGCTAGACTTTCAGAAGAGTTCCCCTATTTATAATACTTTACCGTCATTATTTAATCACTGTTTAATTTGTGTTGTAAATATCTTATGTGTGTGCGTCTATACATACATACATACATACATACATACATACATACATACATACATACATACATACATACATACATACATACATACATACATAAATATATTAAAATACCTCATAGTGCTAGTCATTAAATAGTTTCTAGTCAAGTTTAAATCCTGAGTTTAAAATTATCTAATACAAATATTAATAGTCAGTTTAGAAATGGCTGAGGAAAGCATGAAGGAATTTACGATATAACAACGAGTTGTTTCTGTTTTGTAGTAAAATCAGAACCGACTATCACAGACGGCAGTCCATCTGAATCTCCCTTCTCTGGCACTGACCAGCTAGATAGTTTCCCCACAGGTGACCGATCCTTTACCTTGGCATGCTGTGAATAACTTTTTTGATTGTTATTACTAATAGAAGGCAGATTTTAGAACACTGTAACAGCCGTAACAACTGTAACAGCTGTAACAACTGTAACAACTGTAACAACTGTAACAGCATGGGAACACTTGCATGAGAAAGAATTTGATGAAATGTGCACATTTCTAGATTTTTTTCTTAAAATTTATCACAAAGTGGGTGTGATGAGTAAATAACCCGCAAGAAATAAGATCATATTTTAGTGAAGAATAATCAAATGTTAAGAGCACATCTTTGTGTTTAGCCAATATTGTAAATCTGTTATGTGATGTTATATAGAGTTGTTGTTCTGCGATACAAATGTTTTATTTGTGCAAAATGTAGACTAGTATTCTACACAGTAAAATAGTCCACACACAAAATGTGCAAGCTGACTTGTGTACAATTATAATAAAATATATTGAATTTCTGCATTTTTCAAAGAAGTGTTGCACTTAAAAAATTAATAACAAGAAGTTGTAAGTATTTATTATGGTGACAGTGGTAAAAGTTAATTTATTTTAATAATCATTTTTATTTGCTCAAATAGTAGTTGTCATGTATAGCAGCTTACTAACATTTGCGTTTAGCCAGATAAATCTAAATATTTTATAGTTACTGTACATGTGTTTACACAAGTTTAAGAGCTTATTATTAAGTGTTATTTGTCTGTAATTTGAAAGTTTCCCATGTACGTTAAATTATTATAGACAGGTGTTCCACGATAAAAAAATTATTCCAATATGTAAAAATTTTACAGTTTTGCTACAACAACTGGTGGTTTAATTCAGATATGTATTATTTACTCATTTGAGAAGATCACATCATTATCAGAAAATTAAGATAACTTTATTTGTATATTAGAAACGTGTTATAATTCTAGTTATTAATCTGACTGCCCCAGAATGTTTTTAGGAATGTCATATTTTTATTCTGCACTTATTTAAGATTTTAAGATAAACCTATCTTATTCACTAGTGTAGTTCGCTTCCTGGGTAAACATTAGTGGTAAATTCATTTGACATTAGATACCCTTTTGTACATTTGCACCCTTCATAAGGTACTTTGAGATAACTCAATACTGGTATCTTAACATTCTATCAGTGGGGCGATTAGAGGTTGGAAATAGGGTTCATAAATTATTGACAAATATGACCCTGACATGTATGGACGAAATGAATTTTTTTGCTGGTCAACAGGCAGCTCAATTATCAGTCTTGTTCTGAATGTGCGCCATTCATTAGTAATCCTATATTATTATGAACACAGTAATTTGTCTCTGTCTACGTTGTTAGATAATGAATGTCGGATGACACAAAAGTTACAGTTTGCATGTTATAAATGACAATCGTTTGTTTCCCATTTGATCAATCATGTTTCCTGTCTGGGGGCTGGCTGTTAGTTAAAATAAAGTTATGCATCCAAATTGCTGTAGGTGTTATGGGCATGGCACAGACGCTTAGGAAATGTTAACATCTGTCTTTATCTCAAATTGTTCCATTTGTTGTGTAAGGTGTAATGGTAGCATGTGTTATCACAGCGTAAATCTGTTCTTATCCTGTTATTTTCCAGCTGGTAAAGTGGCTTTATCTCGTAAATACTGGAGCTCAATATTTGCTGCTTTATATCACTGCTTAATTAATACAGCAATTAATTGGTATCAGTCAACACAGGGCAAAACCACAGCCCATTCATATCTGCCCAGGCAAAATATTTGTTTGATGTGATGGTCTTTATAGTTTGTGCAATCTCTACGCCCATGTGTTTACGCATGATTTGTCAATGTAGTACTAATGAAGTGGTATAAACACCCTCTCAAGTGAAAGCTGCTGTTCTGTTTACAGGCACAAAGTCAGTTATGTGAACAAAAGATTTAACTGTTTGTAACAGCAGCTGACCAGGGTATCTATGCAGTATTTAGGAGTGCGGGTTAGATCTATATTGACAGAAGGTGTGCTGTTTTAAGATTGCAAGACAGGCTCACCTGATTGAAGTATACCTTATTGTGTACGATACAATCTTAGAACTGTAATTAATTTGTATATATGCAAATTAATTACAGGTGTGTTTTTTCTTCACGTCTATCCAGTTTATATTATTGGATATATTTCATATTATTTTTTTCAAAGTGCATGTTCAGTTGATTCTTTGTATCATTTTCCAAAGTGTTTTAGTGAACCACCCCTTGCAGTTTCATTATTCTCACAGCGCCGACCAAATTGGAGATTGAGAGATTGTTCTCTTAATCCCCAATTTTCAGTTGTATGCCTTCACCTTTTAAAATATTTTATCAGCATTGAAGCCAAACTAGTTTTGCCAGTCTAGGAGCTGTAAAAATAAAACACTCCCTTTCAACACTGCACTGACTGGGGTTACAATTATCTACTGGCAGTCAGTATTGAAAGGTTCAGCCAAACACAGATGTGATAGTTTTATTGGAGGTGATACATTTGGCTGAAGCTGATTGTTTCATTTGAAGTATTGAATGAGGCTACTTCATTGGCCTGTGTGAAACACTGGGTAGAAATGTTGGGCTGGTGTGAAGAACTGTTACTAACTAGAGTTACCCACATTTAACACCTGGGTGTCACAGTAAGGATCAAGGGTCACTGCTGTTATTAGAACATTACAGGTGATCATTGCTTTATAGCGTGCAGGCAACATTATGCACATTCAGGCAGTTTGACTGGAAACTGGGTGGTGCAGGTAGTAGTTTTGGCTCAAAATAATTCTCATTTCAGATATAATAAGACCGATGAACTTTTGACATTAGAATTTTCATTATTACAGTGTGAACTGTTTTATTTTCATTCTGCTTTTCTTGCGTAGGAATGCAGGAACATATCAGCAATTTTATACCTTTTTAATAATATTGTTTAGCATTTCTCAGTATAGTTCATTTTCGTGATCATAAAATTCTTTTTTCCGCATCCTTAAGGTTTATTTACTTGCATAAATTCTGGTTGAATACATAATGCCGCTCTTGTGAAGCCATCTTGACAAGAGTGGTGAAAGGCTATACAGGTAAATTTATGATAACTTAATAATAATAATATTAATATTATACATTTCTATGCCTTACCATATGCTGCCCCACCCCCGCATGCAGTATGATAAGCGTGCATTCTTTCCACTTGGAACAGACAGCTTCTTAACACCGTTAAAATGTTTCTCACAGATAAGCATGTTTTAATTTCCGCCATTTGGCTGCGCTGCTTGGCTTGCCTCAGGCTGCGTGCCAAGGAACCAGGTCTTGATGGAGCAGCCATTAGCGAAAGTACTGCTAATGAAAGGAAATGTCAACCCACTTGGTTGCGCCAACTTCCTGATCGAATCCTCTTGTTGCGCAGGTGACCCAGGCAAAGCAGCGAACAGCTACGAGAACTCTCCGTACCCCGCCACAGCATACTACAACAGGTAATTTCATTGGCTAATTTTGTTGAGTTTTTTCTGGGTTAATTTATTTTTGTTTAATTATTTTTTATTTTACTTTATTTTGTGATTTTTCTGGGTTTTAATTTCTGTCATGTTTGTTTCATTCTTGCTTTTCTATGTGTGTGCATTCTGTTGCTGTGCACATTTGTGTGGGTGGCATAGAGGTGCATTTAAATCTACTTCTATTTTCTATTAATGCATTAGTAGAATATTTTTTGGCAAACATTTCCACTCTGGTACGCTAAGAGCTTTCAAAATATGATAAGTTTTGCGGCTTTTGTATGTTACAAAATTGGCTGATAATTCCTAGGATGTAATAGTTCTAAGGTTGTAGAGTCACAATGACATCGCATGAAAACAGTTGCATTTTGCAGTAAACAATTATTTTAAAATGTCAAACTCATAGAAAAAATTACTGACCTTTTCAATAGTAAATAGACTAACACTTTAATGTAATGAAGGGTTGTAGTATAAATGAAAATACAATCGCTGGTTGCTTCTTGTGAGTACTTTCTGCTCCAAATTTTAGCTTTGTTTCTGTAATGTTTTCCTCTGAATTTATTTCCATTGTTTTCCCCTGCAACTTTTTCGGGCACCAGGGTGGGAAGAATGGAATTGTAGCATATTCTTTCCATGTGTAGGGTTTTCCCTTTAGTTAGACAGTTATGCAGAGTACCCATAATGCTCAGTTCATGTCCACCTTTAAAACCACAACGTATCAAGTTTGAATTCACAAGAACAATTGAAAACATCTAGAATTACGCCACAAATTATTGTGTCTGATAATGCAACAGTCATTCATTGTTTGTCGTGGTGGCTACTGAGAAATTATGCTGCACGAACGAACAAAGGGAGGTAATTACTATGAGCAGTAATAATGTCATTGACGAAAAAATCCACCAGTCGCCAGTGGTAGAACAAACGCGACAACGGGAACCCGAGAGCCGAAATTGTCAAATGCATGTTTGCAAATAGATACGGCCCCCATTTTCCCACTTGATAAGGTAATTTTCGCTAAATGCCCATAATTTTCTAGCCCGCAACAAGATGTCCGTGCCTCAAGCTGCATTGCCCGAATTGGTACTTAGTGAATAGTTGTTGAACATTGTGGGCAATTTTGTAATGACAGGTCGGAGCAGATAATTGCCTAATGGCCCAGCAAAGTTAATATGTCCCATTGAAACAACAGTGAATTGCGCGCCAAAATCCCGGCATCCCGACAATTTTGGTGACAAAAAGTAAGTTTATACGAAGCTTCTGTACACATGCAGAAAAGTATGCATTAAAAAGTAGCACGACTTCCGGTGAAGGGGTGGCTGTTCGCTTGTGTTCATAAATTATTGAGAACATGATACCGGGTAAAACTGGGGCGTATATTTTTCCTATATAATTGTGTTAATTCCATTGTATGTATGGCTAGTGAGAAAAGTGGGCCTTGGTATGATGCCTTTTCTAGGACAACAGATTGGTGATTTGTGTGACTCGTACATGTATGAAATGTCAATGCGTGTTCCTGTTTTGTAAGAGAAAAGGACCATCCAAGTGAAACAACTGCAGCATAATTTTTTTTATGTCCAACCAAACTTGGACGCGACATCCATATAAAAATTAATTGTGTAATAAAAAAAATTCTATTAAATTCTACTGTTAAAACCTACAGATAAACCCATGTTCAATGGATTCATAAGAGGGTTGGATTCTTAGTTCAACATCGGGGCTTTTGTCCTGTGGGTATTTTGTTGTCCGTGCACCATTGTGAAATGGGCTCATGGATTTCAGTTCTCGTATTAAAATGAGATATTTTATTGTTTGGTTCTTGTACATTATTTTTATTTATAAAACTATATTATATATATTTATAACAACATGCCTTTTGAGTTACATGGGGCACATTTTTTGGCGTTGTTTTTATTTCGTGTATTTCTGTGTGTACGGCTCTTAAGTGCTTGATACAGTGCTTCTTTATCACACCACTCGACAACGATTCTGTGAAATCCCACTGTACAACCACCAGGGGGGTGGGGGGGGGCATGGCGTACTACTCCACACGGCTTCCACCTCGCTCATCCACGAAATGACACAAGCTAAGCAGCTCTTTGTTCTTGTCGCTGGCTCGCACACCTCCGGACCGTGGAGGCGTTTGGCGGCGACCATTATCCGCGGGAAGTTTACGCAGGTGATGAGCCTACCTGGCAGAAGAACAATGGGATGTGGCACTCTCCGGCCCACACTTACCTGGCGCAGGTTGAAAGTGGACACCATATGGGTGTCTGGCTGGCACGTGGCCACTCGGAATTAGGCCAGATTTGGGCAGGGGGTCCGGACCCTAGTCATTCTGACCGCAGCTACAGATAATCTTTGTGTGACAGTTGGATGGGTCAGGTTACGGAGCACCCCGGCTGTCATAATGCCCTCCCCTTCTCTGTCCTCGCCATGCGTTCCATTCTGTAGATGACCCCTTTGTTGGCATCTGCTGTTGTCAGCAAGAGGACGTTTGTCTTTCTTCGTTGCAAAGTGGGCCATTGTCATGTGGTAATAGGCCTCATAATTGAAGGATTAGTTTTCAGCGGGAAACAAAATTCAGAATAAGCTGCTAATGTATTTATTTTAAAGATAAATTTTTTCACGGTTTTGGGGCTGTGCACCTAAAAGAGATAATTAAAAATAACCACGTGCAATTAAAATGAAGAATGTCACGCCAATGGTATACTCAGAATGTGTTCTGAAAGTGTGCATTGGCAGAAAACCATGACTTTGGTGGTTTATGCCAATACATGTTATAAAAAAAATCTTATTTTATTCACAGGGTTAATTTTATATAGGCATTTGTTGTAGTAAGAAGGAATCCAGAAAGAAGACGTATTGTAATATCAATTTTGTTTCTTTTTGTAGCTTTCTTGAATTATCCATATTAATCTTAAGTAAAAACTCATGAGCAATAGAATAATGGTTTTAATAAATGTCATTGTTTTAGCAACTTGTTGGCATTAATTTTGGTGTTTCGTTAATATTAAATGTTATGGAGAAGGTGTGGAATTATCTTTTGTCCTGGTCAGCTTATTTGTAAAATCAAACGTGGAAAATTTGCTCTATTTATAATAATAAAAAGCCACAAATGTGTTACAATTAAAATAATACTCTTAAAAACAAATGATTAATGTTAAGAATTACGTCAAACAATTACATAATAAACGCATCTTGATTCCTCTCAATCTGCAAATTGTTCATGCTGCTAGTTATCACCTGTATGCCTCAGTAAAGTCCAGTTAAGATAAGCCCCGTCCAGCTGCCAAAATGGCTTTGTTGACCACAAACAACTGTGTCCATTCTTTTGGCTTTATTTCACTATTCTCGCCTGTGTACAGAGGGAGCCGCAGCAGTGATCTAACAGCATTTACAGTCGTGCGTCAATGGCCGAGCGCTGGCTTAGCAGTAAGGCTAACAGTTTCTTAATTTACTCATGAAAGTGTTGAGAGCCCCTACCTACAGTAAACAAGCTTTCAGGCGGCCTTCTAAATCACTTAGCTCATTTATAGAGCGCTAATGTACACAAATGTGTTAGAATCAGATTTTCAGCCTTGTGTAGTGTCCAGGGGCTCTTGAAGGGGTAAACATTTTGATTTAAGCTCTCTCCCTGCACAATAATGTAACCCGCTGAAGGCTGCTTTGCACTACTTGATGCTAGTTTCGAGTACTTTACATCAGGATATTGTGTCTTGTCCTACACTTACACCAATTAATCTTCTTAGTGTGAATGAAAAATATAAATAATAGATTTGAAGTGTCATTGTATTATGAGAGCGTATCTTTTGTAATGTAATGTAATAATAACAATTGTTAAGGAGAGGATACTTGTAGTTTATATAATTCAGTCAACTGAATTATGTACTTTGTGTCTTCAAGGTGGGTTTAATTGAAACGTTTTAATACAGTAAAACTATTTGTGTAAGGAATCATTTGATCTTTTATATAGTAATTTACAGCAGAACATTATAATTCAAACTGTAAATCAACTAAAATTAGCAGTTTTGTTAAACACATTTATCAGTGTGTGATTTGAAAATATGCAAAATCGAAGACAGATATTTCTTTAAATAGTTGAAATATTTTTTTTCTGTAAAGTGCATCAGAACACGACCATTCCGTTGTGGCGACAGTAATCTGTGATAGTCTTGCTGAGACAAAGATCTTTTTTGTTACTAGCCAATATGAGTGGCATTACCAGTATCAGTGGCATTACCAGTATCAGTGGCATTACCAGCGTGTTTGGCATTACCAGTATGAGTGGCATTACCACTATGAGTGACATTACCATATGAGTGGCATTACCAGTATAAGTGGCATTACCAGTATGAGTGACAGTACCAAACACTACAGTTCTACTCCAAGCAAATTTGAGATGCAACTTTTTTTCAGACTCATAAATGGGAACTTATACAAACAACAGCAAAGCCATTGAAGCAACAAAAAATGTCCCTCTCCGGTAATGACTGATTTCTGTCTTTGCCAGCGCCAATTTTTTCAACGCCACTTTTTTTCAACACAGTGGGGGGTGTTAACGACGGCATTTTACGGCACATTAAGTGTAGCTTTATTTTGTGTCGCGCATCGGCGGAGCGCGTCAATGTAAGCTAATCCATTGTGCTTCGCACCTTGATGTAATCTGACGTCAAGGTGTCAAATTGAATAAGAACGAGATGGGTCACATATTTGTCCTGCATATGTCCAGGTTATTGTGCGCAAGCCTCTGCTCGCAACAAGACCAAAATTGCAGGTGTCACAACAAACAGAATCTTTTCTTTGACGGCATCACGAAAGATAACTTGTTTGCGCAGGTATAATTGGATCGTGTGCTCTGAAGAGGTCCTTTGATGTTCCTTCATCATCAATCAAATTTGGGCAGAAGGATACCGCTTCTTGAGATCTGTGCATCTTGTGTGGAAATACTAGTAGCTGATTCGGAAAACGGTGAAGGTGGCTCATATGATTGCGTGTGGGCTTTTGTCTGATGCGTGCATGAAAGAGTGCGCACTCATCGTCAGCAAATATGTTTATATGCTTGGCACATATATCTTGAGTGTTAGCTGTTTGTTTTATGTTAGTAATCGCATCAAGACCCATGTGTCAATGTTTATGTAGCATCTCGAATAACAAGTCCGTTACGGAGTTTGTGGCCCCATTTCTAACCTGACTTTTCGTAGTTTGGCATCATAACATATGTTTTTCCTGTATGTTTTGGTTAGTGATTCCAACTTGTGGCGTGCCAATAAAAGTGTTGGCAGAGGACAATAATGACACGCTAAATACAATATGTTTTTTTATTTAAATAATAAATATATTGCAGCTCCATACTTTTGTTCTTTTAAATCTGCTATTTGTGTAATCTGTCTTGGTGGTGTTTATCTAATTTTGAAATGGCGATGTCAACATAAATACATTTCTCTTGTTTTTATATACATCATAAAAAATTCATCATTTTCGTACCAACTTTAATGGCATTTAAATGGAAACAGAAAGATGGGTTTATGACCTTGGGTTTATGACCTTGGGTTTATGACCTTGCCCCTTCGGATTAGGCAACTCTTACATGTTGCATAATCTTAATGCAAATTCATGATCACTGAATTTATACAAAGAATTTAATATGTACAATGACATTGTTTTTAAGTATTAACCTTTGTCTTCCCACTAGTGAGCCGGGCAGCCCGCAACAGGCAACTTACTCACAGTTACTTCCCGCCGAAACTCCACAGGCACCACAAGAGGGTAGCACCAACACTGCGATTGACAGCTGCGTCACAGCGTCGGTTGTAGTGCAGACATCGGCAGAAGACACAAATTCGCCTGACGACGAAAGCAGTGTCACTGCGTCGACTGACGCAGCCACCACGGTTGTCGTCAACATGCAGGCCTATCAGAACGCCAGCTCGTTTGGAATGCAGAACTCGGGTTTCTATGCCAGCCAGTCACAGAGTCCCTATGGAGTGCTACCACAGTCGTACCCAATGACCGACAGTAAGTTTGAATTTTATAATAGCGAGAATTATTTTAAACCATATTTGGTTTAGGCCTCAGTGTCTTAAAAGCTCTTAAATTGGATCTTTTGAGGCCTTGAAAAGGTATAAAAATGGGAATTTAAAAACGGTTGTAAATTGGATTTTACCATACTAGGCTATATTCGAGAAAGGTGGAAAGGACTGCATATTGCTGAGCGATACGCTTTTTAAAATTAAATGATAATTTTATCACCAAATAAGTATGTGGCTCCTATATTCAGTTTGAACAACAATTCTTTGTTATTTTGTATTGAATTTGTCATGGAAACAGGTCTTACATTTTCACTAAGTATTGGTCTTAAACAGGTTTGAAGTCTGATCAGGCCATAGCAGCCGCACACCATGCAAAGACCATCAATTATGTTTCGAAGGACCACTGTTTAGAGAGACCATGTGTTTCAGAGGACAACCTCTGTAGTTTGCCTTGTGGGATGACACCAGCCTGAAAGTATCGGAGAAGACCATATCCAATATTTAACTTAAAGAACAAGACTTTAAGAAGGGCATAAGGTTTACTCTGTGTACGATCTTCTTAACATCTGACCCAGTCAGAAATGTGTTTTCAGTGAAGCGCTCTATTTGCTTCATAAAGATCAGGTCACTTTAAAGTAACTACAAAATTAACCAATGTATTGCCTACGTCAGCACTAAACACACATAAACGTGTCGTGTCAGGCTCTTCATTTGCCATTAAACAGTGGAGAAAATCCCCCCATCTTCATCGTGTGCTTCATGTAAAGACAGTCTTTCACAAGTAGACAGAGATAAAAGTACTGTAATCTTTTATTAAAAAAAAAAAAACAGATGTTGAGTACAAAGTGACTTGTTGACGTGCCCGTAGTCGAAATGAGTAATAAACAGCCATGTTGTTCGGTCTTTCACATCACTTGTCAGCCTTTCCACAGCGAATGTAGCAAATGTGTAGACTACGTACTAAATAGACGATCTTGGGCAAATTTTATTTGTGCCGGCAAATGTGAATATCTATGACAGACATTTTTTAAAACGTGAAACGCTTACTACTGAAATACAACTCTTGTCATGATAGGTTTCTTGCATAGAAGCAACAGTTAATATTGATTTTTGTAAATTGCAGAAAAACATCTTAACCGTAATTTAGTGGTTTGCTGCTTAAAATGTGTAGTATATTTTCTTCTTTTTTATTCACTGATGTCATTGATGTTGACCTTCAATATTGGCTTTCTTGTATTCCGATGAATGCTTGCAGCAAGGATATACGGTGTCTGTTATAAAGGCCAACACGGCACAAAATGATAGCCTGAATTTTTTCAAGCCATACTTGATATCAAGGCCCAAAGCCATTTCACATGCTCTTTGTGTTGTCATCAGGTCATGTGATATCTCTGCCACGCACACAGCAATATCATTTCGCATTGACCTGAGTTATTATAAAATTTGCTGCTCCAATATTAGGTACTGTTGCCAGTAAGGAGAGTTTCTTGCAACTGAAACAAGTTTGCAAGCGATTGATATTTGCTTGTGCTGCTTTCTGGCTAAAGGATTCAGGGTTTTAAAGATGTCGGGCAGAAACGTTGCAATGTGTGACTTTAAGTGTAAGTAAAGAGTGTTGATAATATTATTATTATTTTGACCGGTAACATGTATAACAGAATACATGAACATGTATAACAGAACATGAACATGAACTTGTGTAGCAATTTAACTATATCATATGACAACTATAATTATGATTGGTAACTTAAGTGCAAAAGTTTATAATAACAATATATTTATTCATACTAAAGGTAATTTAGTAGTGTATACACAGAACAGATAGCAATGCGCACAAATCATCTTTGGCTAAAAAGAGATGTATATTAAACAACACATCCTTTACAAATGAAAATTTGTTTTATAGTTTATCATTATTGTAAAAGATTTTGTTCTGTGCTCACAGCGCCCCAGTTCCAACCTTAGTGAATTTTGAAAGCTTCAGTTATTATGCTTTTTCGTAAATTCTTGTTCTATATGCTTTTTATATGCTTTTTTGTAAATTCTTGTTCTATATGCTTAAACAAAAGTACACGTTTATATATATATATATATATATATATATATATATATATATATATATATATATATATATATATATATATATATATATATATATATATGATATTATATATTGGTTGTAAAATTAAATGTAAAAATTAGGCATCTTAGATATCACAAAGTAGACTGTGTGTTATAACCTTGACAACGGTTGAACACACGAGGTATAGTGAAACTGGCATGTGTTTCGACACTCCAAAAAAGGACACCTTTTTGTATTCCCCCTTGCGAAATCGGACTGACAGTTCGCGGGCAGCACTGGATATTAATTTAGTAAACTAATATGCACCAGTGAATCCGGTCGTATTTTGTAGCCAGGCCCTGAAGGTATTTCATAGTATCTGTGGTGAAGTGCTGTGCGCATGTGTTGCTTCTTTTATTTCAAAAATAACTTGTGTCGGTGGTGAGGTCATTAACATAGGAATATTCATGATTTATAAAATTTATTTTCTAAAGTTACAATAGACGAAAATGGCAATACTATGGCAAAAAAAGTATCACTTAAAAATAAGATCAAATGTATTAAACTAATTTAATTCAAGTTTATAAAAGTGTTAGTGCAGTGTTCACCATTATGACTTAAAATATGGTGAACTGTATTAAACTAATTTCATTCAAGTTTCTAAAGTACTAGCGCAGTGTTCACTAGAGTGAATTGGGAATAATGTTGTTCTTGCAGTGAAACTGAAGCACCAACCAAACGGTCAGGCTGTGGGCAGTGGCTATCTAGGAACATATGGGGCTAGCTTCAATACGGCCGCAGTGGCCGCAGCGGCCGCTGGACAGACAGGACAGTATCCCTACGGGTCAGGCTTCAGTTCACCAACCAACACAGCCAGCAGCTCCAGCTTCTCCTCCACACAGCAGGTAGGAACAATGGCCGATGCCTGTTGTTATTTATGCACTGGGTTCGTATGCATCCTGGAAAGTACTGGATTTCCAGGACCTTGAAAACCTACAAAAAGGCCACTTTTTCATCAATCACCTGGAAATAGTCCTTGACTTTTGTTGCTGCCATAATTGCAGGACAGGAAATGTGTATAGATGTCATCGTATCACTGTGACTGCTGTAGCGAAATAAACTTGAGGATCATATTATGTTTTGCTACACATTATTAAAGTTTTCACGATTTACTCTGTATATTTATTGGGTGTTGTGTGTTATTCAATGTTCCCACATGTAATAGAAATGTTGGAAAGTCATGGATTTTTTTTCAGGCCGTGAAAATTATGGAATTTCATTAAGTCATGTAATTTGAAAGTGGTATTTTACTTTATCTACAAGTTGTCAATGTTTTGGTGCACGGTAAACTACCATACAGCAGTAATGATGATAGTCTGCATCAGTGATGGAAATTCATGAGTAGAGAGTAGAGTAGAGACTGCCATTGTGAAGGTGAATAATTGTGTAGACACCTGCTGTCATGGTCTTCATAAAATATAAATAATAAGGTTGTTGACATTAACGTACTTTTGCCATATGAAAAAGTTAAATAAATGTTGGATTTGTTTGCGTCATAATAAGAACAATAACAACGGAAACTGATATCCTGTGAGTCTCCCTAATTAGGCTTAATGGGCCACTGTTTATCTTCACTGACCAGCTTGTTGCTTTTCAGCGTGAGGCACTCTGTTGTAGCTCTTAAATAATAACATTGTCACTGCAGTCTTTTAAGTAATTAACAACTTCTGTATTTTAATTTGAAGATGGTCCATGCAATGCACCCTTCCCATTACACCATCATGCTACATGGTGGACTATAATGGAATGTAAAGATTCGGGTAACAGAACCACAGGCTAACACATTAAACAGCATGGTGTTCCTGAATCTTTACGTTCCATTATAATCAGCCAGGTAGCATGGTGGTATCGGGAAGAGTCTATTAAGAAAATTGCTGATCAATGTTAGTTTTAATTGTAATGTTCTATGTATGAGGATATTTTTATGTAAATGTATTATCACTTCCCAGAAATAAACTGTAAATGAAACACGAACATGTCATGCCATGTACTACACACAAAAGTACACATACAATAGAATGAGAATCCCTTAAAATACATTTTTTGCCATTCCCTAAACGCAATATGACATGAATAAATCAATATTTAATTCTCACTTTCATATAAGTACAGTAACCTATATTTGAAGAAAATCCATTAAAATTATATGAATATTTGTACAAGGTTCTGTTAAAGTTTTTTTTTTATGATGCAAATTACTACTCAAATTTGGGCTGGATGAATTTTATTGTAGGATGTGTGTGCCTTTATTGTATATGATCAAAAGCTGGCTGTTTTCATATGAAATGGTTTAAAAGTTACATGGTAGGGCCTACCTATTCTCAATATAATCTGTTTGTATTTCTGGGATATGCTGTCAAGAAAAGTAAGATGTGTCAGAAGGGAAACATAATAGGTGCCACAGAAATGTTGTAATATTTATATTAAGATAATTATATGGTAAATAAGCATGTATATTTTATAGTAGTTTTATAGTAATGTTAAATGCTATTTTTAAATAATAACTATTGTTACTGTTTTGAAACAGCTATGTCAAACAATTGGCTATGGCATGTCTACAGATATCACTTTTCTCAAATATAGACGAAGAAAATCATGTCAAAATGACTTGATAAATATGATGTTTAATTAATCTGCAAGGTTTTGAAGAAAAGTAATTGTTTGCTTCTTGTGAACACTTAGGTGGTGACTAATAACTGTTTACACCTTTGGGACAGGTAATTTATTTCAAAGAATATTCTATTACTGTAAAAAAAGACATTGATCATCCCTGAGACAGTTTCTTTGAGTGGATGCTGTGACCCAATATGGACATTAATCAAGCTGCACCTTCTTTCTGCATGATATCACAAAACCTTATGGTGTTGATCTGGGAATAACTGATATGATCTATGTGTATATGTACGCATGCACGCACGCACGCACATGCATTATTTTGTGCAGCGCAGATTTCACAAAGGAGGACGAAGCTGAAACGCAAGCATCTTGTTAGTCGTGTAAACGTGTTAATTTATGTCAACGAATGGACAATCTCTTGTATTGTGTGGAAAGGATTCATTCATTTTCACCGGAATCACATGGAACTTACTTAACTAAAAAATTACCTCCATCATTATTCCATTTAAAATTGTATAAGTTGGCACTAATTCTCACAAACTACAATTTATATAAATAAATGGAAAAAATGTTCAACTATTTTTTTTAAAACAAAATCTTTCATAAAGCTACACACAAATTACTTTTTTGTTTACTTTTTCCAAGCCAATGCATGGGTGTGGTGTCCCCTTACTATCTGGGACTTTTCGTTTGGATGGCAATCTTGCTAAATTAAAATAAACAAATTAAAAAAAAAATTTTTAATCATCTACTGATTGCGATAGCCAGCAGCATCAATATGTTTAAAAACATAATTGCCAGATATTTGGGCAGGTTGACTTGCATAAAAAAATGTTGGATTCTCAATAAGCCAAGGCTTCCTTGTTGATGGGAGCGCTACTTTGTGTGGTAATCTTGCTAAAACTTGTTAAATCTTGTTATAACATTCCGTGTTTGTTGACTGTTGATTTTTTCCGTGTTAACATTTCCTTGGTTATAAAAGTTGTGCCCTCCCATAAACAGCCTTAATCTTCCTGTTGCAGCATGCTGACTACAGTTCCTATGCAGCGGCCGGCTACAACCAGACTTTGTAAAAGTTGTGCCCTCCCATAAACAACCTTAATCTTCCTGTTGCAGCATGCTGACTACAGTTCCTATGCAGCGGCTGGCTACAACAAGACTTTGTAAAAGTTGTGCCCTCCCATAAACAGCCTTAATCTTCCTGTTGCAGCATGCTGACTACAGTTCCTATGCAGTGGCTGGCTACAACCAGACTTTGTAAAAGTTGTGCCCTCCCATAAACAGCCTTAATCTTCCTGTTGCAGCATGCTGACTACAGTTCCTATGCAGCGGCCGGCTACAACCAGACTTTGTAAAAGTTGTGCCCTCCCATAAACAGCCTTAATCTTCCTGTTGCAGCATGCTGACTACAGTTCCTATGCAGCGGCCGGCTACAACCAGATGCCTTACACGAACGCCTATTCCTACTATCCTTATATGTCAACGACAGCCGGAGTAGCTTCCCTCGGAGCGACCCCCTCCACAACCGTTCCTGCTTCCCAGACCTACCAACTCATGCCAACTGTCTCCATAGGTGGGTGTCTTCCCGCTTCCCCTTTTCCAACGGGAGTTGAAGGTCCTTCCTCAATTTTTCCGCTCATTTCGTAAAAACTCAAACCTATCTAGTGTCCACGATGACATCGAGCTCGTTTGTACAAATTTATTATTTAGCTTCGTTGATATCATCAGACAATGAATTTTTCGCTGGAAAACAGTTAAAATTTGGTGAAGGTGATCCAGGTTTGTATGCTGTGATACAAAGCTATTCACCTTTTTGCCAGGTGCCCGATTTAACTAAGTAAATTCATTCAATGATTAAAACAACTGCACGGTCTTTTATTAAACCGACTGGTGGCAATTATGTCGATTATTTACACGCTAGTTTTGAGCATCAACAAACCAGACTCACAATGGGCTGAATGGATGACGAGGGACGTTTAACGGTTGTTTGTGCATGTGTTGCAAGCAGTGATGCTATTAACCAGTGCATTTGTGTGTGTGGGAGTGAAATTTTAAAACTACCACTTAACAGAAAATCGGTTGGACTGACGACAAACGGGGCAGAGTTGTTTGTGACAGTGTGATGCAATGCTGCATTCTGTTTGCAATGCCACATTCAAAAGACATGGTCTTGCAATACCCTGACATGTGATCAGGTATATCTACATAGATTATGCTACGAAATTCAAGAAAGGGGGACAACTTATATATTTGATACTTTAACATTCCATTAAAAATATTAGAAAACTCTTTAAATCCCTGAAAGTCTTAAAAAATTTAGTTTCTTTATTTGCTAAAACAATCCTTTAAATGGCTTCATTTTTGTTTTTAAATAATCCTTTCAATTCCTTTAATTTTTAGTAATTTAAATTCCTTTATTTTGTGTAAAACAAATTCTTCAATTCCAGTACTTTTGCAACAACAAAAATTTCTCGCAGGGAGGAAAGGAAATCGATAAAAAATGTCTTGTTCTGTTTCAGCGGATAGTCAGTTCTCGACGGCACTTCCCACGAGTCCATCTCCCCCACTAAAGTCAGCCGAGAGCAATGGTACCACTAAAGGTTGGTCTCCCGTAGCCGAAGAAAATATGGGTGAGCTCAAAATGAGGCTGCGTCTCGTTTTTGCTAGGATCCGTTGCTTTGCCTCACGGTCGCACATTGCCTCCGCATCCACTCACCGGTTAAAGTTCTGTTAGTCGAACACGCTCGCACATCTCCACAAGAAAATAACCTCTTCCGAAAGCGTTGATTTTTACGTGTTATTATTTGTAGAATTTTTCTCTGCCCCGGCAGAAATGTACGTGCAGTGTTTTTGTTGAGGCGTGCTAACAACGAAACTAATCCCCTTGATTTGTTTTTGCTGTGAACTTCTAACATAATAACACTGGCTGTTAATACAATGTGGTTTAGCACGAGCCTCTGGTTTTGAGCTAACTCTTTTCACTGCCGCTAGTTGCACAGTCTGTCTTGTTCTCGCGCTGTTGTGTCAATTTCTATGATCGCTACTGAATATTATGTTTATTTTGCCTAAAAATGTCCAATCTTATCCGCACTTGCTGTAACGATCTCTCTCTATAAAGCTTAGTTATGTCATTGTGGTACTGCTTTTTTCAAAAGCAGCTGTAGTATATGTTCCTAGGAATATTTATTGAATTTTAGTTAATTATACATGTACTTATTTTTGTAATATATATATTCCACATTCATTGACAAAGATATCCTTATAAAAATAATTCTGAGTTGCTGTTCTTCCTGTCTACTGATACCAACATTGATACTTTTACCAAAGTTATATTTCTAGATTAAAATGTGGAACAAATGAAATTGTTTCATTGAATAAACCCAATAAATTGTTACCTCACTGTAGAAGGGTAACCACTAACCGGTAGCTGGATAAAAATCGATGCTCTTGCTAAAGTCAGTTATATTTCAAGACTAAGATGCAGGACGAACAAAATAATTGTCTCAAAGTAGCAATGTAATATTAGAGGTGGATGCGTTTTGATGAATTCCAGAGTAATGTATGTTTGGTGCTGCATCTTGCTGAAGTTGTATTTCCAGACTAAAATTAAATATTGGTTTATGGAATAAACCAATAATAAATCCGGAGTAATCTGTTTTGTGAAGCATGTTACATAAGTCTGTTATATTGTCAGACTGAAATGCAGGACAGAAAAAACATTTCATGGAATAAACCAGTAATGAGTCATCTCTAGGTAGATGGGTAATATTAGAGGTGGATGCGTTTTGATGAAGGCCAGAGTAGTGTATGTTTGGTGATGTATCAGGCGTGTCACTCTGTCTGCCTTGTTCCACTGGTCCTTACCTCAGGCTCACACCTGCAGTAGATTACTGTCATATAGCGTGCTCTGAATTATGGCAGCTTTTCAAGAAAAACAACTCTGCCAAAATTGCCAGACAGGATGATTCTATTAGTGCCTCCGGGTAATCGTCTCCTCATCTTGCCGCTGATGGAGTAATTTCTGCTTCTCTACTACTTTTCCATCATCCGTGACCGGTCAATTTTGAAAGCTCCCGAGTTATGCCATTTGAAAGCTGAGAAATGATCATCTGGGCAGACAAATCATCTTTCCCTTTGCTGTAGATGCGTGTTAGTTACCGGAACTAATGAAGTGTGGCCCACTGCTTGTTTGCACAGCAAATATCACTAATTCTTGACTGAGTGACGGGGCATTTGTTAACATGTACTTGTGTAAAGTAAAGAAGATGCACCACCTAAATTTACTCTCTTCCAGGAGGTGTGAAGTGCCCAAATTAGCAAGTTTACTGTACAGTATCTAGGCAAGTCACAGGAGGTGATAAGTGTATTTATTGGTCATGTAGAGGGTTGTTGAAATAGTTAATATCATTTTAATTAGTTGGCACTGATTTATGAATAATTTTATCAGTGAAAATGTTAACGTAGTCTTCATTTTCCTCAGGTCAAATTGTGCTCTCTTGCAATAGTTTCTTGTTATTAGAAAGGGGATGGCCTCTGTGTATTAACTTGCCCACATCCGTGATGTATTAATTTGTCATAAGATCCGGTGGCTAGATGTCTCATACAGATGTAGTAAAGTTCAATCTTGCCCAATCTTTTTGCACTTACGTTATTCTGCAAGACAGTTGAATGACCACAAGTCCATTCTCTCAGTCTGACCTGCCATGTCGTTGGCAGTTCACATTATTGCCTCTGCCACAGTCCTGTTACACACAGATTCCCGGATCAGTTTCCCTGGCTGTTTATTAGTACATGATACTCGATATTGCACGCAGGATCATCATTTCACTCACTTGCCCTTTCTTATGACATGTGCCTGAAGGCAGCCTATAGAAAAACTGCTTATCTCTGAGGGGGTCTGGTCACCCAGCGGATTATATGGCCAATTGCCTGGTCACAAAAATGGGGGGAGCCTGTCTGTTTGTCAGCAACTCATTGATGTGTTTGTTGAAATGGCAGGTTAATGAAATTTTATGTTTCCGTATTTCTGTTTTAGTATTGGTATTGAAAATAATTATTGTGGAATTTTTCATGATTTCATCTTTAAAAAATATTGTGCAACATTTCAGTTTTAGACAAAGTTATTATGGAACTTTCAATATTTTCATATCTTTATAAAAAATTGTGGAAGTGAATATTTTCATCTTCTGAAGAATAAAATTATTGTGGAACTTTAATAAAAAAAAAATTTTTTTAACTTGTCATCTTTTAAAAACAATTGTTGAAATCGTCATGTTTGGAAAAATTATTATGGAGCTTTTAATCTTTTGAAAGCAATTATTGTGGAACTTTTCATATTTTACTTTGCTGGGTATTTCTTAGAATTATCTTGAGAGACGAAATGATTGTGTTCTTGGTAATTGGACGGTACAGATAATAGGTCAGTCTGTGTAATAATGTGACCAGTCATCGGAGAAGTCCAAGCTGACAGCAGCCAAGAAACACTACCCAAAGCGGGGCAAACACTGCAGTTTAATTTCCGTTATTTCGAAGGGTGGACTGGCATAAAGCCTCTCTTCTGTTCTTTATGTTTGGAGTTGTTAATTCAATGCCACAGTATAAACGCATGTTTAAATTATGTGTTTTGTTTTGGCAGGAGTGCCTCCCTAATTTCTAGATAATTATCAAATTACAGTCATTTCATATCAGTATCAGTCATAACAGTGAGAACATCAAATAATTATTGCGCCAACACATAAAAAAAATTTAAATATTGCAGCAGCATTTTTAATGTATTTGATAAAATAAAACCAATATTCTGTGCTGTTGATCATTCTTTGTGAAACACAAATCAAGTGATAATTATTTGTTTTATTCAATGGACATATGCATCAATGGGACTTACCTTAATAATATATTCAATAATATGCTTTTTTATTTTAATTGTAAAATATAATCTCATTTTGATGTTTTCATAATTTTCATAATAACCTACGAGCTGATCTTTATTAATACTACATCATGAAGAATGTTAATATACCCTACAAAGTGAAGACCATTTCCTCAGCATTTCTCAGTTTTCTTTCATTTCTTCCAGCACGAGGAAGGAATCGGGGTCGACGGCAGAATAACCCCTCCCCGGGACCAGACAATGACCTGGAGAGGGTGTTTATCTGGGATTTGGATGAGACCATCATCATATTTCATTCCTTACTCACTGGTTCATACGCTCAGCGATACGGAAAGGTAGGAACTACTTGCGTTATTTCCTTAATGCGACCCCAGCAAAATGTTCTTGCATAGAAATTTGGTAGTCTTTGTTTTCCTAGATTGTTCTTTTGCAGAGTTCAGTTAGTGGCTGTATCTGATTTAACTGGCAAAATAAAATCACTTTGTTCGCTGTTGATGTGCACACAACCAGTGCCTTTTATTTAGGTCGTGGTATAAAATTTATTTTCTTGTATATGCAGATATTTTTAATGGATTAATTTTCTTGTGAGAAAACAGAGGTGGCTTCCCTTATATGTTATGTTTTGTTAGAAATAGCATGCAGCCATTGTTTAGAAGAATCGTTTTATTGTAACATTACACAGTGCGTTAACTAATGTAAACATTTCCTAACACAGTTAACACATTTCCTAACACGCTAGAACATTGATTTAGCACGGCAAACCCATCGTTAGCCTACTGAGTAAATATTGACTGGACAGATTCACATGGACCATTTCATTGGCATTGACGGAGACCATTAATATGACTAATTCCTAAGGTGGAACTATGTACCTGTAGGCCGTCCTACCTATGTTCACGTTGGCAGGTGATAAATCATAACTTCTTAACATTGACTGGCGTCTTATCAGATGGTTTGGGATGATCGATTTGTCTCCTGCAGCACCACGATCACTTCCAGGGCGTTTACAGAAACCCGTCGAAATTGAGGGGCGCTGTTTGCCCCGCCCTATCGCACGTTTTTCAGCATTGTTGTGGCTGGTTTTGCTCATGCCGTTTGTTCACGCATTGCCGATAAATCATTCTTCGACGACAACGACGAGTTAATTTCCCACAGGATTCCTCCAGGATTGCAGGGTAGTTTTTTTTTTTGCCCCGACTAACTCGTACTGTCAGACCCGTGAAAATCATAATGTCAGCGGGGCAAAAACCCCAGTCTGCTTTGTTTGTTCGTGTCGCCACAACTACACCTCAATTACCGTGTTGAAGTTTTCGTTAATGCCGGCGAAACACGATCTTCAGGGAGTTTATGCAAATCACCCCATTGAAGGGTGCCGAGTTGGGATATGGTTTCGTGCAATCACAAGTTCACCTACCCGCATGGAGGCTTACGGTGCGTTTGCATGCGAGTTGGACCCGTTCGACTGCGTCAGGCAACATGATTTCTTTTCTCTCAAAACATCTGTTTTGGTGTCTGTTTACGGTAGGGTGATGTAGCAAAAACAAAATGCCGGCTTTATGTGTATGAAAAATCACTACAAGCATTAGTGATGGTCAATTGTTACTGGTGTTGTCATTAGCATTAACCACAGCAGAGAAGCATCTTTTACATTTCTGTGACTTTCCCTGTGTATTTCTTCAAGCACAAAATGCCAACTTGGAAATCTGTTTTTTTTACAGTTGATTATGAAATTGAGAATACTTTGGGATTGTGGATGAGCATGTTTTAAATTTTTTTAGCTTTTCCAATATTTGTTTTAATCTTTTTCTACACTTCTTCACCATAAAATGACAGTTTAGAAAGCATCTTTATACTGTTGGTCACCAAATAAAAATTCTTAGAAATTGTTGATCTTTTGGTAGTTGCAGTGGTGCATCTCTGTTGGGGGTATTTGAAAGCTTGCAATAAAAAATTTACTAGCTGTCTGGGGGGGCATACCCACCCACCCTGTTTGGTGGGGCTGTGAAGTAATAAACATGTCATTATCCATTACCTTAAATCAAGATATAATTGGTCATATTTTATTCAATTATCTGTCATGTGAAGGTGCCCATTTTCCTAATAAAATGTCTAAAAGAAACTTTTTGGTAGACTATGAAACAGCATTAATTTTCTTACAATTCTGAAATAGATGTAATCAGTATGTTCTGTTGATGACCTGTGCATCGTCTCACTGTTGTATATTTTAGATTCATGCTTGCACACTTATATGTCAATACATACATAGATTTATGTATATGAAAAATATTCAAACAAGTCAAATTTGTTCTGCATGCATACATGCCAAAAAAATACAAATATTTATCTACACATATATGAAAAATATTTTCATAATGTACATGTGTATATGTATGCACACGTGACAACTCTTGTATATTTTTCAGTTGTATATTTTCATAGGAGTTATGACACTGACCTGTTTTTCTATGCCGGTGGGGGGGAAATAGAAGCAGCTGGACAGGGGGTGGGTTGTTTTGTGAAGTACTAATGAAGGCTGACATCTTTATCCTGCCCACCCCAGATTTATATGCCTCAGCTGATATGTGTTTGTTGGGAAACATCCAGGAGTCTTAGCCCTTTCCCACTTTCATGGGTGGGCTAGGAACCCCAGCAGGGAGCCAGGGAGCAGATGTTCCCCCTCCACCCCACCTTCCTAGTCTAGCCACCCCCCTTCTGCCCAAACATCCCTTTATGTCCCTGTTAATAGCATGTTACCCAGTAGCCCAGCCATTGCCTGTCACTCAGACTGATCAGTTTGTTGATAATACCCCATCACATAGGCATAATGCCCCACAGCAGGTCATGAGTTATCTACTCTGGGCAGTACCTGAAAGGGGAATGCAGGTGAATTTATGGTGTGTGCCTTGTGCTTTCTATTATGCTTGGTTATTTCCTAATGACGGTAATGACCCCTCTTGAGTGCCTGGATAATAAACTTATTAATACAGATGCAGAGGCGATGGACTGACAGAAAAACAAACGGAGAAAGGAGATTTATAATGGCTGTTGTCACGTTTGCTGTAGCATCTTGATGTAGTTGCATTTTCTGCTATCTTGTTTTGCTAACAGTTTCCTAAATGATGGTTCTCAGGTTAGCGGTTGGGTGGGCCCTTTCTCCCTCCTAAATACCCCAGTTAATTTAGGAGTTTCTACCCCTTTTTCCCAGATCTAACAATACATACTTCTCTATGGAATTTTTTTCGTAGTTATGTAATGTACAAAAATTAATAGCATTATGCTATGGTATATAGAGCCAGGCCAATTTTGCCATTTTTTTACTCGGCCTGGTCAGAAATAATTTAATAGTTTGTCGGATGATTTCACCAAAGCTAACTAACAAATTTGAACTAACATGTTGCAGTTGATACTATGTAGGCTTGGTTTCTCCTGACAGAAGTCTAAAATGAGACTAAGATAGATTCACATTCCCGTCATGCTGTGAACAATATTTTACTGATTACCTTATAAAGGAAAAACATACGAGCTCCTTTTTCTCTCGGCAATCAGACATCAAAAGACTGGTCAGACCAACAGAAATGCCAAGACTATTCCCCACAGGCAAACAGCCATTGTGGTAGTTTCTAGCAATAAATGACGAATTCCCTGGTGGGTGGCAGAGCTCATCATAGTCAGACAGTGGCCAACCTGATGGAGTTGTTGTGTTCTTAAAATGAATCTAGGGAACCCAAGAAGCATTCGAATTGACTCCGCTGTGTTAACGTCTATTCTGATTATGGGGGTTGTGGGTTTTGAGTGCGTATATTTATTGGTGGAATCGGGTTGGGCTGTTTATATGTGGTGTTATTTTACGTATCTTGGAAGTGGGTACTTCCATTTAGCTTGCCCGGAATCTGATGTTTTTGAAGAAATTTATCCAATAAGAAATGTCTGACATGTCTTAGTGCTGAGGCTGCATGCTTCCAAGAGAAGTTGGTGTTGGAATGAACAGGTCTTCCAGGGGGTGAAGTGTAAACAGGTCTTCCAGGGGGTGAAGTGTAAACAGGTCTTCCAGGGGGTGAAGTGTAAACAGGTCTTCCAGGGGGTGAAGTGTAAACAGTGTAAAGTGAAGTGTAAAGTGCTCTGAGCAGTCTTATGGACTGTGATATACAATGATATAAGAATGTACCTTTACTTTATATTGATTAATAATAGTATTAACAAATATTTGTATAATTTAGACAATTTAATCCGTACAAGTGTGTATAGAAATAATTAAATGCAGTCTGGTACATACAGCTCAAATACCAATAACACATTCTTTCTAAACAGGTTAAAATAAACCTTCCACGCCTAATATAATCTACCAATTTCTACTGCAAATAATTTAGTCTTTTTTTGGTTTTGCTACGATAAAGCACTGTAAGAAAACAAAACAAACAGTAGAGGTAACATATATATATACTCCCAGACAACGGAATTGGTTTCTGTCGTTGCCGTTTAGCATTCCAAGTTCACATGCACAATTACACAATCACCAAATTTCTGGGGGGGGGTCCTGGCTGGGTGGTGTTTCTGACTAAACTAGCTGGAGGGCCCAGGTGTGATTCGTCAAACCCTTGGGATGAGGTTCTTTGAAGGGTTCATGGGCTCCTAGGCATACCAGAAGCAAAGCTTCCTTTATCTTTGCCTGGGTTGATCCTTGTGTGAGTTAGTTACCAAGGGAGGCAGGCACAGGGATGCTGACATGCTTTATTGCTGGTTATAATGCTATGTCTGACCCAGCAGCTTGAGACCTTGTTCATGACTTGTTGGTTAAGTACCTGTGGAATTAAATGCTGCAAGGTGGGTGGGGTAGTTTGGGATGGGGGGTAGTCATTATAGCAGGTCATTGTTGATACAGTCAACTGTTGTTCACATCAGGATTGATATCTTCAAAATGCTTGAATTTAAAAAAGTTAAAATGAAAAATAAAAAAAAGCAAAATTCATACGGTTTAAAAAACAAAACTCTAACATAAAAAAGTAAAACAAAAAATCGAACATTGCCCTTCTGGAAGTTGGTGAAAACATGAATTTGTTTTAGAAGTTAATCAAGACTGCTTGATTTTAGATACACCAGATTGTAAAAAAATATATTTCTTTAATGTGAAATGCTGTTGCTATTAATTACTTTATAGCATTCATGAAAAATTAAATGTTATGTTAATCCTGCCATTTTTTTTGCTTTTTATTAACATTGAACATTTACTTAGAACAGCTTAAAGATGCGGCAACATCTTACATTGTGGTATCTCTGTTTGGCCTGGATGTCAGTCATTGGAACAGTGTTCTTGATGTTGATGGATAAGATGAGTGCACTGTGCTATATGGTTGTGATACCTGTACATACGTCTTAGAAAGTACCCACGTCTTTGAGAATGTTGTCTTTCACTCTGGCCAAAGGATTAAGTGATTCTCCATGTTCCCTTGGCCACTGATTAAAGCAGTCAGAGATAATCTGTGGATAATCTGTTGTGAGACACTGTAAGTCAGCACATCTGGCTTCATATGTTCTAATTGAAGCCACAACAAACAAAATTGACCTAAGATGTTTGGATGCGAGTTCTGATATTGGGGGATCAGATCATGACGTCAAACACAGGCACAGCTGAAGCTTTGTTGTGCTCTTCTTTTTCCCTGAAATCCTGGATGAGGGGGGACATCGATACTGGTCCTCAATTTTGTCTTCTGTCACAGGTCCTGTTTCTTTCTCGATTCCCGCCTTCCCTTGCTTTCATTCTCCACTCCCCGCACCCATCGCTTTCATTCTCCACTCCCCCTTCCCTTGCTTTCATTCTCCACTCCCCCCTTCCCTTGCTTTCATTCTCCACTCCCCCCTTCCCTTGCTTTCATTCTCCACTCCCCCTTCCCTTGCTTTCATTCTCCACTTCCTTCTTCCCTTGTTTTCATTCTCCACTCCCCCTTCCCTTGTTTTCATTCTCCACTCCCCCTTCCCTTGTTTTCATTCTCCACTCCCCCTTCCCTTGTTTTCATTCTCCACTCCCCTCCCAATCCTGTCAAATCTTCTTCACAAAATCTCCCTATATCAGTTGCGGTCATCCTCTTCTTCCCTCCCCTCTGCGCACATCCGCTCCCTTCATCAACCGTTCCCCTTCCCACCCAGCCCACTTTTAGCGGCTCCTCACCAGCTTCCTCGTGTGCCTCTTTCACACCAACCTCCTCTCACAGCTCCTCCATTCTTCCCTTGTCTAATCCTTCACTCCAGCAATTCTTTGTGGTTTTAAAATCGAGGTTGGAATGTAGTTGATACAAGGATCCTTTACATGGATGATGGTATGATAAAACATAGACTATACAATCCACATCTCCTTTTAGAACTTCTGATCTAGTGTTATGGCCACCTACAGTTGGCATGGTCATCATTTTGAATTTGATGTTGAGTTATTACCAGACCTCATTGTTGGAAAAATCTACTACCCACAAGATATCTTTGTGGCTAAACAGGAGCTTAATGTCCTCTTTTAGTTCCTCTGGCAAACCACATTCTGTAATTGATCCTGCCCTAAAAAGTCCCTGCAGAAACCAGCTAATAAGCTCCAAGTCAGAGATAGTTTTCCATGTTAAATTTGGCAGGTTGGGTGTTTGTCTAAAGCTCACTTCCCTTCATGGTCTGGGGCATTTTATTGCATCTCTAGCTGCTGGGGAATTCATTAAAGACACTTTTAGTACTTTGTGCAATTAGCAATGGATGCCCTGTGGCTGCTTGCAGGTCATTTACCAGATAAACACCTTCTATTCAGGCTAGTGCTGAAACATCAAATGATTTAATGTGATGATGATTACCTGGCAGTAAAGTGCACATTAGAGATGTGTCTTAATAGGAAGGGGAGCAGCTAGTATTTTAGCAATAGAAACGGCAGCTTTATTTGCTAGATTTAATTGTGTCTTGGATACATAACATTTAATTATGACGGTTGTGATCAGCATATTTGTTAAGCTTTGTGAAATCACATAAAATTACTGTTATTGAATAGTCATAAACTAAATAATTGATAGCATCGATGAAACCTGATGAAACACTAGTTAATTGTAGGAAATTATAATGCAGTGTTTTTGTTTTAAATAAATTTGTTTTTTATGGAATTTCTAGACTATGTAATTTAGGTTTAGATAGTTTTACCAAGCAAGAGAATTTCTGCATACAGGGTGCTGGTCATTGTAATGGTTCCCTTGGGCCACTGGACCTCTCCCTTGACCAGTGCAACAGCCACATGAAACACTATCCACGTCTTTCACCTATGAGCACCTGACTTGACCTCTCTGGAGATCAGACACCAAGCAGTTTGCTTATTCAGTGCCAGACGGAATCGGGAGGAATCTCTAGCCCGGGATGGACAATCAGCGGGGTTCCCCAATCACACATACACATGTTCCCACCAGTGCTTTTCCGGTGCCAACCGGTGGAGTGACCATGGGCAGGTCCTTCCTGGGATAACATAAACAGCCAGCTTCCCCTGATGGACAGTCCAGCTGTGTTGCTGTTTTCTCTCTCCCAACTCCGAAATTGTTTCCCCAGGAATTAGTTTCTGGGCCTGAAGAGGTCACTGGACACTAAGAATATGAGTCATGTAAATTCCAGCGGCAGCTGTAAGTGTTCGAGAGGATTGACTGGTGCATTGTGGGTAGTCAGCATGGACCGTCTAAATAATTAAATTATTTTACTGGTTTTTGTTTTCTTAAAAAATTGCAGAAAGATTGTTGTACACAGCAAAACAAGTCATACATGACTATTTTGCTACCCACGAACCATAACAATTACCTATAACCACAACTGTTTTGCACAGATTACTTTTGAAAGTTGTGTTATAAATAAGGAGTCAAATTATCTTCTGCTTGGAAAATGGATGAAAAGTCAAAAGGACACCCATGAACAGATTTGTGTGTGTTATATCGTACCAAGCCAGCAGGATTCCTTTAGAAACTGTTGTCTATAAAACAATATTCCAGTAATAAAATTACGCAGCCATGTCACTCACTTTACATTGAGGCATTGGCCACCAAATTTCACAATAGTTAGACATTTGACAATTTGATGCTATCATGAACTTTCAATCAACCCATGAATCCCAAGATATTTATCTAAGATGTCTGTGAGAAAATTGGAATATCATTTGCATTGTCTGTTCTGTGACAATGCACTGCTTCGATAAAACTACACGATTGGCCATGATTTGAACAGCAAAGATCTTACTCCTGAAACTTGTTATATCATGTGTTTGTTAAGACATTCAATTGTTCACCATCTCCCACTTGTCCTTAGTTGTCCGTATATCACTAAGCCTTAGCACCTGCAGGATTGAGAAGGAGGGATTAGTTTACTGCCTGCTACAGTTTCAACGAATCTGGGCACCCGTGGGGTCTGGTATCTCCCATGAGAAGGGCTCAGCTGCAGGGAATAGTGATGGTTGTTTATTTATGCTAGTTGGACCCCATTTGCAGATTTCCACCACTGTTTTCTGCCTGTGATTTCTTCAGCTGAACTTATCTTAATTGCCTTCTGACTTGTTTGTTCCTGTAGAAATCACAGGGATGGTGGTGTGATGAAAAGTGATTAATAGGCCCAAGGAAGTGGGATATATCCTCCTTTATCTTTAAAATAATTAGGACATAACTTTAAACATTGAAGCAGTCTGACCATTCCACAATAAGGGTAAATAAAGTTTAATAATTACTGAAATTTTTTATTATTCAGACATTGTGAGGATGCTGGTAATGGAAAGCTGATTATTACCCAACTACTCTTTGCGTTTGCATCAGTTATCTCCAGTAGTTCTGGTCGGGACAGGGTGTGATCCCTTAAATTAGACCTTGCATTTTAAGGCCTTAAAAAGGTCTTAAAAATAGGAATGTTCAAAGTAAGTTCTTATACAGGAACAGTTTGATAACAAAATCAATAAATGGCTTGTAGAGGGTGTTGTTATTTTGTATTGAATTTGTCATTTTCAAAGTATTGGTCGTAAAAATTTGTAAAATCTGATCAGCTCAAAAGCACACATTTATTATTGCCACATATACAAAAGGTGCCATGATTTTAAGATCATGTTAATTAATGCAAGTTGATTTATTCATTCATCTATCAGTGAGGTAATTTGGTGCCTCCCACAGACATGGTTGTGGTCAGAGTTAGTCTTTATGCACTGGTCTGTTATCACTGGGGTGCAGGATGGAACCCTGGCTCCATCTCCCCCACCAGTGCTGTGCCTGGACCCTGCGGTCCTCCCAGTGACAAGTGACAGACACAAATGGAATTCTTCAACTGGCTGCTGGCTGCTGGGCGGGGAATGTGTGGGAAAGATGATAAACAGGGGAGGCGGGATTTGGGGCTGTCTCAATAATATTAATGATCTTCCTGGGATGATGGTTGGATCCGTGGGTCTTGGTGATGAATGGGTTCCCTGATTCAGGGAGGCTATGGAGGAGGTCTTTAGGGTCTGGGGATGTGGTTGTGGTGCTGGGGGAACAGTGGATTTATTGTGATTTCACAAAACGTGATTTAATTAATGCAGAATGCATTGATAAGAAAGAGAAGCTGGTTTGGTGGCTGTGTGATCATGGTACTGCCATTCTACTGAGGATGCATGGTTTTTGTCGATGCATTTAATAATTACTAATATGAAACCTATTAAAATATTATATATAGTACTTAATAAAGTAATTACACATTTAACGTTTAACATTTGTCTGATGTATAGCATTCATTAGAAACATACTGTTTTGTGGTGCTAGAAATTTTTTTACTCAGTTTCAGATTAAATTAATCTGAACTATTCGCAATAGTAACAGACCTCTTAAAGATGCGTGCGCGTGTGTGCACGCACAGTATGGTCAAGAAGATGAATTAAATTGTCAAACAGCCTCCCGCAAAGAAACAATATAGGAAAGAATGTATGTCATACATGCGAGAGGTCGGAAACCACAGCAAAGCGGCACTGGAGCCAGACTGGACTGATCATAGATGTTGTGGTCTTTGAAACTTTCCTCTGGCTGAGCTTGACCTCTGAACAGTTATCTTATCCAAGGTGCCATGTTTGTCTGATATTGTGGATATTGGAAAGGGGCTGTTGACAGCATATGCTGAAGGATGGGTGTGTATTCTACTGGTGCCATTGAGCCTATGTATGTGTTGTGCACTTGCCTATAAACACAAAATTTTTGTGTTCATAGGCAAGTGCACTGTTCATGGAGCCTGAATTTTGTTTGTCTTTAATAAAGTGATTGTTTAAGTTTTGATTTGGGAAGATTATTGAAGTAAGGAAATGTATTAGAACTGCGGCTTTCCCGGTTGCTGCACCAACTCTTTGGAATTCACTCCGTGTTAAGTGTTCTGTTAGTAAGAAACAGGTACCAGGGAATGAGAAGGTTATCTACCACAAAACAGACCAACCAATGATGATGTCTAACAAATGAATGCTTATACCAGGGAATGAGAAGGTTATCTGCCAGTAAAAGAAATTTGGTGAATAAATAATATAGTTTTAATCAGATTAGTTTTGTGTCAGAAAACTGAATGCTAAGAATAAAAATGTGCTTTCGAACAGACAAAGCATAAGATTGACAATGACAATGTAAATATCTTTAGCCATTCAATAGTTTGCTTGATTTAAGATGGCTATTTTATGTATTGCATACATCAAAATTTAGCTATTTTTTTGGGCCGACAAAAATCGATAGTGCTAAGTTATCTTCATGCAAAATGAAAAATAACATTGTTCCAATTGAATAGTTAATAAAAATTAAAAAAATTTGCAAGTTTGACTTCAGCAAAACCTGTTGCTATTTCACACTTAGCTGTGTAAAATCAGATATTGAAGATTAGCACTGGTAGCGGGGGTGGGTGTAATGTTAAATCTGTATAGGCAGTCGGGAAACCGGTATACCAACCCCTGTATGTCCCAGTTTGTACCAAGAACGGGCCTGGTTGGCTTCTGAAGGGAACTTGTCAAAGCTGGACTTTGTTTACACTCAGCTGTCCATCAACCGCTGACTGTGTTCTGCGCCACTCTTGATTTTAACTTGCAATTCTCTGGCTATGTGCTGCCACTTAACCTTTTCACTAGGCTAGGCTCACTATCTCAAGGATGTATTCATGTAAGGCTAGATTATATGTCTTAGTTACTTTGCCAGCAACGTATGTTTGGGACACGTCATCGACTATTTTCGGCAGCTCCTGGCACCAAGCACTTGTACGCAAATGGCATTTTTATTCAATATGACTAATTTCGATAGAACATAATACGCAGCGTTTCGCAGCGTTTCTCGTGGCGGCGGTGTTGGAAAGACGATAGTTCGACCGTTTGTTCGAATTGTACTTAATGATAAATTTATTTTTGACTTTATTGGACATCTGATATGATATGCGGTGAAACACTGTGTACTTTTTCGAAATCAGCACGTTTGTTTATTTATTTTTAGCAATGTTATCTTTTAACATTGGGATGACAAATAATAAACATTTTCACAATGATTTGCTCCTACATCTGTCTACAAAATGATTTGCCCTGACTGCAACTGTGCTGTGTTTGTAAAATGTTAATAGCGGGCTACAAAGATGTGAATGTGTGATCTCTAATTGGAAGTGTAGTCAATTAATTCCGTGAAGCAGTCCAGCTGTTGGCAGCTCTCCTCCCCCCAGCACCCCACCGACCTCCCCGGTACCGGCAGTACCAGGCAGAGCGGTGTTGTTTCAATGGTATTTTTTCCCCTTCCGTGCACAGCGACGGCCACCAGCCTGATATGCAAAATGCCAGTGTTGTCAGCGGAACATTACAGCAAATTTACTGTGCGTTGGCGGTGCGTGCAGTGTCATGGTGTTGGTGCTGGTGTTCAGCTTGGAATCTGTGTTGATATACCTACTGGTTGTCTGAACAGTTTAGGGACAAAACGTTCCAGGTAGACAAGATTTAAATGCAGTTTATGTGAGAAAATCAAAATGAAATGCCCCCGTGAATAATACCTGCAGTTTAATTCTTCTCGGTATGTAGTTGCACTGCATATTTGCGCTCCGTTCTGAAGCATCTGTTAAGATGTACATATCACTTAAAAAACATGTTGTAAATAAACAAAGATTTCTTTACTTTTTGGACCTGCTCAAACATGTAAATAAATGCCCCCACTTCCACCATGGGTGGTTCACAGGGTGCTGTACTACACTGTACTACACTGGTTGTATTTTCACCCCATTCACCGGTTAGTCTTACAAGGTCTCATTAATCAAAGGAAATCTATGCCCAGTGCTGGGATGGAAGCCTAATTAGTCTTGTTAGATGAGCAGACAGAGAGAAGGGGCCAGTGGGTTGTGAAACAGTAACTGAGCTGAAGAGAGGCTGAACCATAGACACCACCACATCACTGCTGGCTGGCAGTGGCTGTGGCAGTGGTGGCCCTCTTCTCCTGCTCACTTCTAACTTGACTACAGATCATTAATCTTTGTACTGATTACTTCAATGCCAGGGCTGACTGGCCTAAGTAATTGTTGACATTTGCCATCATTATTGGGTGAGGTTTTATTGGGGGCCAGTTGAAAGTCTCCTTAGTGCCAGGGCAAGGTGTTGGGGGCGGTGTTGGGGGCGCAGGTGCCTTTTAGTTGCTCTTGCACAGGTGGAGTACTTGTGTAGGGCGCAGTGCTTTTATCTGGTGGTCATTCCTTGCTTGGGCAGTGGGCAGTTTTGTGTTGGTCTGCTGCTTTTGTGCGTTTAAAAACCTAATCAGAATTGGTGACCATTTTGGTCAATTATTTGAAAGTTAAATAAAGCAGGAAAAATCATCTCTGAGCTCGGGGTGTTGAGGATTTGGGTGCTACAGAAGTTGTATTATTATTAATGGTCTGCTGAAAAACCAGCAGACCCATGAAAGACCAGGACCAGCAGACTCCACCAGAACCGACAGACCAATAAGAGACCATGTTAATACGAGACCAATAAACAACATTGTGATGGAGGCATTGAGGATTGTCTTGTTCCGAGATTACACTGTAAAATGCATTTAGAGTGCACTAAGCGTATCTTACAAAGGGTACGCTCAATTTATTTCCGTTGAATGGATGTATATCTAGAAAGATAACACTAGATATACATCAGTGAACATTTTAACATCTATATCTTCGCATTAGACCAATTTTAATCTAGCCTCTGGGGATGTATTGGCATTATGTGTGTGTGTGTGTGTGTGTGTGTGTGTGTGTGTGTGTGTGTGTGTGTGTGTGTGTGTGTGTGTGTGTGTGTGTGTGTGTGTGTGTGTGTGTGTGTGTGTGTGTGTGTGTGTGTGTGTGTGTGTGTGTGTGTGTGTGTGTGTGTGTGTGTGTGTGTGTGTGTGTGTGTGTGTGTGTGTGTGTGTGTGTGTGTGTGTGTGTGTGTGTGTGTGTGTGTGTGTGTGTGTGTGTGTGTGTGTGTGTGTGTGTGTGTGTGTGTGTGTGTGTGTGTGTGTGTGTGTGTGTGTGTGTGTGTGTGTGTGTGTGTGTGTGTGTGTGTGTGTGTGTGTGTGTGTGTGTGTGTGTGTGTGTGTGTGTGTGTGTGTGTGTGTGTGTGTGTGTGTGTGTGTGTGTGTGTGTGTGTGTGTGTGTGTGTGTGTGTGTGTGTGTGTGTGTGTGTGTGTGTGTGTGTGTGTGTGTGTGTGTGTGTGTGTGTGTGTGTGTGTGTGTGTGTGTGTGTGTGTGTGTGTGTGTGTGTGTGTGTGTGTGTGTGTGTGTGTGTGTGTGTGTGTGTGTGTGTGTGTGTGTGTGTGTGTGTGTGTGTGTGTGTGTGTGTGTGTGTGTGTGTGTGTGTGTGTGTGTGTGTGTGTGTGTGTGTGTGTGTGTGTGTGTGTGTGTGTGTGTGTGTGTGTGTGTGTGTGTGTGTGTGTGTGTGTGTGTGTGTGTGTGTGTGTGTGTGTGTGTGTGTGTGTGTGTGTGTGTGTGTGTGTGTGTGTGTGTGTGTGTGTGTGTGTGTGTGTGTGTGTGTGTGTGTGTGTGTGTGTGTGTGTGTGTGTGTGTGTGTGTGTGTGTGTGTGTGTGTGTGTGTGTGTGTGTGTGTGTGTGTGTGTGTGTGTGTGTGTGTGTGTGTGTGTGTGTGACATGATACCTTAAAAATAACACAAAGTCAGAATACTTTGGCATCTGTCTCTGAGTATCATGTCTTTGCCAAGATTGACAGACAAGTATGGAGCTGTTAATACTTCCCCTTCCAAACTAGACGATACGACTGGATTAGCATTAATAAATGATTTGATTGCTGAAGCAGTCATCATTTGGGAGTCTTCGGTATCAACTTGGTGATGCTGCCACTGCACCTTAAAGGTTAAAAACAACTATTACAGAATATGTATTGCCCAACAACAGGGTGCCATAACAACAGGGTGCCATAACAACAGGGTGTCATAACAACAGGGTGCCATAACAACAGGGTGCCATAACAACAAGGTTTGCCTGACTAAGAGAATCTCACATGTGTGCATATTTTCCATGACCAAATTCAGTATTTTGTTCATACTTTTGTAAAAGAAAAAAATCAGTGCTAGCACATATTTTTTTAATGTATCATGGCAGTGATAAAGAGTGTTTATTGTATAATTTTTCGCAGTTCAGTAGCACAATAAAGGCACACCAAACCTCAGGTGATCTTAGTTAAATACATTAAAAGTGTATGCTGATATACACTTCGAATAATTTTATGTGCGCCGTAGGTATTTTTACACCAGTAAATGTGTCTATAAAATATTGCTGGTGAAGGTAAGAAACAAATGAAACTCAAAACAAATGTTAAGTTTTTATTACATTGCAAGATACAAAAAAATATGTTTAAAAAATCAACCAGTTAGTAGTTCCTTTTAAGATGTATACTTTTGTCCATTTTCTTTTCATATTTGAACTTCAGGGTGTGTCTTGGGCATCCTTTTCAAGAATTGTCACTCCCTTGAAATAAAACTTCATGTGCTAAAATACTGGTATTTCATTGACAAATACCAGTTTCTCATATATTTATCTTACACTGTAATCCTGGCTGGTTACTGTCAGTGGCCAGTGTATTCCTGGCTGGACTCTGTCTGATGGTCAGTCATCTCTTGACATGCAATAAACACATTGGCAGAGTTGAAAGCCAGGCAGCACCAGCCAAATGGACAAGTGATGCAGCTAAGCTCCTTGCTATCAAGTCCAGAGCTTCTTCATTGCCTGATCAAAGGCCCTTTCTCGTCTGGCTGTCTCTACAACTCCAGGGTAGGAACAGGTTTATTTCTGGGCTAGATATTAGTCCACTTTGCCTGAGATTTGTGTCACAAAGATTGACTTGAAATGTTAATGTCTGTTGAATTATTTTGCGATGTGACAATTCACATCAGAGAGTTATTGCTGGACAATGTAAGACTTAATAGGTGTAATCCCACCTTTCGACGCTGGCTGACTTTCTGGCTATATTCAGCTCATTTCAAAAAGATTTGTAGACATGTGTTATTCTAATTGTTCAGCCTTTTAGATTATTTGTAATATAATATTTACAACCAGGATTGCAATATTATATCTTTGCAATTCCAAAAGTCTTAACGAAGATAAACATTTTGAAAAAGTAATTTTTTAGCAGTACCTTTACTTTTATGATAATATTTGTGTTTTGTCCACAAACCATATTAAATGTTAGCATTGTAAAATATTAATTTAAAATGAAAGGGGAAGCTTGTAAAGCTATAGGGGTACTGAAAATATATATTATATAACTTTGGTTAGGGAAAAGTAGATCTTTTATCAGCGAACGATCAAAGTTCTTCCTTTTGAATGAAGGTAAAGGTAAAAAAGGTAAAGGTACATTCTTATATAGCGCGGTATCCGGTCCATAGGACTGCTCAAAGCGCTTTACACTTCACCCCCTGGCAGACCTGTTCATTCCAAGGCCATCTCAACTTCTTTGGGAAGCATTCAGGGATGGGAACTGTATGGTGCAAATTCCCGGAGTTTCCCCTACCCTACCTAAGATGTGTCCACAAACGTCCCCAGAACAATAGGTCAATGGGTGCACACATGAAAACCCACTAAAGCTTTCTGCGAAAAACCAATCAAAACCGATAATTTGATGGCAGCTGTGAAAATTGGTCAGCCCCTAATTGAAAAGTTATGAATGCCTGGCACTAGCTGCAACAGTCTAGTGTGAAGCCAGGATCTGGCTGTCAGTCAAGGTTTTGTTGCGATCTAATGCATACTTCCCTGCCTTTGTGTTTGTTGGATAGTGACTGACGGGTCTACTTCATGAACCTCAGAATTAGCCAGTCTTCCCGCTGACTCACTGTGAGCAACGATTGCCCTAACCACTGGCCTTCATGTAATAATAATGATAAAGACCTTCATGTTTTGGTTCGTTGTGTGCAGAAATCATCCATTGAGTTTGAAGTCATTCGGTACAGTTGGGCCCAGTTAAAAGGACCAGTCAGTAAACTTCGTTATTAAACCCACCCCCATCATGGTGGACAGTTAAGACAGACAATAGACAACTTCAGAAAATTATGAAGTTATTTCACCAAAACAAGATTCACAATCATCACTAAAATGCAAACGGGAGACATACATCACATCAGTGGCTTGTTGAGGAACAACAATATTTATCCATCACGATAGATGCATTACCGTACCACCACGGGAAGATGACACACTAGCCCAGTGTCATAAGGAGAAGTAGTTTGTCTCGTACTCGGGCCTCTCCTTCCTGCAGCCATCTGTACAATCTCTGTCTGCTCCAGTTGAAAGTTCCGGTGCTCCGGCTTTGTAGAAACAACAGAAATGTTTTAAGCAGTAGTGTTTTGTAAGGATGCACAAGTGGACTCTGGCAACAGCTACAGATGCTCATGTTGCTGTTACCGTAAAGTACCTAATAGGAAAACACCATATTTATTTAGCAAATCTGTTTTGTGAAGTTCTGAGCAGCTTCAGTGCCAAGATGTTGTGAAATGTCTTCATTTAACACGAGATTTAAAGCAGTAATTGCAAGGTGTTAATAACTGTACGTTTTAATCTTAACAAACTTCATTTGAAGCATTTTCCAATGTGTAAAAATGTCATTGTATATTATCATTCAACTCTCATGTATCCCAAAAAACACTATATGATAGCCTTCGTAAAATTATTTATCTGTAATTTTTTTAACAAGCTTAATTTTTTAACAGCTTCTACCATTAAAGTTTCAACTCTGTCCTGTAAAACTACATTGATTATATATTAGTGTAATGTAACTCCTATATATCTCAAAGGGCGCTATGCAATAGAGTTAGTTGAGTTGTGTACCTGTCGTAGATGTGTTCTAAACTGAACAATCTTCATTTTAGCAGTTTCCACTATGTAAACATTGCATTGATTAGATATTATAATAAAACGAATATATAATATATACAGCATATATTTAAATAAATTTTATGTTGATTATTAAATTATATACTTGCTGTAGTTCACTATTTCCTGGTTGTTGTCTGTAAACCCTTTTGTGTGTGTAAACTGTGCATCTTTCAGTAATCAGATTAGATTTGACAGATTTAAAAGTAGTTGTTAACTGGTGAAATCAGACCTTCCAAAACAAATTCAGCTGTCTGAAACGAACACCACGTTTCGATTTCAGGCGTGGATTAGTTCATTTGCATAGTTTGCTGGGAAAACAGCAACCTTGTGGTCACTACGCCGGAAATTACAGCCCCCAATTGTGGTAGTTACTGTGCCACAAAGAGTATTCTATTTGATTTGAGTTTTTATGAAATCATCGTATAAACTATTAAATAATGTTTTACGACTCAGTCCTGCAAAATAGTGGCATAAGTAACTCAGCCTCTGTAAGCTATGACATAAGTAGCTCAGCTTCTGTATGCTATGACATAAGTAGCTCAGCCTCTGTATGCTATGACATAAGGCTGCTCACGTTTTTTTTCTGATCTAACAATCAAATTTCTTTCGGGCCAATTTTCACAAAAGTGTATTTTTTCATTAAACCAACTGCACATTACATAGAGTATTCACACAATACAGATTTGAGCATCAATGAACCTGGTTTGCGATGGGCTAAATGACGTGCACAAGCAGCTTTAAGCAATTCATAAATTGTTGTTTATTTAATTTGGGATGGTTTCCTTGTTTCAGGATCCGCCTGGGTCTGTGTCGCTGGGACTGCGCATGGAAGAGATGATCTTTAACATGGCAGATACACACTTGTTCTTCAATGACCTAGAGGTACGTGAGCACAGTAGTTCTATTTGCCTTGCATGATATGTTCCTGCTACTTAATCGCGTTATGCTTTACCTTTAAGAAACCCACTGAACGCGACAAATGTCTTGATAGCAATATGTTAGTTTATGAATCTAGACTCTGTATCTTTCCAGTTGTTATATCTGAGAATGTATATAGGTGTTATTTGGTGCAGTAAATGGATTATGGGACGTTGATGCGGTATTTTCCAAATGCTTCATCCAGTATTGTATTCGTCCATAAATGCTTATATGGGTTAATAAAAGTAAGGTAAATTTAATGGCAATATTAGTGATTTATATCACACCTCCCTTTTCCAGTAGTGTAGTTGTTTTCTCAAAATAAAATGCAATTTATTTTCACAAAAGCACAACTGCTTATTTACTGGTTGTGGCATTTGAGTACTTTTGACGGTACTTATACATAAAGTGTTGATATTGATTTGTGACTAAGTTATTTTTACAATGGAGAGTGTAGTTCAACGTAGCATAATTGGATGAATCTCTCCCATTGTTTAGTGCACAAATAACATGTTAAAACCATTGTTGTTACGAGTGCAGCACTGTCACGTTTATGTAGATTTTTGCAGCAAACATGTTATTGAGTAAATTGTGTCCAGTCGAGTGTTTGCTTCCAAACACGCCCTTAATGGATTTAGCACAAGTGCAAATTTTGGCACATAAGCTTATCGAACAAGGTGGGTGTTGACACAAACTTAGCGACTCTCTCGCTTGAGGTAGCTTCTCGGAATTGTAAACAGAAATAGTCATATGCAAATCTACAAGTGGGTTTAGGTGTGTATGGTGTAGTTGCTACTGATTTAGGTGTGTATGGTGTAGTCCCTACTGATTTAGGTGTGTGTGGTGTCACTGCTACTGATTTAGGTGTGTGTGGTGTAGTCCCTACTGATTTAGGTGTGTATGGTAAGTCGCTACTGATTTAGGTGTGTATGGTGTAGTCACTACTGATTTAGGTGTGTATGGTGTAGCTGCTACTGATTTAGGTGTGTATGGTGTAGTCACTACTGATTTATGTGTGTGTGGTGTAGCCACTACTGATTTATTGTGTTATATGTGTACAAAACATTGACAGTGGACATAATGTATCAGTCTTGTGTGTGCAAAGTGTTAGGTTACTTATGGTGAAATGAAACTTGGATATTTCTGAGCAGACCGGAATAAGACAAAATCTATTTAATAAGTATTGAACTATTTTAACCATCTCTAGTCTTCAACATTTTAACAGTCTTATTTCACACAAAAAAATTTTGTACTGTCGATCATACAGAGCCATACAAACCGTCCCCAGCCTTAATGTCCAACTGTTGCTAACCCATTTGTAAATGTGTTTTCTTGCCCTCCCCCCTCCCCCCACACACACACACTTGACATTGTCTTAAGAAGTCACAGGAAATGATGTTGGCAACAACACCTAAAGTGGGATGAGAAAGTGTGTCCTTTGTCACGCTGACTGGCATTGTGACCAGCAAGTGTCCACTAATGGTCACACTGTGTGACTGTCCACAGGAAGCAATGGTCAGGCAGTCCCCTGGGAAGACATCACCTTCACATAGTCCTCCTTGCTCTTCATTAGCATTTCCAATCTGATCAAAGGAAAGTTGAGGCTTTCAGAGCAGGAAGTTGTTTGTCATTGTTTGGTTTGTCCTAAATGTCATTAATTTAGTAGAAATGTTTGTAGAAATGTCCCGACTGGAAACTTGTTCAATGTACATAGGATACCCTGCATATGCATGTATGCATTCATGTGTGCATACATATCCCCTTTGGTCAACATACTGTTCTCAGTTGAATTTATGTGAATGACATACATTTTATATATTTTATATATATATATATATATATATATATATATATATATATATATATATATATATATATATATAATGTATGTCATTCAAATCATAAAAAAACTAACCATATAAAGAGATCTTTTATTGGGGTGATGAAATCATTCGTTGGGATGATAAAGTCAATCACTCGGATGATGAAATCATTCGTTGGGATGATAAAGTCATTCACTCGGATGATGAAATCTTTCAATGAAAGAATAAGGTCATTATTAAGAATGATCCTGAAATGTTAGAAACATCAGATACAAGAAGATTGAATATCATTAGTTGTTGCAGGATGATTACAAAAACATCATTAGTTGTTGCTGGAGGAGAGACAGACATTATGTTTGAGTAGACCTGTTGGCAGTTCTGGTTCATCAAACTAGCTCCACTCCTGTCATCTCCTCTCACATTGGTCCAATAACTACTTATGGAACAACATTTTAAACAACGTTTTACGGCTAACTTTAGGACCAAACATTCCATCGCTGAAGGATGTTTCGCAAGGTGGCAGTAAACTCCATTCAAATCACAACAGTCTATAATAAGTTGTTTATCAGCATCGCCTGCAGCCAATTACCACAACCCAGCGAAAGAACTTATCTGAAGCGAAAGAACTTATCTGCAGCCGCACAGCAATCCCTAATAGCCGTGCCACAGATTTCACGGAATGGCAACCTGCAGATTGCAAATAATTACAAGCAACGCAACAAGATTGTGGCCTGCTTGCTCGTTCCTCGTGTCATTCCGCAGCACTGTTTCCGATCAGCTGTTTCAACATCTTTCGTTGTTTTTCCGGGATCGTCCTGCCCCCAATAAAATAGCTGCTAGCATGCGAAGGGTAATACTTTTGCTGCCATCAGACACAAATATTGTGTAACTTCAACCGTACAGAAAACGTTGATAAAATATAAGTGTGGAACGTGCAGTAATTTCTTTGTAAAGCGGACATGTTGGATTAAAGTAAGTACGTTGCATTTGGACAAGGAAGCCATTGGCAGATCAAGAGTCTGTTTTTAATCTGTATACGGCCCGCCTCATCTGTCCTATATAGCTAGGTGGAGTTTGCCATAACAAGTGTTGTATGTTGAAACATGAATATAACTGAACAACCCCATACTGAAAGACATAATATAATTGAACAACCCCTTACTGAATAACATAATTCTGCACCTATTGGCCTATTTTTATTTGCACTTTTTTGAATGTGTTTTTTTTGCAACATTGAAAAACATTAAAAACATTGTGGTGTGTTTGAAGTATACTCTACATCTTACTGTGTCGTATCATGGCTAGCTAGCATACAAAAAGTTATGGGAATGTGTCGCCTTCCCTTCTATGAAATAGAATCAAAGCTATGGTACACTTCATGCAGATTCAGTTCACCGACCATTTCATTCCAGTGTTCTTCTATTTGTGGACAGATTTAACATGACAACGTGGCCTGGATAGTAGATCCACGCTCCCTGTCAGACCCTAATGCATCCCCTCTTACAACCTGACTCACAAATAGGGCCACATCATCACTTGACCGACAGACAGACAGCTATAAAATGGGAGATTCTTATCATAATGATATGCAACCAAGTCCACATTGTCATATATCAATAAGTTGGCTAAAATGGAAAATTAGCGAGCGGCCACTCTTTCATGACCCAAGCCAAGCTGTCAAGATTCAAGAGCCATCCAGGACAGGAGCAAACACCAGTAATTACCCCCAGAACCCCACAAAAGCTATAGGCATAACTAAAGGCCTCGACAGTCGATAAGAGGTAACGACAGCGACCGTTTCATTGCTGTTTGAGTAGAATAGACACTACGATGATGAGGACACTTTTTCTCAATTTGTATGCGGCGACATTGTGAGCAGAGGCAAAGACCACCCATGTAGTTTTATTGTCCGTGATATATTTGCAATCCACAAGGAGGCCTGGTATGTCATTTCTTCCTATTCTGCTGTTATTGAACATAATTATACAATATAGAAAACAACTTTAACTTGATGAACGGCCATAACCGGTGTCGTCACAAGCTGATGTACCAATCTGTCTATTTTTTGTGCTTATGAAGACTGCTATTCTTGTCACCTAGTCAAGCCATCATCACATAGAATGTGAACACTCTCGAAATATGCGGCACTGCAATAGATAATCCAGCTTAACTAGAAAAATCACAGACTGAGATATCAGCATTTTCCATAACTTCAGTTTGGTTTACTTCCCACTAAAATGGAATTTCGAATGGTCATAATGTCAAACCTGTTTCAGTTAATTCATTTCTATTATTTTTATATTATAGAGAAATTAATACAGTCAGAAAATGCTGAAATCTCAATTTGTTATTTTCCAACTTAACCAGGTTTTCTCCCGCAGTGATATATATCTTAGCAGAAGTGGACAGCCATTAGAGCTAGTAGAAATTCAACGGAACCTCCCCCCCCCAACAGAGTGCCAGGTAGTGTTTCAACATGTCTCTGATGGTCACCCTCCATGTGTATGCATTATTCGACATTCCAAAAAGGTGACTGATGCCCTAGCCATGGATGTGGTCTTGATTTAATTACCTTGCACACCTCACTGTCACATTTCATTTATCACTGCCCCTTGTTGGGGCTAGCCAGAGGGTATGGTGTGGGGCAGAGACATATAAACAAATACCTGCGTTCTGTTGACCCGTTTTGATGCCTGGATTAGGGGGGAAATTATTCCCACCACAAGAACCCTCTTGAATGTTCACAATTAAAATGGTTGCATAAAAATGTGTCATTCACTTGACACTTTCCAGTGGATTTTTTTCGCATTTTTGTGGCCCACAGAATTATCTTGATAAATCCATTGTCATGCATGAATGTGTAGTAGGACATTGTAAGTATAGATTACAGAAAATGTTGGGTATCTTAGTGTATGCCATACAATCACTCCTAAATGTTGGGTATCTTAGTGTATGCCATACAATCACTCCTAAATGTTGGGTATCTTAGTGTATGCCATACAATCACTCCTAAATGTTGGGTATCTTAGTGTATGCCATACAATCACTCCTAAATGTTGGGTATCTTAGTGTATGCCTTACAATCACTCCTAAATTGATTTACTTATGAGATGACCTTTGTGAATATCCTGGGCTACTGGGTATAGAAGAGTGGCTTCACGTACTTGTTTGAAGAAGTATTATAGTTACTACACAGGAGTATCTACACTAGATAGTTTTACTACAGTGTAATGTAACTTATTTTAAATTTTGTTCAAGGGTTCTATTTTCTAGAAGGTAATAATTTGAAATAGTTTATGCACTCCTTTATTAATTAAATAATATGTATTGCATGAAATAATTATTATCAATTGTAGTCATTGTGTTTTAAATTTACCCAGGGTGCTGGCTTTACGGGGCTTAGAGAAAAAGGGGACAGGGGGCTGCATTGACTGACGGGGCAATGACATAATACATAGGTCTAAGCATTCCTAGCCTCAATGTCATACACCGAAGACAGGCCATGTTAGCCGAAAATTACCTTGAAAAGGATTTAGCCTTACCTAATAATTATCACAGACAATGGTGGCTCTTGCACGTCAGATGTGACAAAGGTAGACAGGAACTGGGACGCCATTGTCGGTTGCACAAAGCATCTCTGTCTGAGACGGCACTTCATCGTCCAGAGACAGGCACACATATACACAGACAAACAACCTTTGTCTTTCTGCGGCAGAAAACAATGCTGCGATTGTGTTCCGGTGACAATTCTGCCCCGGGCTTGTCCATAGAATTCCGCTGGCGCTGGGGGAATTTGGTATTTACGTTTGACAGTCCGATTGGTTACCCCCGGTTCCGCCACAGAAGACCTGGCCTACCAGTTTGCTTGGGGTGTTCAAATTAGATAAAAAAATTGCCTGTAAATTGTGGTATGAAATAAAAAGGCTAAATGCTTTTAAAATTTACTACCTGGAAATTTTTTTTTTCCAGGGATTAGTAGTGACTTTGGCAGACATGACTATTTATGGCTGCTAAAAATTCACCTTCAAAAAACATACAAAGACGCTCCTACAAATATATGGACAAGGAAAGATAACCATCATAATATAATAAAGTTTCTGGGACCAGGAGGCATGTGGGTGAAAGATATTCCCATCAGTGTTGTTCAAGTCATTGGCCCAGGAACAATGTTTGGTCTTTCCCCTGATCACCCATCCATGGAGGGATTCTCCAGGAAGCAGGGCTCCTGTTACCAGTGTCTGGGGGGACATGGTTCAGCTCCAGCCTCTGGTCAGGCTACAAAGATGTTTATATTGACTGATAAGATGATACACCTTAGCGTCTTATAAACACCATAGTTGATAGTGCACTTTGTCCCATGGATATTGCCTTGGGGACTGAGGAGGGAAGACAATAACATCAACAGGGTTTGTGGGACTCTGGGAAGATGTTGTCTTCAGTTCAACCGCGAACACAGTGTTATTCTACGTTTCTCATAGAAATGTCCCTTCGCTGTTTTATTCTGTGAAACATCATGCAAACCATTCCCGAGGAGTGAGCTGTGATTAATTCACGATATTATTTGTTGGGGTAAAGCTTTTGGGTAGAATTCCCATTCCTTCTTTCAGCCTTCCCTGTATGTTGTCTTTTGGTTCCCCATCTCACAAGTTCTTCCTGCCATCCCAGTCTTCCTGTATTTCCTTGATGGCGTTCAATTATTATTATTATCTCACCTTGCACCGTGTTACATATCTCATTGCTTCCAACAGCCTACTTGTGCCATTCTTCACATCAGTATTACAAGCGTTCCAGTCTTTTGTTGATGTCTTCTCAGTTCTTCTCAATGGTCAACACTAAGATGCCTCATGCAGACATTCTACGTTCTTAGGTAATGACAACTCTACATCTTTGTTTTATATAGCAACAATTGCTCTTTTCCTTTTTGCAATCTGCTTTGTTCCTTGGAAACAATTTCTTTGGTACCTGTAGACTTAAGTACTCCATCTTAAGAACCCAGAATATACTACAAAGAAATGGACACACAGACAACTTACTGTACCCAGACAAACAGACAGACAGCAGTGTTCCTGGTCTGATTGACAGACTGTCCAGGGACCAGTGCTTTTCATCACTTCCCAGATGTTGGCTGTTACAGCCCCCAGAATCCCTGCCCAAGGCGGACCCACATAATCTGGGAGCCTAATTGAAGCTGAAAGCTGTTGACCTTCTTGACCCCAGAAAGTGGCAGCACGCTCAGGCAACATGGGCTGTCCCAGTCTGTTCCACTTCCCACTTTTTCATCCGCGTTTTCCAGATGCTGCAGCTGGTTTTTTGCTCAATAAACAGATGATTAGTTGTTGGTCCTGATAGTGAGGTGTGGGAGTAGCCTGGGGCATGGCCCGCGAATGTCTAATAAAATTATGCAATATCGGGGGAGATATTGACAGGGCATAATGCTTATTTATGCCGGATTGAATCTACATATAGGGAGAGAGTGCTAACCGTCAGAGGGGTTCAGTAAACAGAGTTTCGTTTCGGGCAGTTGCCGCATAAGTTACAAAATAGAAGCTGAAAAATGTAGTAAGCCACACACAAGTATGTAAACATAATTTTTTTTTTTTTTCAATTTATTGCCGTCCTTTTCAAGAATTGTTAATCAAATTGTGGTTGGACTGACTGTATGGTGTAGTGCTCCCGGGTTACATAGTATTCAGTGGAACCTGACTATTGCAGACAGGATGCAGGTGGGGGAAATATGTCCATTATAGACAGGTGTTCACTGAAATGGATTCATTGTACATAATTTTGGGGTAACCAAAAGTGTATTCAATCTGTATCATTGCGAGGGAAGTTAGAAAGTATAAATTTGTCTGTCATTAGAGACATTTTAGTGCATAACATTGACGAGAAAGGTATCGTTTTATTGTTACATCTTCTTTCCATTGACACCGCTGTCGTGAGTTCTCCTCCATGGACGTGCTTCATTCCTCTGTTCTTCTTTTGTAGGAATGCGACCAAGTACACATAGACGACGTTTCATCCGATGACAATGGCCAAGACTTGAGGTAAAAAACGTGCTGGTTTGTTTTATTATTAGTTTTATTATTTGCAGAATTTCTACGCTAGAAATAACAATGTGGAAATGTGTGCACTGTCTATGGCTTTCGAGAAGTTGTAACTGATATCTGCGTTTGGTTTTGTGTCAGTCTGAACACTGTGTCTCGTTTGTGAACAGGCGACAAATGGTTGTCGTCAAGCAAAAAAAATTCCCGAGATTTTAAAGAATGTTTAGTAGAAACTAAAAATATTTGGAAAAGCTGCTCCAAATAGTCCATCGTAATACAATTTGGAAACATAGTTTTGGCTCACAGACATAGTCTGTGCTCATACATGATTTAGAAACACAGAAGACATTTGCTGGTTCTTTACCATTGTTGGTCGCAGCTGTTACTTTCGTGTTCCCGTTGCAGCAACTACAACTTTGCAACAGACGGCTTCCATGCTGCGGCAACCAACGCCAATCTGTGCCTGGCGACGGGCGTCCGCGGTGGCGTCGACTGGATGCGCAAGCTCGCGTTCAGATATCGACGGATCAAAGAGATTTACAGCAGCTATAGGAATAATGTGGGAGGTGAGTGATAATAGGGGGTTTATGATTATGGGCCAACAGAATGCTTGTATGATTTGCGTGTACACTAGGAATGATAACATTAGTAATACATAAGTTAAGAGTATTATCAGCGTGTCGGTATGCAAAAATACCTACAAATCTTAAACTTCTGTGTACACAAAAATGTATTCTGCACACACTTGAAAATAAAATATTTGACCAGACCGTGAAAATATAGAATTAATCCAAACAATAGTATCAGCCCCCCCCAAGGGTGACCATGGTCTCTCTAGCTTTACTCTCTCCTGATGATAGTATCATAGGGCCAAGACATCTGGCTACCGAGTTGATGTAACAGATGGAAGAAGACAGACAAGTAGGTAGGCCTGGCACACACAAGATGTACATGCCAGAGATCATAGGCCAAATTGAGTAATGACAGGTTTGAATTGAAAACAGCTTCCATACACTCTGGGGATTTGAAACGGGTGTTGAAGGTGTGGTTGATTGGGATCAAGTCAGGGCAGCGACAGTGTGGCTAAATACCACCTGATTCGTTGAGCGCTAGTTCAGTAGTTGTATAGTCAAAAGATACAACTACAGATATACATTTACATTTGTCTCACCAGTTGTATGCAAAAGTACATCTTTGGTTCTACCTGACCTAATTCTTACGTTGTATCCCTGTTTAAATCTGCACTGTTTAATTTTTGGTCAAGCAAGCCTATACATATGAAATATGTATTTATTAGTACGAGTGTTCAATTTAAAACAATGCATTTCCACTTGAGGAAAACCATAATAATAATTGCGCATCGTAAATTAAAAACTTTTTTGATTGCTAAATGTGGTGAATTTGAGACAAGAAATTTCTGATTGGATTTCAAAAATTCAAGTAGAGTATATACATTTATGTGTAAATAAAATTATTATTATTAATTTTTATATTAAAAAATTACTCGTTTCTGATACACTATTCAAATATTAAATACCCAGTAGAACAAGTCAATACGGGCGTTATTTCCATTTGTCACTGATGTCTTATCAGTGCTTTGTTTCTCTATCTTGTTGCTGTCTCACCTAATTAATAACAACATCATACGGGGACAATTGTGTTACCAGATCCCAGGGAACATCTAACGACTTGTTAATTGCTAGTTACCTGTGTGTAGTAAATAGTGGGCCTTCCTCTCGCGGTGCCCAGTTTCGCTGTTGTCTTCGGCGATGCTCCCGGTGACACCTGATGGTTGGACCCACAGTTAGAGATGCGGATCTAATTTACTTCATTTGTGGTGGCTACTATGCGCAGGAAGTAATTCGTTTGTTTAATGATGTTGTAACAATGAATCGGTGGACAGACCATTGTGGCTTCCCCGTTCTCATTAGTTGGACGAAGAAATTTGCTCTCCTCTTTTGTCCTGAAGACTGGGGGGAGGCAGGCAGATTTTCTTCCTTTGTCATTGTCATTACTATTATAAGTGACCTGTATAATAATGATAATTTATTCACCCAAGTACAAAATACAAGAATCAATGCAGTAAGCATTTGAAGGTGAATCGTAGAAGCTCAGTATAAATAATTACTTGCCAAGCCAGTGACCAACACGCACAGAGCTACAGTCAGACAAATTCCGCGTCTAAGTAATAAGTTACAGAAACTAGATATGCTGAATGGGCGGGAAAATATGTTATATAAATAATAATATGACATATTGTTGACAATATTATGACTGAGAAAATACATTTGTTATGGATGGACAGTGTAAGACTAATTAATCAGTAAAATATTTTCATCATAGACAGTGTTAAATCAGTTTGTCGCGTGGAATTGTCTGGTTCTAGACATATCTGTGAGTGAAGGAAACGCTGTTGTGCCCCAGAAATAGCTCGCTGCTGTGGTAAAACCATGTGTCTGCAAATAGACCATGCCAGAAGTGGTCCCATAAGTCTATTTCCATGTTCGCATATCTCGAGCTACACGAGCGCACAGGTGCAGTTGCGGAGAACTAGCGATTTATTCCTACTGGATGTGCTGTGACTGCCACTAGGTGTGATTGTGTGCCATTCACCAGGTGGCAGCACTAGCCAGTGCCAGGCACCTGTGGAAGAGAGTTGGTTTTTAATCTAGTATGCAGGCATGCATGCCTGTGCACATCAGTCACTAGTTGTATGATAATTTTTTTTTCATTACTTTCTATTTTGTTAAGATACTAAAACTAATAAGTCAGAGTTAATAATACATGATTCTTTCAGGCAAAGTATGCACACACAGTATGCATTAAAAGCACAAGTAAAAGTTATATATATATATATATTTATTAAAATTAATTGTACTTTAATGTATATTTAAAATTAAAAATAGCTAATGCAATTAAATAATGTGTTCAGACGTCCGTGCACTCACGTTTTGCTTATGAATGTTTTGTTTAGGGCTACATTGGACAAACAATTTCTCACAGTTAAATGTGTTGCCTTAGTTCAACCATCAGTGAGTGTCATGTTCCTGAGGACGAGGTCTCTGTTGTTGCAGGTCTACTGGGGCCTCAGAAGAGGGAACTGTGGCTTCAGCTGCGGTCGGAGATCGAGGCTCTCACTGACAATTGGCTCACGCTTGCCCTCAAATCCCTCTCAATTATCAACTCCAGGTAGGTGGGAGTTGTACCCTTAAAAAAAATCTTTAGAATTGTTTTTAAATATTGTACAATATTTTTACAGACACAACTGTGTAGAATTCAGAAAATATTCTATGGAATTTGTATAGAATATTCTATACAATTTGTAGTATTCTAACATTTTCTATACAATATACTATACAATGCTTGGTAGAGAATCTGTAGTATTTGATAGTTTTCTGTACACAATTCTACTATACTCTGTACAATTCTATAGTTTTCTATACACAATTCTACTATACTCTATAGAATTCTATAGATTTCTATACACAATTCCTATATAATCTGTAGATTTCTATAGAATTTTATAGATTTATATAGAATTTTATAGAATTTTCACGTGTGTACATTTTAGCTAAAATATTTAAACATTTATTTGACTTCTCTTGAGTACATTATTTGTACACACAAAACTCTTCAGTACAACATTATTTGTACACACAAAACTCTTTAGTACAACATTATTTGTACACAAAACTGTAGAGCAAAATTTTTTTTCTCCGCAATTCAGTGGCAGATTTGTTTTCATAAATTGCTGCGAAATAGTGATTGCGTCAGTCCACATAATAAATTACTAATGACTTTGTTTTGTGTCTGCCAGGTCAACATGTGTGAATGTGTTAGTCACCACAACCCAACTAGTTCCGGCGCTGGCCAAGGTTCTACTCTATGGCCTAGGGGGTGTCTTCAACATAGAAAACGTCTACAGTGCTACAAAAATAGGTGAGTCTATTCTTCACGTACCTGGAAGTGTCTTGAAGTAGAATATTATATATCCACACAGCGACATTATCCGTAGCGCAATTTTTGGCAGCTTTCTATTAAGTGGTGGGTGCCTGTCAGAATGGTGTGTGTGTATGGATCTATAGGAGATAGTTCTGCCGAGCAAAATTATTCAAATTTCCTGAAGAACTCTCCCGCTTTTCTGTAAAATCTTGGCGTTTTCAGTTTTGCCAACACTGACGCCTTTTTGCAATTAAATCAAATTGCCCTGTAACTTAGATTTTTTATTTACTTCTTGTTTATTTTATTTATATTTTTATATTCTGGAAGTTGGAAAGGAACAATTAAGTTTATCTAAGTTAGAAAAGTATGAATGGATATATGTATTTTAATTTAACGAAAACAGAACATGCAATAACAGTGCATGCATTTATATAAAATAATATGTAAGATAGAAACTTCAACCAGTCTTGCCATTTTATATAGCTAAAACAACAAATCTTGTGTTGCTTTGTTGCAGGGAAAGAGAGCTGCTTCGAGCGAATTGTGTCACGGTTTGGGCGCAAATGCACCTACGTTGTCGTTGGCGACGGCCGAGATGAGGAGGCTGCGGCCAAACAGGTAAATGTGAGCATCACCTTCTTACTTCATAGCAGGGCCATGAAAATATCATAACTTTAAGTAGTGGTTTTGGCTTATACACCTAGTTTGGTTGAGAAAAATTTATTTAACAAAAAGTGAGGAAATGCTGCATATTTAAAGGTCGCCCAGCACCTTTAACAAATTCCTTCTGTTGTTTCCAGATGAACTGGCCTTTCTGGCGAATAACGAATCATTCCGACCTTGCGGCACTTCATCATGCCCTTGACCTTGGCTACCTCTAGACACGCCCCCGCCGTCGTCAGTGGCAACGCACACCCCCTCATCGCCGTTGGTGACAAATCAGGGTTGTGTGAGAACACATGAAGGTCTTTTATAAAGACCAGCTGCTTATGGTCGTTGCTCCGCAAGTTTACAGACTTCACTACGCCGTCTCTGCGTGGATCAACGGCCACAAAACTTATGGTCGTAGCTCCGCAAGTTTACAGACTTCACTACGCCGTCTCTGCGTGGATCAACGGCCACAAAACTGCTCGAATCGGCAGAACAAACTATAGCTGAATGAGGGAGACAATGCAGGTGATTTGCACACATGATCAAATGCCAGCAAATGTCTAAGAATATTAGCGCCACTGTTGGAAGCGTCTGTGGTAACCCCTGGTGACAGTAATTGGCATAAATAGATTCGACGGCACGAGTGACGTTCGTGTCTGTGCCAGTGTTGCCGTGACGGTTATTCCACAAGTGTATTGCTTGTGAAACATTGCGCGATCAGTGTCTGTCGCTCTTGCAATCTGCCATCGCAGAGAGAACGTTAGAGGCTAGCCATTGGATGCGAAGGCCTTGTGACGTGTTTGCACTCAATGTTACCTGTTGTCCAGTGCGTGGGTCATTTGCTGGACACATTGGCTCTGTTGTATTTGAGTATTGTCACTAGCAGGCATGTTACGTTGTTGTTGTCATAAATGGTTGCCATGGCAGCCAGTCCATTGCCATGGCTGTAACCCTGGCAACGTCATATTGTACATACTGTGCGCATGCGTGCGCGTGTATGTATTTGTATATAGACAAAGGTACGTATTTTAATGTTGCATCTCGACTCGGTGTCGTATATATGTGGGAAATCTAGTTCCAGTTCCCATTCAAAAGGTGCTGAATATAAATAAATAGACATATAGGCAAGAGTGCACACTGTACATTGTTCTAGAAAATGCATACGTTGTTTCTTATGCAGATCGGCGAAGATTGGTTGTTGTATCGCTCCGCACTAAACCACTCTGCCTCGTGATGCATTGCTCTTAAGGTTTGCTACGTTTTGAGTTGTTGATATTTGATTTATATCGGTCAAGTATTAATACTGCTCTCACAATACAAGCGTGCTCCGACAAAGTATATCAACATACCGATGTGTACACTTTTCAAAATATGACAAAAACATGTCATTGTTTCCTTGAAATTGTTGTCGTCACACTAGTTGTGTGCGATAATGGTAGTTTTGTTTGCGATTTCTTGAAATTAATTGACCCGCTCGTTTTAATGATTGTTGTTAAAATGATCGAATATGCAAATTTAAGAAAATTTAATTGAAAAACTTGTTTGTTGATTTCTGTATGCCCTTTTAATGCTGCATGGTACACGAAACTGTACACAGGTGTATGCTCATGTATACAAATGTTGGATCTTTTTATGCACTGAGAACTTAAGAAGAATGTTACATCTAACACAAACTATTTGAGGATCTCATCCGTGTTTGCTGGCTGTGTACAATGTAATATTGAATGTTATACTCTGGTTTAATATATATAAATATAAAAATATTATTTTGCATACCTTACAGCTGAACACGGAAGTATTAATTATGGTGAATATAATTTTAGTTGTAAGATGTTAGATCTCGTCCCGCTTATATCCAGTTCAGTGTGTCTAAATGTTTCACAATGGTAATTCACAATGATTGTCTTCATTTTCCAATTTTGGGAATTGGCAATATTTGTGGAAAATGTGAAAAACTATTTACATGTATATAAATGGTACAGTATATTGTGTACAATTGTATGCAATAGTTGATTCAGTGTATATGTTTTATGCACAACTATTTTGTAGCTGTTTTAACGAAGATGGCATCCAACAAAATGGGACACTTTCTTAGAGCGCATTTGAATGTAATATTGGAAAATTGGTTTAATTCGTTACAGCAGTATTTCTAAGACGTCTGTTTACCATTTGATGTGGATGGTGGGTTTTTTCTATTTTTAAAACAAAATATCTCGGATGTTTCATAAATTCTACTCCACTGATTTGTGGAGGTTTTAAATTAGAATCTGTTCCCAAATGGCATATTTTAGGTGGTTTGGAAATGTACTCTACTACCATATGGGCAGTAAAAAACATGGTAAGCATTGGAATGAACCATTTAAGAAAGTTTGCACTTTTATTGGCAATTAAATTTTCTAGAGCACTGTTATTCTCTTGAAAAACTGACGTTAAATGATTGTTTGAATTATGTGAAAATGTACTCTGATTACGGGGATCTATCCGTCGTGAAAGGAATCAATCAAATGAATATACTCTCGGAGTCGACGCAGCCCGACTTATATAAAATAACTCGTCGCTGAGCCTAGTTGCGTCAGACAAGAGTAACTATTGAAGAACTGCTATGGTATTGGATTGAGTTATATGTTGTTGGTTTGTGTCCTGGTTCTCGTGTCTTGCTATTCCGGCGCTGTTTCCGTGGTGTCATTGACACCGCATGAATATTCTTGTCCGTCGACTGTGTATGTGACATTGGTGACTGAGGCAGTTGATGGGGCCGTCTGGGCCTGTTATAGTATGTGCAGAAAATGAGCAATAAATCGATATATTATGTAACATACATCTTGTCGTCGTGTGTGCTGTTGCGTTAATACCAAGTACAAAAGCCGGACCGTTCTTTCCTCAATTCAATGTTTTTGCTTCTATTGTTTCATTTCATAAAGTCAAACCTGTTTATGACATGCTACATCTAGTATCCACTATGATATGTTAGCTCTAGTATGCACTATGACACGCTGGCTCTAGTATCCACTATGACACGCTGGCTCTAGTTTCCACTATGACACGCTGGCTCTAATATCCACTATGACACACTGGCTCTAGTATGCACTATGACATGGTAGCTCTAGTATCCACTATGACACACTGGCTCTAGTATCCACTATGATACGCTGGCTCTCGTATCCACTATGACACGCTGGCTCTAGTATGCACTATAACATGCCAGCTCTAGTATCCACTATGACAAGCCAGCTCTAGTATCCACTATGACATGCTAGCTCTAGTATCCACTATGACATGTTAGCTCTAGTATCCACTATGACATGCTAGCTCTAGTATCCACTATGACATGTTAGCTCTAGTATCCACTACGACATGCCAGCTCTAGTATCCACTAAGACATGCTAGCTCTAGTATCCACTATGACACGTTAGTTCTAGTATCCAGTATGACATGCCAGCTCTAGTAGCCACTATGACATGCTAGCTCTAGTATCCACTATGACATGCCAGCTCTAGTATCCACTATAACATGCTAGCTCTAGTATCAACTGTGACATGCTGCTCTAGTATCCACTAGGATAGGCTAGCTCTAGTAACCACTATGACATGCTGGCTCTAGTATCGACCATACTAATAATAATAATATACTTTATTTATTCACCATCAAATCCGGGACTAGTGCCCCGTTCACAGGTGATTACAAAATCGGCAAACTTCTAAGAAACATAAAGATGCTTTTAAGAGAAATAAATAAAAAGTAAAATTAGGAAACAAAATGCTAGTATGTATACATACATAATTATAAATAAACCTATGTATAGTAAAATTACAGGTAAGTGCAATGATAAAGCAAACGATTTGCATAAGTGCTGAACAGCTGATCATATTGGATAATAAAAGCCTAGATTATATTAAATAAGTTAAAAAGATACTAAAAAGATAAATAAACCTAAGATAAATAAAACTATACATTAATAAAACTGTTTGCATGAATAATACCAAGGTTAAATGAGGTCTGATTAAATTATAAAACTGTTTGCATGAATAATACCAAGGTTAAATGAGGTCTGATTAAATTAGTTTAAGAACAGAAATGTCTTCAATAATTTTCCACACTGCCTGGTGTTCTGGATCGCGCGTAGTTCCAGTGGCAGAGAGTTCCACAATGTCGGCCCAGCATAAGCAAACGCTCGGCGACCATAACGTTCTAGGTTTACGCATGGAACATCAAGAAGTAAACCACCACCAGAGCGTAGAGTCCTGCGTGTTGAGTGAAGATGTAGCAGTGACGCAAGATACACTGGCGTGCCTGCATACAGTGCCGTGTGTACAACCATAAGTAATTTGTACTCGATACGCTTTCTCACTGGGAGCCAGTGTAGGTGTTGCAGGACAGCAGTGATAGATCGCCGATCATCTCGTCGAAGTTGCATCACAACACGAGCGGCTGAGCGTTGAACCCTCTCTAGACGGTGCAGCAGACGGTCAGATAAGCCAAAGAGCATAGCATTACCATAGTCGAGTCTGGATGTCACAAGTGCATGGACAAGGCATTTGCAGACACTGGTCGTCATTGCCCCTCGTGCCCGTGCAATTCTCGAGAGATGGTAGTAAGCACTTCGACATGCATTTGCCACCTGCATCACCATCACAAATCAGCATCGATTGCAACGCCAAGGTCACGGACAATGGTCGATGTTGCTACACATTGTCCGCAGACATCAACGTGCTCAATGTGTACTGGTCTGCGCAAGCTCGATGAGTGTATAACAATTGCTTCCGTTTTGCTCTCGTTGAGAACAAGTCCGTTGTCATAGAGCATCACCATGTCACCATGGCATGCTGGCTCTATTATCAACCAAGACATGCTGGCTCTATTATCCACTATAACATGCTGGCTCTAGTATCGACAATGACATGCTAGCTCTAGTATCGACGATGACATGCTAGCTGCATGAGGCTGTTCACAATTTCACAAGTTACCATATCTAACGATCAAAGTCAATAATTTTTATTTAGATGATCTTAACAAGAATACACACTCTTTTATTAAACCAGTTTATATTGAAGAAACAATTTTCTTCTAATCAGAACTGTTGAGATTTACTTACTCAACATTTCAACTACCACCGGTAGCGTTCATCAGGAACTGAATATATAGGCTCGTTCTGCTCTCTAGCTGGCATGGCAAGTATTGAATAATTTTTCATTATTATCTACAACTTAATGAACATGTTCACAATTTCATATTACTTAAAGGGAAGCAAAAGTCATGTTTAGGGCATATGCAATTATAACATTACCGTTTGCAACAATACTGAAGGATATCACGCCTGTGGTTTACTAGAAAACCTTGTTGAACACACAACATCGTAATTTCATGGGCCGCGCAGTGGGGTCGGGCAAGGAGCCTGTCTGGGGTAAGACGCAACCCCCTCATATTTCCAACATTATACGGGTTTGCTGTCTGTCTCTGGTGGATGAATGCAATGCTGCCACCTTGTGCCTATTCTGCCCAAAAGTACATGCATATGAAATAAACACGAAAACATTTGTATTTACAAGTTTTCTGCATGGCTAATGTGAAAATTGTATATTTTCAATGTTGTGCTGAACCACACATCACTTTTAACACTGTACAACCTGTTTTATATGGAGAAATCGTGATGTAGTACCGCCTTGCCAGTGATTAATGGGAAGAAGAAGATATAGCTCAGAAACAATTTTACTTGTTCATATTAAATAACATTAATTACTTTCTCATAATACATGTGAATTAAAAGCATCCTTTCATTGCGCATACACACATTCAACAAAATATATAACATTAATTAACATATTAATAATTAATTAAACAACGTGCAACACTATTGTAACTGCTAGTGTGATTTTGATGTGTAATAAATAAAACACAACAGTTTACAGTTATTTGGCTTTCTTAGAGGGATGGAGTCGTCATAGAGTATTCAGTATCCTTGCCACAATAATTACGTAAAAACATAAATGTATTATTATCATTATGGGACAACATAACTTTTCATTATCGTTACAAGCCATCATTGTCAGTTTCATTATCATTACCATCAATGGCCAGTTATATGTAAAGAACTCCATGAACCAACTATTGTAAAAGTTTCTTATATTTATTTGAAGGAAAATCGCTAAGTAACAATGGTGTTTTAAAGGTGTCTGCTGGTGTAACTCGTACTGCTGCTTGGCAGAAATAAGGTAAATTGCTGTAGGAAATCCTTGTCCAAGCCTAAATAATAACACTATTTAGTAAGTATTTACATCGTGTGGCTTTCTTCCGCGCACCGAGGGCCTCGGTCCGAGGCAGTTGCACAAAAGAAATTGTGTGGCATTTGCACGAACTGCCGTGATGGGCGCATAACCGTCAGATACACATTGAATGCACAGGTTTGTGTATCCACTGGATGTGAGCTGTGAATGTGTTATCAGTCATTCGATCAAGAAATGTGTATTCAGACAAATCCAGTGATACTACAACTGCACATAGACACAGCATATACGTAAAAAGCAATACATATGTGGTTTGGTTACTCACCAGTTTAGAAATATTAAAAAAACTAAATATGTATTTGGTGTTCCCCAAAAATATGAATATGCATATAATTTAATTATTATTTTTAAATTATTTAAATGAACATGTTAATGTAAAGAGAGTACATTAAATTGTAAATGTATATAAATTGACTTAAATTTATATAAATTGACTTAATTAAATTAAAGTGCTCCTAAAGTACTCCTCCCTCCTTAAAGTTGCGCATGCGCATAACATGCAATATCATCAGTATATGTTTTAATTACAAAAACAATAACCTTTGCTCACCAAACGAAAGATACTTTAACCCATGCATTCTTTTTAATTTAATTATGTTAATGACATGCAATGAGTTGTCCCTTTAAAATTGCACATGCGCATGACATGCAATATCATCAGTATAATTTTTAATTACAAAATAATAATCTTTGTTCATCAAACGACAGATAATTTAACCCATCCATTCTTTTAAATTTAATTATATTTACAATGACATGCAATGAGATGTCCCCTTGCGCATGCGCATGCGCATAACATCTAATATCGACCACATAATTTTCATACAAATAATATTTGCAACATCAAATGTTTCGTTAAATAAAATATTACGTTAGAAGTGACTGTATGTGCTCTACAAACGTTGTGTTTAATATGAAAACTGTGGAGAATGTTTTCATTTTGTTTCTACAATTTCTTCGTTTGAAACATTTTTGGAGCCTATTTTCTCAATTTTGTTCTCTTAATTTTTTTTACGTTGCGTAATTGTATGCCCAATACACACAAACATCGCCTTCGCGGTTCTGATGGCACCGAGGCGTGACTAATGCGCAAATCGCACACGCTCCATGTTTATCATTCAATCGGTTCCGCTGTTTTGATGTGTAAAACTGATTAAAAGTGGCCTCCTCCCACCCCGACCTACAACCATGCCCCAATGTGTATTTGTCTGGAACGTTGTGAAGTCGAGAAAAAAATTATGATTAAGTTTACATTTAATCAAATCTACAGAAACTTGAGAAAGCCTGCGATTACATGAGTAACCTATTATTTTACCTGAGAAAAGTTTTAATATATAATAATTTTTTATTTATTTTATGTGATTTTTCCATAAATTTAAACCGTCATTTCGGAATATTGCATAGCATTGTGCAAATATATCGTATTCTGTCTACATAAAATTCATAATGGGCATTTTTTGCATATCATAAACATTGAATAATGGTTATACCATTACAAAACGCATTAACAAAATTACTAGTAGCTATTAATAATGTACAATTTTCTTCAGGGTAGAAAGATACATCAATATTTAAAATTGTTGGGGCAAATTACTTTGCGTTGTCGACATGCGCACTTGAAGATTTAGTTCCACCACATTCACCAGAGGTCGGAACCAATCCATAGCAATGACTGCCGAGTGATCAAACCGCCGTGAGGTGGCGCCACCATGCGTCCCTCTCGCAACTACTTCGTTCCAAACGGTACTTTCCATTGTGACGGAACTGAACCCCGATGTTTACCCAGATTCCAACTCGTAAGTTTTTAGTAACATTTTATAAGCGTATATAATGGATACGAAACAATTCTAAACTTGACTTATATTGAAACACTTCACATGATAAATAAGGCGGAATTGATATTTAAAGCGAAACAAAAGTCATGGTTTTGGGCCTATGCACCTATTAGAATTAGTGAAACAACCATTTGCACCTACACTCTAGAATATCACCCCATTGGTTCACTAGGAAAACCCTTTTAAACAAACAACTTCTTAATTTCATGGACCAGTCCATACTGTTAGATAATCCTACGTCACGAGTGCGTGTAGTCGGGCAATATTCGCTCACCAAATGAAAATTTATTTGTAGACATCTAGTCTTATGCTTGCCAATAGGATATGGCCATGCTGTTGGCGTCTAAGATCAACTTATGCAACATATTTTGGCAATTATCCCGTTCTGACTAAGCAGCTCGCATGAAGGCAATTTCTTAAGATTGAAGAAAAAGGCTGTGCTGTGAAACACACGGCGTTCCATGCGTTTCAACCCATTCTTTTCAACGCCATAAAATTAATGTTACATTAATATCCCAGATTTTTTTTTATTCTTCTTCTTCTTCCATTAAACGGCCAACATCATTATGTTGATGATTCTGTCGTTCGGCGCCTCTCACGTGCCGGGAATTGGTGGGTTAGAGATAGAGACCACCACTCTGAGTCCACAACAGGTTACACATTTACTTCCCCTGGCATAGACACCAGGTAGAAGGGACCAACGGCTTTTAGTGTCTCTTCCGAAAGACACGAGCAAAGTGGGGTGAACACATTTGCCCAGGTTTTGAAACGGCAGCAGGTGGTTTTGAACCCCGGTCCCTTCGACCGAAAAGTCCGACGCTTATTACAAACACATGTATAGTAGTTAGAGAAACATGACACGTCTCTAGCAACTTGCAAGTCAGTACGTTTGACAGTCGTCTCAATTTTACTAGAAGAGCCCCGTTTCGCTGGTGAATTTCCTAACGAATTCACGCTGCCCGTAGATATCCCAATCTGGAGCCCCGCTTCTTCTGGTCTTCTCCAGGAATTTGACGACAGCGGGTCGAGGGTCAAAGTAGGCGGTGTCCACACCATTCAGTGCTACCATGAGGCGGGCGTTTCTCGTGTCCTCACCCCTGCTGGTGCGGTGATTATCGACAACGAGGTTGTGGTGGCTCACGATTCTTTTGGTCTGCATAGAGTGTGGACTCATGCAAGCCAGAGATGCCAACACCTTCTGAACTGAACCTGTGATGACTGGCAGAAGTTGCCGCAATCTGACAGTCATCTTACAAGCGAGATCACAGCCATCAGGCAGGAACGGCACATTCATCATGTTCTCCCATTGCTCGGCTGCCTCGTCTGGAAAAAGACGCTTGACGACGCGCACGCCATGCTTAACGAAAGATCCCAGATTGCGTGACATCACCAACCCCTTCATGTCTTTGATGATGTCCTCCTGCTCCGGGTGCATGCATTCAGAGAGGTATTCGTGGGATGCTTGCGCGACCTCCAGCCTGATTGCTCGTACATTACAGCGGTATGTACAAACGAACTGGTGGTTCGACTTTCGCTGTGTTAGGTCCTCACTGGTGCTATCGGTTGGGCAACTCTCTTTCTCCTCTCTTCTTCCCGGGAATGGTCCATCCCTCATCAATCTCAACTTCTTGACGGCAGCGCCAGTCACAGTGAGAAGATGGCTGATGAAAAAATCACTCCTTTGCAACTTCTTCTGAAGTGTTTCAAATATCTCCAGGATGTCGCCCATCAGTGAGGTTATCCATTTCTGTTGGTGGTTCCAAATTCTCAGAAACCCTTTGGCTTCAGCCTTCTCCTTTCTGTCGCTGGTACTTTCTGGTGCCTGCATCTGTTCCCACACCTAAATACAGACTGGTAGGTTATTCAGCACAGCATCCACCAGCTGCAGCTCGTTCTGGGCAAACCTAACATCGTGGTGCCGAGGGAACTGTTTGACATTCCCGGCTTGCGCTGACAACATCTTCATCCTTCTCGGCGTCCGGAAGAATCGTACGAGCCCAGTAGATTAGACTTCCACATGCCCAGCTCCGGTACGGTGTTGACGACCGACTCAATGGCTAAGTCCGATTGGTCAGCAGCACACCAGAAAGTTGCCAGACCTCTCTGCACTTGGTCAGCAAGCAAACGCCATAACCCACCATGTCTGCCAGTGTTTGCCGATTCGCCGTCAGTGGTGACACCGACGAGCTTCGTGTCTTTACCTCCGGTCAGATCCCAAGCTTTGTTCACCGCTTCCAGTAGTCAAGGGGCACCGTTCTTCTCTGGCGAATGCATGACGACGAACACACTCGTTGTTGCTGCTATGTGCGGTTCAGAGGTCATATGGTCAATGACCCTTTCCAGCCTATCACTACAGTCCGCCCTTACGCCGCTTGCGATTGCTATAGTGCCATTTTTAGAACTTTTCTTTGCCATCTCCTCATACTCCTGACATGTAGTGCATAGAATGTGAGCCCTTGTTCGGCCACATTTCTTTGCCGAAAATGAGCGAAGCTCGGGGAATTTGTTTACAACATCTGCAATAATTAACGGAATTCCTTTGTACGTCGGTGTGCGGGAACTTGACGGTTACTGGCCTGAAGTTGCGTTGTCGGTTTCCTGACCAGGTGTCTGGGTAAGGTGGTGATCTTTGTCACCAGGAGTGTGGTCAGGTGTGATGGCAGTGGACGGATCATGGCTGCTTGATGAACTGGCTATCGGGCGAGAACACGACGAAGGCAGTATCTCTGTGACTGGTGGTACACTTTTATCTTTGGGAGTGTCATCAGATGTGATGGCAGTGAACGGATCATGGCTGCTTGATGAACTGGTACTCGGGCGAGAGCACAACGAAGGCAGAATCTCTATGACTGGTGGTACACCTTTGTCTTTGGGAGTGTCATCAGATGTGATGGCAGCGGACGGATCATAGTGCCCTGGCGGCATTGTGGGTATTTTTTTGGCAATGAGTCATTGAGGCTGCGTCAAAAAATTGTGTCTAGGCGATGCCATTTTGCGGCAGATTTCTGTAGCTCTTCTTGTTTTCGTTTTGCATTTCTGTCTCTCTTAGGCATAACTGGCAGGATATCGACCTGGACAAATTAGATGGTTAAATGTAATAACTAACTCAGGAAAAGCATGTCTATTTGAAACACTTTTATAGTGGAATTACAATGCGAGCGGCGACATGCTCTAGACTCTAGACATAAATATACTGAAGATATAGGCCTAAGGCAGAAAAGAGAATAATACAAAACATGCATACCATGTCTATCAATCAAATGGTTGGCTAAGTACATAACAAATCAAAATATAGAAAATACGTACTTCCAAAAGTGACATGTGCAAATGTTGATTACATTTTATGTTAATATGTGGACCACCAACTTTTGAGTAACAATTTTCCAAAGTTGAAGTCCCTGCTGACCGCCAACTTTCCATCTCACATGTAGACCACTATCAACTACTCATACATTTTAAAATCTATTTGTTTAGTATGTATACAATATGCTTCTTTGAGTTACCATGCTTAAAATTTTTATTTCTCAAAGATGCGGAGAATGAATTGGCTAGGTTACTGCCTCAATAAAAATCTACCCTGACAGGTTTATGGCTGTTGTGATGTTTGTATCATCTTAACTACAAGAGGGATCATTATTATCATTTTGTGATATTTGTTAAACGTTTCCAATTGCTTTCGTTGGACACTGCACACACTTTGCCAGGTTTATTTATTATTTGAAAAAAAAACAGCCGACTGAAAGGTTGTTGATACATCGTTAATCCCCGCCCGCTCGCTCTCGACCAATGCAATGGTAATAGCAAATGGGCATGCATGTACACATATTTACATATACATAATCATTAGCTATTCTAGCACCGGAACACTGACGTCATAAGTAGACACTTCTATGGCTATGGTATGGCTATGCCAACGCACGTTTTCAGTTCTTCGCATGAACTGTATGAAGAAGCCATTCGGCAATACGTCACTGTTATTGCTATGATGCTATTACATTCCTCACTTCCTGTCGCATGCATTAACATAAACACACCATAACTCGGGTACTACTGCCTATGTCCATGATATTGCCATTATTCTTCGACTTTCGAGTCGAAAGTAAACCTCACCATTCGAGACGCATCGAACATGAAAATGGTAACATGAAAATAGTAACCTGGCATCTAGTTATGGAACAGGAAATATAAAGCCTTTTTTGAAAATAAAAGATTCCCCTCTGAGCCATATCAATAAATTGATCTTTTGTAGACATATTGCCCTTCTTTAACTTTGGTACTTTCTTGATTTTGCCACCAATGAAAATTAACTAAATCACACTAACAAGAAGAATACAAATTATGACCTACATTAATACAAGGGGCTGGTTAAGGAGAATGGGGGCACGCATTGGGGGGGCAAGTTGGTTTGACTGGGGGGGGCAAATGAAAGGGCTGGGGGGGCATTGCCCCCCACTTTGTATGTTAAAAAACGCCCTGCCAAGAACGGGCGGGCGGGCGGGCGGGCGGGCATAGAAATACAGAGAGAAAAAGAGAGAGGAGATAGATACATAGAGACAGATAGATACACTCAGTCGCCCAGTCACTCACTCAACAAATATATATATATACAGTTAACTTTTACGATATCGGAACCTTTGCTCTACACGTATAGGTTGCGACGTTAATTCGTCAAAACGAAACAAAAGGCATGGTTTTGGAGCTGTGCAACTAAAAGAGATTCACGTATTTGTTTCCCGAATTTGCGCGTCAACACTACAACTTCTAATCACGAGTTTCGATCAAGTCGTTAATTGTTGGGACATCAAAGCTAGAGAAGCTCTTGTGGTGTAGGCGCGCGTTGTGCGTGCGAGCGTGCGTATGTACATGCGTATGCATTTACTGATTTTCATTGATTATGTGTTCTAAGATTAGTTTGGTTCTCTTTTGGATTTTTCCTGGATGATTTCACGATTGATACTCTGCACTGAATACAAATGTGAACGTCACCTGTTTTTCCTAATCCTTTGATTTTGTGCACTGCATCGAGTGTCGTTTAATATGCTTGGATCATGCCCTCCCATGGGCGGATCCAGGAGTGTCCATCAGGTGTCCTGGCACCCCCTTTATTTTGGTCGGATTTTTTTCATCAAGTCAGATTTAGCTGTCGAGACACCGCGAGGTGGCGCCCTCCTGCACTTGTCCGTCAGATGAAAACATTCTAACATTCAAACTGGGGGCACTGCCGCCAGTACTGCCTGCCGTTTGTCCCCTGTTCGTTCTGATTTGTCCCACCCATCCTACATTATCATCGCAGTATAAATTACTAAACGCAAATGTATTATTGCCGTCAGTGCATTAACGAATTTATATAATGAATTTCCACTGGTCAGCAGCTATTGGCAGCCTCAAGCCACAGCCCACAGTCAATGCCACGACGCCGTCCATCTTGACACTGATGAGAATCACAGGGATGTGGTTGTGGGGACGAATTTTGCGACACAAAACAATAGCGCCATGTAGGCCTCGAAGAGAACACAGAACGAACTCACTGCAGTCATCGGGGTGCAGATCCTTCAGAAGATAACACAGAACTAAATCATTGCCATCATCGGGGTGCAGATCCTTCAGAAGATAACACAGAACGAATCATTGCCATCATCGGGGAGCAGATCTTTCAGAAGATAACACAGAACTAAATCATTGCCATCATCGGGGTGCAGATCCTTCAGAAGATAACACAGAACGAATCATTGCCATCACCGGGGAGCAGATCCTTCAGAAGATAACACAGAACGAAATCACTGCCATCATCGGGGTGCAGATCCTTCAGAAGATAACACAGAACGAATCATTGCCATCACCGGGGAGCAGATCCTTCAGAAGATAACACAGAACGAAATCACTGCCATCATCGGGAGCAGATCCTTCAGAAGATAACACAGAACGAAATCATTGCAATCATCGGGGAGCAGATCCTTCGGAAGATAACACAGAACAAAATCGTTGCCATCATCGGGGTGCAGATCCTTCAGAAGATAACACAGAACGAATCATTGCCATCATCGGGGAGCACGTCCTTCAGAAGATAACACAGAACGAAATCACTGCCATCATCGGGGTGCAGATCCTTCAGAAGATAACACAGAACGAATCATTGCCATCATCGGGGTGCAGATCCTTCAGAAGATAACGAAGAACAAAATCATTGCAATCATCGGGGAGAAGATCCTTCGTAAGATAACACAGAACGAATCATTGCCATCATGGGGGAGCAGATCTTTCGGAAGATAACACAGAACAAAATCGTTGCCATTATCGTGGTGCAGATCGTTCAGAAGATAACACAGAACGAAATAATTGCCATCATCGGGGTGCAGATCCTTCAGAAGATAACACAGAACGAAATCATTGCCATCATCGGGGTGCAGATCCTTCAGAAGATAACACAGAACGAATCATTGCCATCATCGGGGAGCAGATCCTTCAGAGGATAACACAGAACTAAATCATTGCCATCATCGGGATGCAGATCCTTCAGAAAATAACAGAGAACGAATCATTGCCATCACTGGGGAGCAGATCCTTCAGAAGATAATACAGAACGAAATCACTGCCATCATCGGGAGCAGATCCTTCAGAAGATAACACAGAACGAATCATTGCCATCATCGGAGAGCAGATCCTTCAGAAGATAACACAGAACGAATCATTGCCATCATCGGAGAGCAGATCCTTCGGAAGATAACACATAACGAAATCATTGCAATCATCGGGGAGAAGATCCTTCATAAGATAACACAGAATGAATCATTGCCATCATCGGGGAGCAGATCCTTTGGAAGATAACACAGAACAAAATCGTTGCCATCATCGTGGTGCAGATCCTTCAGAAGATAACACAGGACGAAATCGTTGCCATCATCGGGGAGCGGATCCTTCAGAAGATCACACAGAACGAATCATTGCCGTCATCCGGGAGATCCTTCAGAAGATAACACAGAACGAATCATTGCCATAATCGGTGAGCAGATCCTTCAGAAGATAACACAGAACGAAATCATTGCCATCATCGGGGTGCAGATCCTTCAGAAGATAACACAGATCTAAATCATTGCCATCATCGGGGTGCAGATCCTTCAGAACATAACACAGAACGAAACCATTGCCATCATCGGGGTGCAGATCCTTCAGAAGATAACACAGAACGAAACCATTGCCATCATCGGAGAGCAGATCCTTCAGAAGATAACACAGGACGAAATCATTGCAATTATCGGGGAGCAGATCCTTCGGAAGATAACACAGAACAAAATCGTTGCCATCATCGGGGTGCAGATCCTTCAGAAGATAACACAGAACGAATCATTGCCATCATCGGGGAGCACGTCCTTCAGAAGATAACACAGAACGAAATCACTGCCATCATCGGGGTGCAGATCCTTCAGAAGATAACACAGAAGGAATCATTGCCATCATCGGGGTGCAGATCCTTCAGAAGATAACACAGAACAAAATCATTGCAATCATCGGGGAGAAGATCCTTCGTAAGATAACACAGAACGAATCATTGCCATCATGGGGGAGCAGATCTTTCGGAAGATAACACAGAACAAAATCGTTGCCATCATCGTGGTGCAGATCGTTCAGAAGATAACACAGAACAAAATCATTGCCATCATCGGGGTGCAGATCCTTCAGAAGATAACACAGAACGAAATCATTGCCATCATCAGGGTGCAGATCCTTCAGAAGATAACACAGAACGAATCATTGCCATCATCGGGGAGCAGATCCTTCAGAGGATAACACAGAACTAAATCATTGCCATCATCGGGATGCAGATCCTTCAGAAAATAACAGAGAACGAATCATTGCCATCACTGGGGAGCAGATCCTTCAGAAGATAACACAGAACGAAATCATTGCCATCATCGGGATGCAGATCCTTCAGAAAATAACAGAGAACGAATCATTGCCATCATCGGAGAGCAGATCCTTCAGAAGATAACACAGAACGAATCATTGCCATCATCGGAGAGCAGATCCTTCGGAAGATAACACATAACGAAATCATTGCAATCATCGGGGAGAAGATCCTTCATAAGATAACACAGAATGAATCATTGCCATCATCGGGGAGCAGATCCTTTGGAAGATAACACAGAACAAAATCATTGCCATCGTCGTGGTGCAGATCCTTCAGAAGATAACACAGGACGAAATCGTTGCCATCATCGGGGAGCGGATCCTTCAGAAGATAACACAGAACGAATCATTGCCATCATCGGGGTGCAGATCCTTCAGAAGATAACACAGATCGAAATCATTGCCATCATCGGGGTGCAGATCCTTCAGAAGATAACACAGAACGAATCATTGCCATCACCGGGGAGCAGATCCTTCAGAGGATAACACAGAACTAAATCATTGCCATCATCGGGATGCAGATCCTTCAGAAAATAACAGAGAACGAATCATTGCCATCACTGGGGAGCAGATCCTTCAGAAGATAACACAGAACGAAATCACTGCCATCATCGGGAGCAGATCCTTCAGAAGATAACACAGAACGAATCATTGCCATCATCGGAGAGCAGATCCTTCAGAAGATAACACAGAACGAATCATTGCCATCATCGGAGAGCAGATCCTTCGGAAGATAACACATAACGAAATCATTGCAATCATCGGGGAGAAGATCCTTCATAAGATAACACAGAATGAATCATTGCCATCATCGGGGAGCAGATCCTTTGGAAGATAACACAGAACAAAATCATTGCCATCGTCGTGGTGCAGATCCTTCAGAAGATAACACAGGACGAAATCGTTGCCATCATCGGGGAGCGGATCCTTCAGAAGATAACACAGAACGAATCATTGCCATCATCCGGGAGATCCTTCAGAAGATAACACAGAATGAATCATTGCCATAATCGGTGAGCAGATCCTTCAGAAGAAAACACAGAACGAAATCATTGCCATCATCGGGGTGCAGATCCTTCAGAAGATAACACAGATCGAAATCATTGCCATCATCGGGGTGCAGATCCTTCAGAACATAACACAGAACGAAACCATTGCCATCATCGGGGTGCAGATCCTTCAGAAGATAACACAGAACGAAACCATTGCCATCATCGGAGAGCAGATCCTTCAGAAGATAACACAAGACGAAATCGTTGCCATCATCGGGGAGCAGATCCTTCAGAAGATCATGTCGGAAATGCGAAAGGTGTTTATTCCATTACCGCTGCCGAGTTAAGCTTTGTCCTAAAATAATTATCGAAAAGCATAAAATGGAATTATAGGAGTTTCTCGTATTACACTGGAGGTTCATGCGCAGCCATCGCCGAACAGGTTGAGCGGCTCGGCTCGGCTCGGACTTCCGAATGACGCACGACCAAGCATACGATGGTGCAGTTAATATGACCTGGAAGACGAATGAATGGTGTGGCTGATAACCCAAAATTAAAGCGGCATAAACAGTCATGTACTGAACGTGTGTATAGAGCTTTGTGATACAGCTCCATCTCTACCATGATTTCATCAGCTGTAGCAGTGGCGAACTTATTTTATTTCTCCCCAAAGTGGCGTGGGAAACTCGAACTCCAGATCACAAAATTTGTGTCCGAGGCCAGTATCCACTTTTAAAAACGCCTGCGATATTTAATTCGTTACCACGTACCAAGTAAAAGCATATCTATGTTAGTGAATAAAGGTGGTATTTCAGGAGGTATTTGTATGAATAGTCAAACCATATATGCGCTTTGGCTTTCGCCGAATATTTAATAAAATTTAAGAATCGTGAGAACACCAAGAAATCATGACAACTGACGTCACACATAATGTTAGCGTTAACAACGTATACACAACTTTGTTAATACTTGAAACGATAAGTATTTTTCGCATTATGTTTTCCGATATGTGTAGTGTTGGCAGCGACAAAATTGTTGGACTCTCGAGAAGCCATGGGTTCCTTGTCCACTCGCCAGTTGCGTCTTTTGCCTTGGATGGCAATCTTGTTAAATCTTGTTCTTCGTGGGTTGTGTTCTGTTTATATATGTAGTGATGCAAGAAAAAAACGGCAACAAGCAGTCCTATTGTGGCGTTTATTGCGATGTGCTAAAATTATACATCATGTAGACAGGATATGATATATATATATATATATATATCTATATATATATATATATATATACGTACACATATTTGTATAACGCTATACAATATTCCTAACGACGGCTTAAATATATGCATAATCACATTGGATAAATAAATAAATAAGAATGAATATGTTTCCAAATGTTGCTGTCTTGTAAAATAAGAGATTACACACTGCAGACTTGATTAAACTTAAACTTCATTGTAATTGTTTTCTCTTAATTAACCATGGTGCACACAGTTGCACACTAAGGTGTATCAGTATATGGGGGTGGGCAGTTAGCCCCAAAACAGGTGGGAGAATGGACTCCTGCTACATCCCGTTGTAAGTGGGAAGTTGGCCCCCAAAACAGATGGGAGGTAGATACCCCTTTCACAGGTTAACTGTAGCAGTGGTAAATAGGCTTAGACCTGGCAATAATTAGTCAATACTAAAGGCTTGTCTGTTAAAGCTACCCCTGCAAAATTTTCTCTTGTTTTGTTTCCGATTCTTTTTGCCAAAAATAAACCTATCTAGAATCAACTATAACATGCTTGCTTGTATGTGCAAATGTCTTATTTAGCTTTGTTCCTCAGACATTATTAAACTAATTTCGGTACAGCAAGATGGAAATATTTTGAAAAATGGCTATGTCTAGCCTACCTATAAATACTATGACATCAGGCTATTTACACGTTCATAAGTATTAATGATTAAAGTCAATTCATTTAATGATTTTAACAAAAGTAAGTACTCTTTTATTGAACCGACTGTGCATATTACTTAAACTATTCATGCACTATTGATATGGATATCAATTAACCTGATTTACCATGGGCTAAATGAAGTGCAGAAGATTTGCCATGGGCTAAATGAAGTGCAGAAGATTTGCCATGGGCTAAATGAAGTGCAGAAAATTTGTCATGGGCTAAATGAAGTGCATAAGATTTGCCATGGGCTAAATGAAGTGCAGAAGACTTGCCATGGGTTAAATGAAGTGCAGAAGATTTCCATGGGCTAAATGAAGTGCAAAAGATTTGCCATTAGCTAAATGAAGTGCAGAAGATTTGCCATGGGCTAAATGAAGTGCAGATTTGCCATGGGCTAAATGAAGCGCAGAAGATTTGTCATGGGTTAAATGAAGTGCAGAAGATTTGTCATGGGCTAAATGAAGTGCAGAAGATTTCTCATGGGATAAATGAAGTGCAGAAGATTTCTCATGGGCTAAATGAAGTGCAGAAGATTTCTCATGGGCTAAATGAAGTGCAGAAGCAGTTGTAAAATAACATAAAACTAAATCTAGTTTAGAATTAATAGTCGATACAGATTTCGTGTTAGGCAAAAGTAAATGTACTTTAATCAATAATATACGATTTAAGGCTACTAATAACTGTTCAATATACAATCAAGAATAAACAGTAAATATACCTGTACATAATATTATTGTGAATTTACAATAAATAACCTTTAATATATATATATATATATATACATATATACATACATACATACATATATACATACATATATATATATATATATATATATATATATATATATATATATACATACATACATACACATATATATACATACATACATACATACATACATATATATATATATATATATATATATATATATATATATATATATATATATATATATATATAAACTGTCAAAAAGGCCATGCAAATGTAATAAATGTTTCCTGTCCACCAATACTTATGGATATAATTTTTAATATGGTACTGCACTTCACATTTATATTAAGTCCTGAAATATTCATTAGGACAAGAATTAATGATATAGTATACAATATATTACATGATTGAGTTTTTCATGACTGCAATTTTGCACCATATTGAATAAACAGTAAGCAGTCATATAATTGTTTTAAATTGTACATGAACTGTTATAACTTTGTTTAATCATTCCTATGTGATGGGAAACATTTTATAAATTGTGTATGGTCTTTAATCAAGTTTCTCATATTACGTACACGTGAGGTATACCCAACCAGTTATTGCTCCAAACCCAGGAAGTGACACCTAGGCTATCTATCACATGACCTATCACATGACCTATCACATGACACAAACTTTATATACATCCAACAGCTGGCATTATACCACCAAAACAGCTTTACCTTAACAACATTTCAATTTGTACACACCATTCAATATATTCCTGCATATACCACCTCTATAATGCACATTTCTTACAATTTGTGTACAGCTAACAACTTTAATAACAAGAATAATATTAGTAAATTATTTCAGGAGCCCTTTGAACAACATTTACCTCTTAAGAATAGATTTTTAAAAAGGTAACTTGTTAAGTTTTACTAATGCTACTTCATGACCGATTACAACAGTTGGTGAAGAACAGAGCTAATCTAGCTCTTGAGAGGTAGGGTATTTTCAAGGAGATCCTTGAATATTACTGAAACAACTCATTTCCTAGCAGCTGAAGCTACACACAGGTGAACTACTAACAACCATATATATCACTCTGTTAGAAAACACTAGTGAAACTTGCAAAAAGCGACAGCTTTGTAGCCCATGTAATGCATAAATCATACAATGTTTATTTGAAGTGGACTTGTAATTTTTTTTAAATAATAACATATAACCCCCCCACCACAACTCCAAGGGTTTGTGGGGAGACATTTATATAATTGATAAAAACCCTGTATTTTGAAGCCAAATGTGGACATCATCAATTAAATGACATTTTTATTCATTTAAAAAGAGTTTGCATAATTAGTGTATCTTCATGTTAGCATCTTGTCCATAATGTGTTGTTGAATTCTACCAGAGACTTCCTAAGCAATGACTCACCAAATGCAAGCTATTGTCTAAATCACTGGGATGGGGCCAGCCTGCCACTTGGGACAAACACTTATAGATCCATAAGAGCACTGATAACATATGACCCAATAATCTTGTGCCCTTGGTGACCCACCGTTCCCAAACGACAAACTTTAATATAGGTGCAGCATGCAAAATAAACAACGATGCAAGAATTTGACAAAATAACAGCAGCAGAGGACTAAAGCCCAGTTTCCATGCCCATCTAGTCAGCCGACACAGTGTTGCACGGTGTCGTGCGGTGTCATGGTGCAAGAGTAAACAACCTCACGATACTTATTAGCAAGGCCAATTTGTGTCAGTGGCATTTTGTAACTATAATGAGAATTTAAATTCCCTCTGAACTTAAATGAATGTTTAACCTTCCCAGCCGCTAATCTGCAAACACCATGCAATAAACACATTTAGGATGGGGCAAACTTGGTGTGCATCATCTAAACATGGGTTCCTGTGCATCCTGTTGTGCTTGCCGATAAAGTAAAATAACCATTTTCGTAAAAAATATGAAGATATAGTATAATGTATGACTATTGCAATATATATATATATACACCCCCGGGCCAAATCCTGGATCAGCCCTTTTAATGAATGAATAGGTTTTAAAACAGACAAGATGAACTGACCGACCAACCAACCGACAGAAAGACTGTTTCTAAAAGACACATTTAACAAGTCATGATTATATGTCTACATTTGTCCAGAAACACTGTCCAGAAAGTTCATATCTCCACGACAGACACAATTCCTGTCTTAATCTGTCCACACAACACAGCTTTTACCAAAGCAACAACCAGGACCAGGCAGACGTATAACGTGGCACTGAATTTCACGCCAACAATCTTAAAACATCTGGCCACATTCTCCGCTGCGAACTTGTGAACAGAGGTGTTCATGTGAATGAGTGTGTTCTCACGCTCCGAGAACTTTCTTGACCATATAGCCGGGGGCGGAGTAGAGAAAGAGAGCAAACAGTACAGCGAGTAGCAAGATGGCGATCACTTTGATGATCACCCATTTGTAGTTGTGCCACAGAATATAGCGAATTGACTTGAGAGGATTGAGAAACCACATAAAGGACGCGTCTGGTCGGCTGAAACAAAAAGCGTGTGAGTGTGCAGTGATGGGCCAATAGGTGGCACTGCAAACCAGAAGCGAATTGGCAAAAAATGAGAAGTTAGTTACAAGTCCTGTTGGAAATGCTCTGCCATGGTTATTATTTTATGGTTGATATTTAGAACTTTCATCGAAGTTAATGTGTACAGGTCTGTAACAGAAAGGTTCATATTCATAAATATTTCTACTGTCCTTGTATTGCCCATGGCAGTGTTTTCATCGTCAATTTGCAGCAATGGTTTTTAATAAATTTTAAAACAGGAAAAATTTGCTATAAACGATGCATGTAAATCCAAGTACGCAGTTTCTGGCCGATTGCCAGAAGTGGCGCAACCTGGTGGTGAAGATAACAGCACCCACTGCAATGAGCAATCGGAATAAATGCTTCATGTTTATGTCCTAGTGCTTTATAGCTCATTGTCAAAAATATTGATAATATGGTTCAGGTAAGAATCAATGTAAATAATAAGGCCACGCATAATTAATAGAATGTTTCCTACCTAAATAAAAATTACTCCTGAAACACCTTCTGTGGGACAAACTGAAATATGTCACCACAAAAAAAACAGAAATTACACTTTTGGGCTTAGGACTCCTAACGTGGCAAAATGCATAGACAACGCTGAACAACTCTGGTGTAATTCAAGTAACAAATAATCCTGTTTCATATTCAGCATTCAACACTAGGTGTTGATAATTGTTTTCTTAAATTAAACATCAATTATAAAATATAAAAAAAAGAAAAACAATTAAAGCCAAGAGGAATTCAACTAGCAGACAGATGGGAAACATTTTATTAACTATATGTGGCCTTATAATAATACTGGTGCATGATTAAACAAATATCAAACAACATTTGCTGCAACAAATGTCATTAGTGAATGAATGAAGTAATACAAAGAAGACATTTTGAGATCACACTAACTGCTAATCATGGATACGTAAACAATTATCGTAACATAACACGTGATCCATAAACAGTTTATACATAAGATAATAAAAGGCAATCAACAGCCTTTTATCAACGTTTGCTCTTGCAATGATTCAACGGCTCTGTCCAGTGCTCCAGCAAAATTCAAAAGAATTCTCTCGCAACTGGAGCTGCTATAAAACAAGCACGCGGCATGTGGAACGTGGTGCGCTACAAGCGAAGCATAACTGCACGACATCACACAAACAACGAGGCATGCACTATGTAAGGTGGGCCACCCTTATCGGCAATGATATATGGTGCAAAACCTATGATTCATTATGCACATTATTTCAATAAAATTCAACCGTGGTGCTCGCGAACTCCCAAAACTTTCTCTGTTTGTATTTTTAAACGTGCAGAAAAACCGCCGCCTTTGCGGGTGGAAACACCTCTCCCGACAACTGCAGCAGCAGTGGCGAGAACAGGCAAGAAATGCAATAAGGTCAAGGTCATGCCAAGGTCAAGCACCGAGCATCTTCTTGACCATGAAGCCAGGCGTGCTGTAGAGGAAGAGGGCGAAGAACGCTGTGAGACAGAGGAAGAGGAGGGCTTTGAAGATCGACCAGCGGTACTGATGCCAGATGATGTATCGGATCGACTTGAGCGGGTTGCAGAACCAGATGAATGACGTGTCCGGTCGGCTGCAAGACAAAGATGCATACACGTGTTGGCCTCATGCCACTACACACACTAGGTGGCGCTACCAGACATGTCAATCGATATTCGACCTGATCACGACCAAAAGAACCTGAACAACCTTTAAGGAACGGGTGTGCCGCAGGCTTGGGCTCATATGCGAGTCAGCGCATTTAAATGCAAATGTTTGAAATTACTCAAAATGCAAATGCAAATGTTTGAAATGATTCAAAATGCAAATGCACCCATATATATATATATATATGTATATGTATATATATATATATATATATATATATATATATATATATATATATATATATATATATATATATATATATATATATATATATATGATTGCATTTAAATGCAAATCTTTTACATAATTCAAATGCAAGTGTTTAAAATGATGCAAATGCTTGAAATGATGCAAATGCAAGTGTCTGAAATGATGCAAATGCAAGTGTTTTTATGACTGAAAAATGCAACAAAGTACATACCAGTTTACATCAACTTTATTAAATATAGTTACATAAAACAGATGCTCTATTACTACATAATGTTTCAGTAATCAATCCAAAAAAAATTACATTAAAATGTAAGAGCACTACAGGTGACATATTTAATTAGGGAAACATTTGGGTTGAAATGGATTGGATAAACAAAGGATTTATTGTGGAGAGAAGTGTGGGAGTGGGGAGATTAAGTTCCCCATAGAGGGAATGATCAGGCAGATGCCCTTAATTGTCCAATCTCTGTAAACAAATCTTGTCCATTCAGAAAGACAATGAAATAAGGCCTGAATGGTCTGGAATATTTGCTTAGTAAGAACTACTTGGGCTTGACTGTTTGTAGCAGAAACTTAGTAAGAACTACTTGGACTTTACTGTCTGTAGCAGAAACTTAGTAAGAACTACTTGGGCTTTACTGTTTGTAGCAGAAACTTAGTAAGAACTACTTGGGCTTTACTGTTTGTAGCAGAAACTTAGTAAGAACTACTTGGGCTTTACTGTTTGTAGCAGAAACTTAGTAAGAACTACTTGGGCTTTACTGTTTGTAGCAGAAACTTAGTAAGAACTACTTGGGCTTTACTGTTTGTAGCAGAAACTTAGTAAGAACTACTTGGGCTTTACTGTTTGTAGCAGAAACTTAGCGCCTGGTGGGATGAGAGAGTATAATGACATAATTACTCATGTGAAATACAAATAATAGTTATTGATCATGGTCACTACAATGACATTTGGCAGGCTTAGTCTTAGTGTTACTGTCTGCTTGAGAATGATCAATTTCTGGGTGAGAATAATCAAAGCAAAGCAATCAGAATTATTAAATGTAAAATGATTACATGATAAATATTGTTTTAAATCAAGATAGATTGTGAATGCCAAAGATATGTGTGATAATTGTGGCCATGGATTTCAAACGGCTGCCTGAACTTCACTGATTGCGTTTCACAGATAAGCTTAGCATAGGTGAGCACAGAAACACTACCACCTGAGGTGGGCTGGTCATTCAGACAGGAATTGAAGGGCATTCTACAACAGCATGTCCATTGGTAGGGAGATCAATTGTCTACTAATCACAGCTTCTGCAAATCTGTCTAAAGTAAACATTTGGGGCTGGCAACTTGTAGCCAAGTGAAAAATTTGCATTAAAGACATCACATGTTTTGATTCAAATGCAAATGTTTTTTTAATCAAGTGCAAATACAAATATGTTTAGTTAAATGCAAATGCAGATGTTTTTTAATGAAATGCAAATGTCTTTGATGCAAATGTTTTGACTCAAATGCGAATGCAAATGCAACATTTTCAAATGCAAATGCATCTGAACCCAAGCCTGGTGTGTTGTTAGTTTATTTTTATATAAATTTAAAATAAATTCAATATAAATATAATATAATAAAAATAGCATAAAATATAATGTAAATGATAAAAAACAATATAAGTTACAAAATAAATGTAACATAAATAAATTATGAATTTAAGATAAATTTAATATAAATAGTATAATTATTATGAAATTAAAATAAATTTAATATGAGCTGCACAGGGAGATTTTCAGGGAAAGACGACAATTGACATGTCTGTATTTTGTAGGCACACCAAAGGGAAACATTGAACAGAGGGTGGGTTATACACACAAACACGTCTACAAGTCTATACTAATACAGTGTACATCAATGTCTATCACATGCACTATATTTTGTTATTCAAAGATATGTCATATGAAAAAGAATATCCCAAAATGTTTCTCTCTGTGACACAAAAACCGGTTTATGATGGCATATAATGATTCCTAGGTAAGGTAAAGGTAAAGTCATCCCCCAGGCATTACGCCTTAGGAAGCCATGAAGGCTTATATGGCCAGTGCTTAAACCTGGTTTCTGTAGTGCGAAGCAACTTAGAGTGCAGTTATACTGACTCTCCTGGACGGGACACTAGTCCATCGCAGGTACCTTCCAAACAGTGTTTGTACTCATTTGCAGCTGATTCCTAGACTGCGGTGGAATTGTTTTCATAAATAATATTTTTGAGGAAACGTGTGAAAATAATTGGTGCAATAATTCTGCAGCCTGAACAAAGATTTAAGTCACCAAAGAAACAAGTTCTAAGACCCACTGGTCTCTCTTGGAAATCAGGGTTGTGGGTTTGTCCTGGGATTGAACCCTGGTTTGGGGTATCCTTACACAATTAAACATGTATAATTGACCAAACATGAGCAAAATACCAAGGGTTGGACAGTTTGGAATACAGTATATACTGTATTCGACCTATTAAATGTACATGCCCTAATTAGCGTACATCCCCTTTTCCATCAGCAGGATTCAATAATTACTGTAATTTGGCTACTAGTGTGGAACAACTGAGAAGTGTCGCCATCTGGTGTTAAACAGTTGGCACCATTTTTCACTTTTTTTCTACACTAGTCACCAAATGACGCCACTAGTGTTAAACAGTTAACATATTGTCTAGAGAACAAAATGTTTGTGTACGTTTATAAGAACAGAGTCCTTGACATTTTACCATTTTACCAATTTTTTCCAAGCATACTGTATGCTTGTTGGTTGAATACGGTTATTAAGAATTGGGGAGCTAAGCCTTTCAGCAATTCATGCACATGCAGGACTGGAAAGTCAGACCATAATTGATGGCACTATAACATTAATAAACTTAATTAATTGGCTACAAACATCTATATACTGCTATCAAAAACTAACAGATTGACAGGACGGAACATCGACAGACCAGTTAAGTCTCCGCAATGGCAAGGCTGGTGATTTCTTACAACCATGTTACAAGATCGAACCCTTTGCACCATCGAGGGCAGGATTTTACAACAAGTCATCAAGCAAAAAGTGAAATGGTGGAATATATTTTTTTTAATGGGAGGGATTCCAAAAACGGGAGATTAAAAAAAAAAATGGAAAGCCTGAAACATGGGAGATTTCATCTTATGCCCGTGAGAACATGAGACAGATGTCAGAAATGAAAGACTTAATAGGTCTGAACATCGGTAATTAGTGCCCAACAATAAGACAACTGAAACAATAAACATAACGTTTTGTCAACAACAACAAAATGCTTACTGACAGCCTATCATTGGTTGCGTTTCTGAAATTCACTACCTCTAAACTACAACGAAATTCACACTTTGCCTACACATGGAAAACAAGCATGTTAATAGAACTAATATACTTGAAGCACTGAGTTTGCCTATTTGCAGTGTCTACATGTATCGTCAGGCACACTTACTTGGGCTTGTCAAGGGGATCGGGCTCGTTGCGGGCACCTCCAGCCGGGTGCTTCTCGGCATCTTCTGACGTCAACAAGTGAAGTTCTGCCTCGACTTTGCCCTGTTGGAAATACACATTTAATACAAATCATCTTCCGTCAAAATATATCAGTAGCAAATTAGGCTACCAGGACTTCTAAGTATATCCTTTTTTTAAAGCTCAATTTGTTTAGTTTAATTTTCTGATCATGATTGCTTCATGAGAAGTAATAGTTTTTTCTTATACATCTTTACAAATTAAATACCTATCAATGTAGATGCATGATGGTAAATAATTTGAGCTTATCAAGGTGGAGATAAAATATTTTTACATAGGCTACGGCAGCCATGTTTTGCCTAACCTTTAGGTGTTTTTTTCAACATTATTTAGAGAAGTCAAATTGTTTGGTTAAATATTTTAACCTACTAAGGAGGGTCAACATATTTTACCTACATATCAGGGGTACAAATTTGCATGCCCCTTATGTCAAAGTAGTACCAGGTACAATGTATTTTTGGAAGAAGCTGCAAACATTTTATACCATAATTAATGCCCTAACTAATATTTTGTCTTCAGTTAATAAAAAAATTAATTTGATACACATATATACACACACTTGTCAAATAAATATTCTGCCATGAAACATTTAAATAAAAAAAGGTGACAACTGATTCCCACACTCACTGTCAGTTCCATTTCTTCACCCTCATTCTTCACATTGAAAGGCCACCAGCCCTTGACACGTTTGTGTTTGAATAGGGACATGTGGGGCACGCTCCCGTCTGTCTTCAACATGTCCAGGGTGCACAGCTTGGCAGACTTGGCGCCCCGAGGGAAGCAGTTCAAGTCCAACGTCAGAGCCCCTGGGAGGGAAACAATGATGCACTATGGGTAACCTTGATATTGTCGCAACTCTGTCTCATGTACGATTTACAATTATCACCATTTTGGTTGGAGTCAGGCAGAGAAATCTTCATCTATTATCCTACTTTTTCCTAAAAATAAAGCCTACCACAATCACAAAAATGTTAGTAAAAAGTATATATATATATATGAATCGTTTATATACCAACAAATACCACAGTTGAATAAGTCAAATCACATTAGTCAAATTATTGCAAATATGGCTATTTATATTTATAGGTTAGTTATATTTATAGTCCTTGTTTTAATTTTGTTTTTATAAAACTTCATCCATTATTATAAAAAACATACTAAAATAGGACTTAAACCTTCAATAAAAGTAAAACTATAAGACAAGATGTTGTTCTGAAAAAAGCCTGGACAAAAATCTTAATTTTTTTTAATGCAGAGAAGACCTGTGGACCCCTGACTGGCTGCCTTGTAGTTCCAGAAGAAACAGGCAAGTTACATATGAAACATAAAGCCGGGGGACCTCGGCTAGAAGGGAGACATTTTGGGGGCCTTCAGCTGAGAACGTTAGGGAACCCCTGCTCTAATGAGAATACATTAGACAGCAATTGTATTCCATTGTTGGAAAGAAAGAGCCTGTGTTGTCAACAGTGAAACTACAGCTCTCCTGGTTTGGCGACATCAGCCGACACAACACCATTTCAAAAACCATCCTGCAAGGCACCTTGGAGGGCAAGAGAAGATGGGAAAGGAAAAATTGGCTGGATAATATACAGGACAGGACCAAGCAAAGCCTACTGACCTTACTACACACAGCAGAGGACAAACAGAGCTGGCAAAAACTATGTGGAAATGGCACCACTACGACCATCCCGGTCAAGGGATGAAGATAAAGGCTGTAATGTATTCTATGTTGACCATTCTTACAACAAATGTTCTACACACCCAGGAAGTCATCGGCAGAGAAGTGATCCGCGTCCCAGACCTGAAGCTCCAGTCGGGCCGGGATCTTTGTCTCTGTTTCGTCCCACGAGAACATTGTTTCCTTGCGGGAGATCACAATCTTCTCCTCTGCCACCAAGTAGTCAAATGGGTAGATGAAGCGCCAGTTGAAGTTTCCCTCTCCCGTCAGTGATCTGTTGGGAAAGGGATGACAGTGATAGTTGCCGACATTAAGCGGGAGTGGATGAGCTGGGGGGAAATATATGTGAAGAAAGATCTTTGTTTACATGTATTATCTTTATAAACATGTAATATCTTTGTTTACATTTATTATATTTGTTTACATAAATATTATCTTTGTTTATACATACATATATATATATATATATATATATATATATATATATATATATATATATATTTATATAAATATATATGTGTGTGTAAACAAAGATAATATTTATGTAAACAAAGATAATAAATGTTAACAAAGATATTACATGTTTATAAATATATATATATATATATATATATATATATATATATATATATATATATATATATATATATATATATATATATATATATATATATATATAAACAAAGATAATAAATGTAAACAAAGATAATACATGTAAACAAAGGTAATAAATGTAAACTGAGACAATACATGTAAAACAAAGATGATAAATGTAAAACAAAGATAATACATGTTTATAAAGATAATACATGTAAACAAAGATATTACATATAATTTAAATTAATACACAAACAAAGATAATACACGTAAACAAGTTAATACATGTAAACAAAGATATATGTAATGTCGTAAACAAAGATAATATCATAAATTTCCTAGTTCAATGTTACAGTTTGCTCATCATTGAATAGTTAGCAGATATACCGCAAACTCTGGCGTGAAAAATATCTCATTCCACCCTGGAAATATTACCACACATAGCCATGCACAATAAATGCACTTAGTCACACTATTTATAAGCATTACTACTGAAGAGACCAGGAGACTAAGAGGAGACCAAATAGAAGTGTTTAAAATAGTGAACAGTTATGAGGACGTTGATAGGAATATATTCTTCAAACTTAACGAAGGCAGTAGAACCAGAGGACACAAAGCAGCATTAGTTAAGGAGCAGTGTAGGTTGGACATGAGAAAGTACTCTTTCTCACAGAGGGTGATAAATGAATGGAACAAACTGCCAAATGATTGTGTTAATGCTAGTAGTGTGAATATGTTTTAAAATAGAATTGACAGATATATGATAAGAGCGGGCTACACATAGATGATAAAATTGTTGTACTCTCGATAAGCCAATGGCTTCCTTGTCCACTTGCCTTGCCATCTGGAATTTGTTGTTTGGGATGGCAATCTTGTTAAATCTTGTTAAATCTTGTAACTGGTAGTGAGATTACCCTAATGGAAATGGATCTCATAAATACATAATATCAACGCAAGTGCACATAATTATATACCTGGTACATTGAACACAATACATGGAAATATATTGCAATATGCAACACTCTAACATCCTAAGTAAAAGTCCTGACATTACCAGATTTTTGGCATAACGAATGTTCAGTGAATACATCGAGGAAGTTGAGCTACAAGATGGCATACCTGTAGTGGATGTCGGTGCTCTGCATGTCATCCTGACCTTTGAGCCAACCTTTCACGTAGATGTCGCTCATTTTCTCGCCCGTGAAGAACGCATCATCTTCCAGAACTACATCGTCCGTGTTCCAAATGATGCAGCGAAGCTCATAGCTGGAGGGAACATGTGTAAGGTATATACCAGACTTGGCTTGTATGTACTGCAATACTGCAGGTTTATTACACTACAAAACAAGTTGGTGGTTGATTTGCAATAGATATATGGCCCAACTCTATATTTTATTCTATATGGATTTTCTGAAATTAGAAGGACTTATGGGCACTGGAGACATTCCTTACAGTTTTGTGTGTTTTGAACAAGAATATTTATACTATGTTTCTCAAATGGAACAAATAAAGGATGGCAAATTCAAATTACATCCGAAGAGTGACTCTCACAAATATTTTAGTTATATGCAATTAGCTGCACAAAAGTCTTCCAAGATACAATCAATACATCCCCGTTTGCACACTCCTTTTCAGCATGCACTGCAAACCAGCAGACATATATTCATAAGGGTTTGTTTGTGGGTCTTACAGATTTTTATTACCAATGTTTTTACTGATCTTGTTACCAATATGAACAGACAACTTTTTTTTACAAAAGCCATGGTTTTTCTTTTTAGGAAAGAATACAATTAATACTTGACTCTGCGTATGATTTTAAGAGTTTGCACACATGGGCAAAGAACAACTGTTCTTCTGTTGTATTAGAATTACATATGTATGTATATATATATATATATATATATATATATATATATATATATATATATATATATATATATATATATATATATATATATATATATATATATATATATATATATATATATATATATATATATATACATACATATAATTATATATATATATATATATGTGTGTATATATATACTAATGTATGTACACACATGCATGTACACACATATATACACTTGTGATGGACATACTTCCATGAATAAATCTATTCATTTTCTGATGTGCCATCAAATTTCCAGTGAACAAAGACACAATTTTTTAGATAAACACTTCACACTCACAGCAGGCTGGAAAAAAACCAATAGATGCTGTAAAAGTTTTATTCTGTCGTCATCCAGAGTCTAACCACGGAGGTTTTATTCTGTATTCATCCAAGGTCTAACCACAAAGGTTTTTTATTCTGTATTCATCCAAAGTCTAACTACAAAGGTTTTATTCTGTATTCATCTAAAGTCTAACCACAAAGGTTTTATTCTGTATTCATCCAAAGTCTAACCACAAAGGTTTTATTCTGTATTCATCCATTGTCTAACCACAAAGGTTTTATTTTGAGGCAATATACAAGACAAACTACATCATAAATAGAGAGAAGTTTATTCTGTTTCACCATAACCAACCTGACAGGCTTCCTTGGGGAGATGTCGATAGAGGGTCCAGGAGCCGGCATGTCCATAGGAAACATATCAACCCACATCTCCAACTTACCCTGGGAGAAGTAACAGATGTGATAACATACATTTTCTGTCATCGCAGATATGACACTTTCACGGTCACAAACAGGACAGTTTTGTTTATTTATTTATATTATTTATTTATGACACTTTTATCCAATGTTTATACCAGTGAAATTATATCTATACTTCTTGTCTAGTGTTGGATTGTCTTTAACAATTTGGTAATTTTCTGTATAGATGATGTACAACAGCACGACTGTTCACATGAATGAAATCTACCTCATTAAAAAAATGGAGATCAGTTTAATGCAGAAAGATTACAGCAGTGGTCATACTGGCAAAATTTACAAATGATTCAGGACCAACAAGCGAATGGGGTTTTATGCTATAAATATAATATATACTTGATGTAAGTTTAATCTTCCAAAACATTGTGCATAATCATTTTGTCTGGCACTACTATCATACATTAAATCAACAACAATTTAAAATGCAAAGTCTACCAATCTTCACATTTTAAAGAGAGAATCTTCCCAGTTAAAGAGATTAATATATAATTTGATGTGCATGACAACAGAACCCGATTAACCTTCACATTATTAATTTTACAAGAAAAGAAGTTTATATTTCTGAAAGACAATATGCATGACAATCAAAATGGAAGAAATAAGGTGTGTGTTGGACAAGAAGTGCCTACCTGTTCTATGCCAGGTTTGTCAGGGTTGTACAGCGGCCGTGTCTCGATGTGCTCGGGCACCAATTTACAGCCGACCTTTGGGATCTCTTCCCAGTGTTGAAGGACAGCGAGAGCGAGATGGTCGTCCGTCTGCTTCTTCGGGCCTGTCGTAGAGGTATGTTCTCATACAGCACTGTATCCAGTCATTAGGACCCCTCAAAGTGCACTACACTTGACCCCCAGCAGACCTACACTTGACCCCTGGCAGACCTACACTTGACCCCCGGCAGACCTACACTTGACCCCCGGCAGACCTACACTTGATCCCCGGCAGACCTACACTTGACCCCCGGCAGACCTACACTTGACCCCCGGCAGACCTACACTTGACCCCCGGCAGACCTACACTTGACACCCGGCAGACCTACACTTAACCCCAGCAGACCTACACTTCACCCCCGGCAGATCTACACTTCACCAACCGCAGACCTACACTTCACCCCCCGCAGACCTGTTCCTTCCAACATCAACTCGACTTATTCGGCCATGCTGCAGTTACTACAAGATGACTATTCGTTGACACACATCCACCACTGTCTACAGCCATCTGTACAGGGAACTGGGGCAATGTGGAGTGAGCAAAATTGTCCAAGCTTCAAAACAGCAGGTAGAGGATTCGAACCCCGGTCATCCTAATTGTGATTCTAATCACATCGCTAATACTGATTCTAATCACACTGCTAATACCGATTCTAATCACACTGCTAATACTGATTCTAATCACGTTGCTAATACTGATTCTAATCACATTGCTAATACAGATTCTAATCACATTGCTAATACTGTTTCTAATCACACCGCTAATACTGATTCTAATCACATTGCTTATACTGATTCTAATCACATTGCTAATACTGATTTTAATCACATCGCTAATACTGATTCTAATCACATCGCTAATACTGATTCTAATCACATTGCTAATACAGATTCTAATCACCTTGCTAATACTGATTCTAATCACACAGCTAATACTGATTCTAATCACACTGCTAATACTGATTCTAATAACATTGCTAATACTGATTCTAATCACATCACTAATACAGATTCTAATCACATTGCTAATTCTGATTCTAATCACATTGCTAATACTGATTCTAATCACACAGCTAATACTGCTTCTAATCACACCGCTAATACTGATTCTAATAACATTGCTAATACTGATTCTAATCACATCACTAATACAGATTCTAATCACATTGCTAATTCTGATTCTAATCACATTGCTAATACTGATTCTAATCATATTGCTATCACTGATTCTAATCACATTGAAGAAGCGTTTTTACAAGCTTCATTTATATTTTTCAACCAAAAAATGCCGAAGCTGAGCATGTTCACAGGGGATAGGCAGACAACTGAAAGTTATAAAGGTCCACCATTAATTTTTTTTCAAAAACTTGGAATTCCAGCCATTTAGATCCAATCTATCAAGGTATTGACTTTTAACTAATAAAATCCCATGATATTCAAGGATTTCCAGGCCCCGAACGAACCCTGTTATTACTAAAATAAGAATCAGGAGAATTGCCAGACTTACCATTCTTATCCTCGATTTCTGCCTGTGCAGTGAATACATGGCTTCCGACGCGAACCTTCCCTGGTTGATAATAGGGCCCATCCAACTTTCCCTCCTTACACAATCTAGCAAGGATCTGAGTGGGCTTCATTGGGTCACGCCACATGTTGTAGCCACCCCTGTGGAGAGAATGTTAAAAATCATAAGGGGCAACGGGTTAAAACCACAGGCTCTACAACATAATAAATTATTTAATTTTAACCAATTAGCAGCCAGGAACACATACAGCCCCTAACAATCTTAACCAATCAGCTGCCAGGAACAGATACAGCCCTGACAATAAACATTGCTATTTCCTGCCAATGCAATATCAATACCATTTATGGATTATGCAAGTTATTTTGTTTTGGATTGTCCCTCAAAAATAATAATATGTCTTGCCTACTACATTTTTTTAAATCAGCTCAAAATGGTCACTTTAATAAAGCTAAAAATAAATAACCCACAGTATACTGTACTTATTGAACTAAATGTTTTGACTGAAAATACTTAAATAATAGTACACAATATATAAGATAATGTAATTTCAGATTAAACGAACTTTTGTCAATACACTTTACTATTTAAGGCAAAACAAGTCATGGTTTTAATCTTATGCACCTATAAGAGTTAATATAATGAAACAACCATTTGCAACTACAGTCAAATATATCACTAGGAAAACCTTGTTGAACACACAGCATCTTTATTCCATGGGCTGTGTTATATAACCCTGTACGTCATGCGTGCTGGTAGTCTGGCAATAAAAATTAAACTCTATATACATGTACATCTAAACTCAGCTTATGCAACATATGTTGGTCTTTGTTTACTAAACTTCTCCCATTCTGACTTAGCAGCTCTTTTGATTGAGAGTTTCTGTTGCTTTGGTGTATCCCGTTGGCCCTACATTCTCAGTCGAAGGCACTTAATATGTCACAGTGATATTTTTGTAGTTGCAAATGCTTAGTTTTTATTAAATATTTTAGGTGCATTGTCCCAAAACCATGACTTTTGATTTGCTTCAATGTTGTATCCACAATTGTCATACGGTTCATATGTCGACGCGACACCGCATGTTGCCCTGTGTCGACTGTAGAATCGGTTCTCAAGGTCGATTCTCGTCTCCCCGATAAGGTCGTCAATGCCGACCAGATCCCAGTCATAAATCTGGACAGTGAGCATCGAATCCATGGGGAATGAAGCATCCATCTCAAAACACCTGGTGGCGAAAGAGAAAACAAATCGGTAACATTTCTGGGGTAATTTCAATTTCTGGACTAGTTTTATTAAGATAGTGATCTCATAAACTAATTTTATCAACCTCATCATAAAGTTTCTAAGATATTGAATGGATATGAAAATATTCATAGAAATATTTTTCTCACTCAACAAAGATAGTAGAACCAGATGACATGAGGTAACATTAATAAAGGATCAGTGTATATTGGATACCAGAAAGTACTCATTCACACAGAGGAAATAAATTAATGGAACAAATTATCTACAGATTGTGTAACTGCTAGCAGCGTGAATATGTTTAAAAACAAGGTTGATGCATATCTCAGGAGGGCGGGTTACACATAGTTAAGGGTGCTGGACTCTCAATAAGCCAATGGCTTCCTTGTCCACTTGCCATCTAGGCCTTTCGCTTGGATGGCAATCTTGTTAATTCTTTTTAAATTATCATACTATGACATTTGTGTGAAATTTTAGCAGATTCAGATAAAATCAATGAAGATTTGCCTTCCTAGTTGATTAGCACACAACAATGTGAATATCATTAATCCTGCTTCATTACGAAAAATAACATTTATTACCATGTAATAAGATTAATAATAATATACTAATAATGAACTGTCTATATTAAATCATATGTGATCGTTTTGTACAACTAGTAATAATTCACTACTTTCTAGTGTTAATTGATGATATCACATTATATTATGATTGACTGGTAATACTGTATGCTGTAATATTTATTGTGATTAACTATATTGTAACAATGGCACACATTTTGTTTGTTTTTTTGGTTATAACAGAAACATGAATAACAAGCATTATTGCTTAATTCCTTTGTCTTGGTAATAACTTTATATATCTGATGTTTATATATACAACTGTATCTTCTAAATATCATTTGAGAAAATAAACAGAATAAATACAGTAGAAACATAATTTTCCGTATCAATGTTTCACAATGGTTAAATAAAGTAATGAATGTTAATTATGCCACACATCTTTATGACACAATCCCTGCAATTCTTTTGAAGAAACCAGAAATAATGACACGAACTTTCCGAAGACCGGATTCAGCTGCTTGGAGATGTAGTTCTCCTTGTCGTTGACAGTCGTCTTGCCGAGTCGCAGACAGATGTAGGGGTCGGCCTTCCCGTTCATGTCAGCCGGGTGAAGGTCGTTTGCCTTCAAAGGTCACATTACATGTACAAAGTCGGGTCATTTCTATCAACGAATCATGTTATATAAACTACCGTATTCAACCCATTAAGCGTACATGCCCTAATTAGCATACACCCCCTTTTTTAATCAGCAGGATCCATAATTATTGTAATTTAACAAGTGTGGAACAACTGAAAAGTGGTGCCATCTGGCGTTAAACAGTTGGCACCACTTTTCAGTTGTTCTACACTAGTCACCAAATGACACCACTAGTGTTAAATAGTTACCGTTACAGTTACCGCAACAGCTGTTGTTAATTTCCAATACCCGTGGGCAAAATTGATCTAGGTCAGGCATTCACGCATATCATTAACATCTGAAAAGCTATGTTCTGTCCGCATATAATTTAAACATGGTATTCGTCCCTGAAACATTCAAATTGAACAGATAATGGTCAAAGTATAGTTTAAAAATATGATTCATTAACACACTTTTACGTTGAGAAGAATAGGTACAGTTTACACTACATAACCTGATTTTATTATGAAAACGATCTGACTTAGCGCCATTAAACCCTACAGCTACAGACAGGTATGCCTCTTTGTGGATTAGCATTGATTTAACAAGATTTAAAAAAATTTGCCATCCAAGCCAAAGGCCCAGATGGCAAGTGGACAAGGAAGCCATTGGCTTATCGAGAGTCCAACAATGTTCATCTACTTATAACCCGCCCTCCTGAGATATGTGTCAACCTTGTTTTTAAACATATTCACGCTGCTAGCAGTTACACAATCTGTAGACAATTTGTTCCATTCATTTATTGTCCTCTGTGAGAACGAGTTCTTCCTGATGTCCAATCTACATTGATCCTTTACTAATTTTACCTCATGTCCTCTAGTTCTGCTATCCTTCTTGAGTGAGAAAAACATATTTCTATCAATATTTTCATACCCATTCAATATCTTAAAAACTTCAATCTGATCTCCTCTTAACCTCCTTGTCTCTAGAGTTGTTAAACCACATTCCTTCAGGCATTCTTCATAACTAAGGTCTCTCAGTTCTGGAATCATTTTAGTTGCTCTCCTTCGTATGCGTTCAAGCGTATCTATATCCTTCTTATGATATGGTATCCATGCTTGTATACAGTATTCTAAATGAGGTCTAACTATTGCTTTATAAATAGGTATAATTAACTTTTTTCCCTTGTATGTTATGTTTCTTCTAATCAATCCAAGAATTTGATTACCCTTTGAAGCTGCAATACCACACTGCTCTGAAACTTTCATAACAGCGCTTATTGTAACTCCTAAGTCCTTTTCTTTTACAGTAGTACCCAGAACAGTATCTCCCATTTTATAGTTTACATCCAAGTTCCCATGTCCTGTATGTAGGCATTTACATTTCCCAAAATTGAACAACATCTGCCATTTCTCAGACCATTTCACTAATCTGTCTAGATCGTTTTGTAAATGTTGTTTATCACCATCAGTATTAACCTTTCTAAACAGTTTTGTGTCATCTGCAAATTTCAGTACGTTACTTGTTATACTGTCATCCAAGTCATTGATATATATTAAGAATAATATAGGTCCTAATACTGATCCTTGAGATACCCCACTCAAAACCGATTTCCAATTTGAAACTTCTCCATCCACTACAACTCGTTGTCTTCTGTCAGTCAGCCATTGTTCTATCCAGTCAGTTATGCTATCCCCGATACCATGGGCTTTTAATTTAAGTAGTAATCTTTGATGTGGCACTTTGTCAAAAGCTTTCTGAAAATCTAAGTAGATAATATCTACTGGCGATCCCACGTCTATCCACTTAGTGATTTCTTCCAAAAAACATAACATATTTGTTAAGCATGACCTCGCTTTAAGGAATCCATGTTGAGATGAATTTAATAAAAAGTAGTCAATCAAATTGATGTTTTGATTCTTTGATTTTTATAACGATTCCAGAACTGAGAGACCTTAGTTATGAAGAATGCCTAAAGGAATGTGGCTTAGCAGTGCTAGAGAAAAGGAGTTTAAGAGGAGATCAAATTGAAGTTTTTAAGATATTGAATAGGTATGATAGAAATATTTTTTTTCTCACTCAAGAAAGATAGTGGAACTAGAGGACATGGGGTAAAATTAGTAAAGGATTGGTGTAGATTGGATATCAGGAAGTACTCATTCTCACAGAGGACAATAAATGAATGGAACAAATTGGTTACAGATTGTGTAACTGTTAGCAGCGTGAATATGCTCAAAAACAAGGTTGACACATATCTCAGGAGGGCGGGTTACAGGTAGATGAAAAAACGTTGGACTCTCGATAAGTCAATGGCTTCCTTGTCCACTTGCCATCTGGGCCTTTGCTTTGGATGGCAAATCTTGATAAATCTTGTTAAGTCTTGTCTTAAATCCACTTCTTGTAGATGAACTGAACATGTGTGGATTCTGACATTGAAACAACCAATCAAATTTAAATATGAAAAGTTGGTGCCAGCAAGTTTTAGCCTACTGCAGTTGCTCTATGAAATAATATCCACATGTTTTAAATTTTTTCATCACAAATAATTAACTATTTATCCTATAGTAAGACAATATTTCACACCCCACAACCTTTGATCACATATATCAGACGGCAACAAACAAACAACAAACTTATGGGATACACGAGGCCCGAAATGGATAGGTAAGGTATTCTGCAGAACTCACCTTGACAATGTAGACTCTGACAAGGACGTGCAATGGGTCATTGTTGGGCAGACCCTGAAAGAGTCCGTAGGCTGGGTTCCCTCCAGTCACTGTGCAGTCCTCTATATCCGGGGGCAGAGGGATTTTGTACAGGTTGATGGACCCCTGAACATTGCAAATGTCAAAAAAGTTGCTTCAGTGCTGAAAAATATGCATGTGGGAGGAAACAATTATGCATGCATACAGACAGAATCATCTCAATGTATAATTTAAGTTAAGAAGACAAACAATATGATAGAGGTAGCGATGTCATTACAACATTACATAACTATAACATTTTTCAAAATAGGGTAAGAAGATGTGTAATACTTATGTAACTTGCTCTATTTATTACAAATAAATAATATATAATACTGAATAAAATAAATATTGCACCTACTCTCCATATATGCCGATAAGATATTTGTCGATTTTTATGTATGTGTGGAACATTATAATTCTAATGATGCAACGGAAAAAAGTAGGTGAATGGCTACACTGGCACATGGTCAAAACATCAGAGACACCCCCTGGACAGAAATGAAAATAAATGTCCTCGAACTGACCTTGAACTTGCCAACAATCCTGCTCTCGTCGTCATCAGCATCGCCTGTCTTCTTGCCCCGGGTCAGCTCGAACGTGTGCAGCCACTCGGAAAAGCCTTGGAATTCTGGTTGTGCTTCTAGCTCATTCGGGTACACCTGTAGGCGAAATGGATGTGGATATGGTCCCCAAAGATTGTGTTGGGGGTCAGGTCAGGTTTAGTTGTGTTGCATTGCTACTATTTAATTTGTTTACATGATAAACTATGGATGCAGAATACAATGTTGTCAAAACTGTTTAATCATAATTAAAATAAAACATACAGCACATAATGATTAATGGTTTTTGAAAGTTGTCACTATGTGACATTACCCTGAAAAGTCGGAATTAAATTTAATGTTCTCCGGAGTTCCTATCGTCACACCATTTCTGTGTGTGTGCGCATACGAATGTGTGCATTACTAATGCATGTTTTCTTTGCCTGTCTCTAGCTTTTTGTCCATCGATGGCATCTGCAAATATTAAAGATCTTATAATTTTATCCATACAATGCATAAATTTAGAAATCTAAACCACAGTACCCTATGCATGCTGAACAAAATCCAACATCTGAACTTAAATCAGATTCAGAGCCTCACTTTGAATTGGCTCGTGTTCATCTGGATGCTGTCACGTCGCCGCTGAGACTTGGGAGAGAGTCTACTGGCGAGACTGATGGCCTTCGATGTTCCCTTCAGAGTGTGCTTCTTCTCCGCGACCTGCTTCGTCTCTAGCCGCTTCAGTTCCTTCTCAAACTTCTTCGCTTGCTTCGGGTCATAGTCAGGATCAACAGAGCCTGACAGGGAAAGAAAGGAGAAGCTCTAGGGTTTTTTCTTATGTAACTTTGTATTTGCAGCAGCAGCAAGAAAATTGCATGACATACAGTATACATCATGACATACGGTATACATCATGACATACGGTATACATCATGACATACGGTATACATCATGACATACGGTATACATCATGACATACGGTATACATCTTGACATACGGTATACATCATGACATACGGTATACATCTTGACATACGGTATACATCATGACATACGGTATACATCATGACATACGGTATACATCATGACATACGGTATACATCATGACATACGGTATACATCATGACATACGGTATACATCATGACATACGGTATACATCTTGACATACGGTATACATCATGACATACGGTATACATCATGACATACGGTATACATCATGACATACGGTATACATCATGACATACGGTATACATCATGACATACGGTATACATCATGACATACGGTATACATCATGACATACGGTATACATCATGACATACGGTATACATCTTGACATACGGTATACATCATGACATACGGTATACATCATGACATACGGTATACATCTTGACATACGGTATACATCATGACATACGGTATACATCTTGACATACGGTATACATCATGACATACGGTATACATCTATTTATTCTATTAAGTAAGTCAACATACCTTTCAGAGTCTATGTGATAAAAAAATTTACAAATATTTCCGAATCTTTAACAAGATTGAAAAAGATTGCCATCCAAAGCAATTCCAGGAAGATCACTGGAAGATTCCCCCCCCACCACTGGATGCCTCGCCCGTATTTTAATTGTTTCACCAATTTTGTTCTTTGGCCAACACTGTTGCTGCTACGTTAATGTGATCCTTGTTTACTTTTGCCATGATCCTTGTTTACATTAGGTCCGTTAAGCATAACATATAGACTGTGAAAGGTATCTGAACTTACTTAGTTTCACTTTCGTATTGACAATAGTTTCACTTTCACATTGACAGTCTTCAATGCACTAAGTTAACCTTCATCACAAAACATAAAACTGGGATACCTTCTCCTCCCAGGCCACCATTTGGGATGGATCCATAAGGAGAACTGGGCTGTTGGGATGCATTGTTAATATTGTCCGAGATCTTCTTCCCGTCAACGTCGAGGGGATCAATGGGTGCCACCTCCTGGGAACTCTTCTTCTGCCGATCCTACAAGTATTTAGTTACATAAACTTGTCGGTGGTTTCACAATACGTTTTAAATTTCCTCTGATCAATGTCTTCTCCCTAAGGGAAATCAGATTTAGTGAGCGCAGTACAGTAACAAAAGTACGTTAACTGATGACGTGATACAATTATGGGAATGCCTTCCAATGAAGGAGAAACTACTAGCACTCAGAGGTTTGGCTTTTATGAGAAAAAACAGTCCTGGCCATGACATGTCAAACATAGAAAAAATCTGGCTCATAGCCTCACAAGACAAGTATTCTCACCCACCTTGCTAAAAAATAGCTACGTTTTCCCTGGAAAGTTATAGTAAAATATGAATCAAGCGCATGATGTGAAAGGATTTGATGCGAACAATTACCTGGTAGAAAACAGCAAAATTATCTTCTAATTCTAGCAGAATTATTATCTTTAATTTTATCTAAATGTTGACTATCACAGTTGAAAGGGGTGCGGTTTCAAGAAGCTACATTCCTTGATGCTATACAGCGATCTACCTCCTACTTCACAATAAGGAATGCGTTTAATCTATACACATCCTCTCTGTTTATCCTGCTATAAACTGTTTTACATTTTAGAAATTGCTACAGGCACTGACAAAAGTAAACACAATAAAAATGATGGCCAATTTGTTGAGCTGAACTGAAAAAGCAAACTTTAAAAAAATTTAGATTAAAAGGAATCTTTTATGAAATTTACATTAAAAACAATTTTATTAGTTTTATTTTAAGCTTATGCTCATCAGTATTACACTCTTTGGTAACCAATGGATTACAAACAAGAACCAGCAGAACTCGGCCAAAGAGAGGGTAACAATTCATAGAATGCATTATTTTAATTCCTGCTTTGGAACTTGACAGTTGATATGTGAAAGTATGTTTTACTGACACAGGTAACATTTTTTTATAAGACAAATGCTGGCATAACAACTATTGCATCTACAATTTATTAAGGCATTTTTATCATAACCTGAAGATCTGCAACTGTATAATAAAACGTGTTTCACTGCAAACATGTTTCACATGCAACCGCAACCAAGATAATAGTTTGTTTTAATATCTACCACTCTGCATAATTTACATATGCAGCTGCAAACATTAAGACAAAGCTAACCATGCAAGTAGGAGTCAATCCAAAACACTTAAAAGAAATATTACGTATTTAATAAATCGATAATTCACAGAACACACAAACATGTCAAAAACATGGTGATTTGAAGAACAACTTTTGTATTCATCACTTCCAATCAAAAAATTATTGGTGGAAGAATAAATTAGCAAGGTTTACAAACAGCCAAAATAAGTATCACTCATCAATCATAAGCAAAAACTCTTGTATGCAGAAGCAATTGCAAAAATGTCAGAACATTTTTATTTGTAAAATTCTGTGCAATCGTGTGACAAGAATGAAAGAGCTGTCATTCAAAAACGCTGGATCTGAATGTGGCGGGGCCAAAGAAGACATACTGTAAGCCAAAAGCGAAATGCATTTAGAGAAGAAACAACGGCAAAACCAACCGCCTCAAATCTGCCATTACCTGCAGGTCTTCACTAGACTGAGTGGTCTGTGTCAGGAAATGAAGTACATTGAATATATATATGCCCTTATATGGTAAAAGGTGACGTAAACACTCACTTTCTCGGACATGAAAATACTGGACATTTTTCTTGATATATTTTATTTTATAAATCACACCCCCTTTTGATGTCCCACAATTACGAATAACGTTAGCATGTAACATCACAGTAGTGTTCTCAACAATACGTGTGCCTGTCTCTCACAAAAGTTACTTTTATGTATAGTTTATTAGTGCACGAAATTCATAAATGTATATGTAAGATTCTGTTTTAACCAGCAGTAATACTAGGATTGCTCTTTTTAAAATTCAATCAAAATGGAAAATATTTTTGGACAGCATCAAATTACATTAGAACCATATATGTGTTCTTTTTGGTGTGGCAAGTAAACCCCCCATTCATAGATGTGCCAAGTAGGTCCCCCTACTGGTTTGACCATTCATATATACACCAAGTAGGTTCCCCTATTGGTTTGACCATTCATAGATACACCAAGTAGGCCCCCTATTGGTTTGACCATTCATAGATACATCAAATATTGTTCACAAATGTTTATCATAATTATGCCACATCAGTGTGTCATGTTAAAATGTCAGCTGGCTGTGACACTACAAATGTTTCTTTAGTTGTATACTTTAAGTCACGACATAATAATAAACTTTTATAGCCCCTATTCCTATCAGGAACTTGAGCTCAGAGACATAGTAACCTTGTTGGATAAGTCTGTTTGTTTAGGCAAATATTGTTCCATTGAATGTTTCCAACTATATTCTTGCATACAAATAAAAATCCTTTATTATAATGTGTTCTACATCATTCCCACTAGAGGGAAGCACATCTGCTCAGCTCAGTGAAGACATGAAATATTTATCATCAAAATTTGTCTCTACTTTGACGAAATAAGTGAATGACGATAGCAGGCAACATATATTGAGATCCTGATTGAGTAAAAAATTCATGATAAAATCCGGACTTACCCGGACCATGGTATCTATGGATGCGTGATATTTGGTCCACCAATCCATGGCATCGGGATCTGGTTCTTCATCGCTGGATGAGTCCTTCTTCTTCCCCTTTTTTCCCTCTCCGCCCTTTTTATCCATGTCCAAACCCTGTAAGGATTCAGGGAAATTTAACATCAACACATTCATAGTTGCCAAGTTAAAGAATTAAAAGGGAGGCAATGGAGATTAAATAAAGAATATATTGTCACTGGGGGGAGGGAGGGAGGGGGGATGGAGGAGGGGGGAGAGAGGAGGGGGAGAGAGGAGGGGAGGGAGGGGGGGCAGCCAAAACAATGCAACATGTTAGGGTAGTTAAGGGTATATATTTAGAACAAGTGCTGTGGTTTCATTTCAGGGCAACTTTATGTAATTTTAGTTAATGTCATATTAACCTATTAATAAAATATGTTAGTGAATTAATATGTATCATATAACATAGAACAATGCAAATTTTGCATGGTAAAGGGTATATTTATTTGGTTGTAGTCCCATTTGAAAAGGGTACCATTTTTATAGATGTCTAAACCATGTTTAGGGGGTCAGTTAGACCAATGTTCAAGGATGGTGTACTGGCAACGCATTGACTGACTCCTGGGATTGCAGCATATGCAATCATTATGGATACAGAATTATTAAAAAAAATTCAGATCTCAAGGGTGAAATTTTAGCCATTCTGCAGCATGTTTTTATAGAAAATTTAACCATGCCAGGAATGGGTACAAAGGAGATTATCTGAAGAAAAAAGTAGAAAGTATGAGAAAAAAGGAGATATCCATACCGTATTCGACCTATTAAGCGAACATGCCCTAATTAGCATACACTCCATTTTGTAATCAGCAGGATCCACAATTACTGTAATTTGACTAGTATGGAACAACTGACAAGTGTCGCCATCTGGTGTTAAACAGTTGGCACCATTTTTCAGGTGGTCTACACTAGACACCAAATGACACCACTAGTGCTAAAAAACTAATTTTGGTGTACACTTATAACAACAAATTCCGACATTTTTCCATGGCCCAATTTTTTTTCAAGCGTACTGTATGCATATTAGGTAGAATACGGTATTTGTAAAGTTTGGTTTTACACAGTATTCATTTTGTATGTATACATCTCCTGATAATGGTCAATTTATGTTTAGACAGTTTGGTTTGACCCTTACAAATGTAATAAAACTAACCCCAAAGTGGAGGAAACAAGTTCCATTAATTCTGTTCTCAAACATAGCAACAATATGTCATATGTCAATCATATGTGTAAATTCAATTTATATTTTGCTAGCTCTATAATATGTGCTCAGTGCACTTTGGAGATTGATTGTTCGGTAAAGTAGAACAATTTCTGCAAAGTAGAACATTGAATTGTAGCTGTTTGCAATGAAAGTAACACCTTGTATCATTCAATTAAATATAGAAATATTCTATTCTGCCCACGAGTTATTCATATGAAACATTTCTGTATTGCGATTGTTCCTGAATAGTCATGCTATTAAATATGCCAAAGAAATACTTCTAACGTTAAATATATCATCAAAGAAAGGCCAATACAGATTTGAATTTTGATGTTAAACAAATACTACATTCTCACATCAGATATTAGACTAATGTCTGAAAGCAACAGCTATTCAACTTTTCATACAGACTTTCCTAATTAACTTTCATAATTCAATCATAATTACAATCTAACTCTGACTCTCATACCATCTTTCCATGCATTTCAAATATTTTCATTTGTAATTTCTTCAAAGAAATTAGCAGGCACATAATTTGGGAATCCATGTCTAAACTTTGCTGTGCCATTAAGACAGAAACCAAACGATATATGATTGTTTGATGGAGTAGAAAATCTTTCTGTAAATAAAATAACTCAAGTATGTCAAATCTAGCAGATATACAGCTGGCAATTCATGCATGACAAAAGCACAATAATAAGAAAGAAAAGCACTCGAGCAAGCAGCAAATGTTTATCAGTATGAGGATTGGCCGAGTGCTATAAAACTTATTTAATTTCTCCAGAAACGATGCAAACTACCATATTTTCTGTTACGTCAAATTTGTGTGTTTTTATGTTAATTTTTTTAACTAAATTCTTCATTTCAAAAACGGCATGTTTCTTTTAACTTATATCATCAATGGAGATTATTTTTCACATAAACCAGCATGCATTATCTGGTGTCGTGCTAATCGTCGTGACGAGTATCAGTGATTCTGTGCTGGAGTGAGAAAGTGTTTCGAAAATTGTGCATTTAAACGTTGCCATGGTTACCTGCATCTCTGACATAGATGGTGTCGATGACATCGCACTGGTTACAGGCACATCCTGACAACACAGCGAAATGATGACACAAAACAAAAGACACAATGACACAGACACAGATGATGTCAGAGTTCCACAAGACTGACATAACAATGCAAAGGCTCACAGCATAATGACAGATATCCACAATATAGACACAGTGATGCAAAGGCAGATAGTGTCATGACTGTGACACAACTTCTTATGACATGATGACACAGTGGGTGACACTGACACAAAGCTTATGACACGAGTACACTGAAGAATGCAACAGTGACACAAATGCCACTGACACAGAGTTCCACAATGACACAAAGATAATTATTATTAAGACATTATGACACAGACAGATATGACACTGACACAACAACACAAATGATTAATACAGGGTGACACCCTGTTCCACAACACTGACACAATGACACACAGGCTTTATCAATGCCGATCTGCTCCCAGAAAAAAAATCATACATATCATGCAACCCATAAATTACCCGGGACACTGACATGCGTCGTGGATGAGTCTGGACTGTGGCTAGATGTTTATCACTGACCACTAGTGCACATAAATTCTCATACTCTTGAATGACCTTACTGCCACCTACTGGTCGGCCAATCAATCGGATCGTAAGTTGCGTCTAGATGAAGCCTAATGTAGGGCATGATATATTCTGACCGCGAATGTTGAAATTATCTTCTGAATATGATTCCCTTCATTCCTGAATCTCTGCAAGGATATCGTGGACACTGAGACACTAGTTCTACCCCAGACACTGAGACACTGGTATTTGTAGCACAGACACTAGTTCTACCCCAGACATTGAGGCACGACCCCTGCACTTACTACATTCATGGGGATGATGGTCTCTGTCTTGTTCAGCAGCGGCTGCTTCTCATCAATGTTGATGGCAACTTCGTCATGGTTCATGGACAGCGTGACGTGTGGAATCGCTTGATGTGGTAGCGGTGGAGACAACAAGGCAGGCTGCTTCGGTGAGCGTGGCTCAACTGTCATCAAGTTCACATAGGTATGAATAATTTTTCAATAAACTATGAATCTACATTTACCCAATCTTGTGGGTAATTTGGCACACAATATTTGCAAAGAAAGCATATTATGCTACAAACAATAAGTCAAAGGTCAAGGAACAATAAGTCAAAGGTCAAGAAACAACAAGTCATAGGTCAAGGAACCAGGCATATGGCAATTAACTTGAAAAGTTAATTAATTAAATTACAATTAACTCAGAAATTCTCCAATTAAATTAAATTAACAATTAATTTTAATTCAATCAACAATCAACAATTAAATCATGTGTTGGTACAAATATTTACACATATAAAACAGTTACGAAATCACATGTCTTGTAAAAGAAATGTGTTTTGTAACTTTGTTAGAAAGAGATTTGCTTATACAGCATTTACATGCCAAGACATTTATGTATAGGGCATTTGATCACATTTTAAAATTGTATTGTATAGTATTGAGTTCCAATAGGTTCGAAGACCCAGTAACAGGACTGATAACAAAATATAAGAACAATACGTATAAATAATAAAAACAGTAAAAACAATTGTTATAATAACGGTATAAAATCACACGATACCAACATTACTAACATAGCAAACTAAGACAGCATCATACATAGAAATGTTTTTGAATTACGGATCTGAAGGTATTGGTTCAGTTAAATACAATGTGTTGAAAGTAGTCATACATCTATTTAAAACTGAGTATTTCCTAATGTTGATTCTGCATTTGGAAATTCTATAAGAAATATAGTTTCATAGAGAACTTGAAGGACAATGATATTGGATATTTTCTACCAGATAGGACGAATCTAGATGAGAGTGCACACACTTATGTAGAGAGATCAGACCTGCAACTTGCCTATGATGTTCAAGGGAAGGTAGTCTAAAAGGATTGGCGAAGCGCAGGATAATTGTCAGTGGAGCACTGTATTTTGGATTTGTAACATAGATACTTTATGAATTTCAAACTCGTTCAATTTTGTCTGTAAAAGTACGTTGCCATGGATTCCAAATAACACTGCAATACTCCAACTGGCTTCTGACTAGAGATATATACAAGGATCGCAAAGTTTGTACATCAGTAAATGTTGTGCAAACATGCTTAATAAAACCACACATCTTAAAAGCTTTAGAGACATTACAACTAATATGATCTTTAAAATTCAAATTACTAGTCAATGTGACTCCGAGATCTTTGACAGCAGTGACCATGGGTAGATACTAAAAGTTGTAGATACTTTTTTTTCTGAAAGGATTGAAAAGTTGTGGCTGAAGATTTGCAGGTTTCCTCCTATAATCAACAACCAAATTAACAAAACCGGGCAACTACCCTTATGAAAATATACCATGGAATTACATGGTATGCCATGGAATTACAAGTTATACCATGGTATTTCATTATATTACATGGTATTACATGGTAAACCATGGTATACCATGACATTACATGGTAAACTGTGGTAGACCATGCTTTTTCATATACTGTGTATGGTAAATGTATGGCATACCATGGTTTACCTGTCTAAAAACACCATGGTATTTTACCATGGTTTCCCTGTTTCAAAACACCATGGTATTTACCATGGAATACGGTGGTATATTTTTATAAGGGTACATACATCATTTCTATTCCCTGAGTTGTTATTTATGCAGTGTTTTATACTAAATCATTAGGTTTCCCCTTTACACTAGAACTGGCATCACTAGAACATATTTCATTTATAATGGAGTAGTCTACAAACAGGAGAAGGGAGCAGCCATGGGTTCACCGGTCTCTCCGATAGTGGCAAACCTATACATGGAACATTTTGAAGAAAGAGCCATCAGAGAAGCACCTCATCCTCCAGACATCTGGTTGAGGTATGTAGATGACACATTCACAGTGTTACAAGAGAGCGAAGTAGAACATTTCACACACCATCTGAATTCAATGGACAAGAACATTAAGTTCACGGTAGAACCAGAAGAGGACAATATGTTAGCCTTTCTAGACACGTGTGTATGCCTGAATGATTATGGATCAACCAAGGTCAAGATACATCGGAAAGAAACCCACACGGACCAATATTTGAACTGAGATTCTAATCACCACCTAGAACACAAACGATCAGTGGTCAGGACATCCCTCCAAAGGGCAGAAAACCTGATAACAGAAGAGGAGGACAAGAACATAGAGGTGGATCACACCAAGAAAGTGCTGAAAGCAAACGGTTACAAAACTTGGATGTTTAACACCACGCAACCAATGAGAAGGAAGGAGAACACCACCACAGAAACCAGCAGAAGACAACATGCCATAGGTCTGCCCTACATTAGTAAACTATCAGAACAAGTAGCAAGGATTTTCAAGTCCTATAACATCCCGGTTTACCACAAACCTATCAACACCCTGAGGTTGGTACACCCAAAAGACAGAACAGCAAAGGCAGCAAAGTGTGGGGTAGTATATGACATACAATGCCCAGAATGTGACCAACACTATATAGGAGAAACAGCCAGAACACTTGGCACAAGAATCAAAGAACATCTATCTTGTCGCCAACCCCTATCAGCTATAAGTGAACACAAACTGAACACAGGCCATCAGTGCTCTATGAAGGACGTTAATATTCTAGACCACGAAGAGAACTGGCACAGGAGAAAAATAAAGGAGGCGATTAACATCCACAGAGAGAAACCTATGCTGAACCGAGACGTTGGCCAGGAGCTCCCACTAGTCCTACTCCAGCTTGTGTCACATGGCATTGGTCATGTGACACATCCGTAACTTCAGTCTGCTGAAGAAGACTGCGAGATGCAGTTGAAATATTCAGAACGAACACTAAGTTTCTTGAGAGGTAATTATGCTTAATAAAACTGGCATGTTTTTATTTAAGTTGGCACTGTAAAAAGATCCCAAACTGAAGCTATATTACTTTTCTCTATATCTCCCCATTAATGGTTATATGCACACACACAAAATTATTGGCCCGATAGGTCCACTTGGTTGCAAGTTGCCAACCCCAAATGTTTGCCTTAAACAGATATTTGCTGAAGCCATCATTAGCCATCAACTTATCACCCTACCAGAGGACATGCTATTGTCTAGGCCTTCCCTCCAATTCACAGGTGCCTGAATGACCAGCCCACCCAATTGGTACAGTGCATATGTGCTCTGTGATGTTCTCCCTCCCATTCACACAGGCCTGAACCTGATCTCTCTCAGGCTAGTGGCTGGAATAGTGGCTGCAGTCCTTCTGAAAACTACTGGATGACATGACTGTGAACTATCCAGTAATAGCAACTACTAAATGAACACTTAATTGAGAGGTAATTAGAAATTTGTCAACTAAATTAAATTAACCCATTTTGGTAATTTTTTTAAAGTTAATTAAATTAGCCTTTCTGGAAAAGTTAATTAAATTAACTTAATTGAGTTAATTCAATTAACAAATGAACAATTAACAATTGAAATTAACCAATGCCTGCAAGGAAAGGAACAATAAGTTAAAGGTCAAGAAACAATATGTCAAAGGTCAAGAACCAACAAATCAAAGGTCAAGAAACAATAAGTCAAAGGCCAAGAAACAATAAGTCAAATGTCAAGAAACAACATGATTGGAAACAGTCAAGAAATAATAAGTCAATGGTCAAGAAACAGTAAGTCAAAGTTCAAGAAACAATGAGTCAAAGGTCAAGAAACACCAAGGACAGGGAACTTAAGAAACAGTAAGGGCAAAGACACCAAACATATGTACAGCAAACAGACAGACTTAACACAGATGGGATCAACTGACCTGCTCCGAGGAACTTCTTGACTGCTTCCTTGGCCGTCTTCGTCGTTGGCACATACATGAACTTGCGCATGTTGTCAATGACGTGAGTGCCAACCAGGACGAAGCGGCCGAAGTTGCGACAATCAACACAGCGGATGGTGATGGGAGGACAGTACAGATCGTTGTCTGGAAGCTCCTGCAAACGGCCACAACATCCACGAAAAACATTCACAGTTTCAATCTTAACTTCACTGTGCTGTCAACATTTTCAAAGTTGTGATACAGCCAATGATAATGCACTCTTCAGGATAAGAATTAGTTGACACTGCACATAAAATGCATGGGTATATCCAGAGATGTAAGCGTAATTTGAAAACAAATATATAAATTTTGCACAATCACAAAAATTAAAAGAACTGATGTTGGTGTTGAATTTTATTAATTTTAAATGAACATGAAATATATATGAGATGACAATGCATGCATGCAGGCACACACACACACATGCACGCATGCATGCAAGCCACACACCCACATATATATATACATATTTCCCACTTTAGATGTATTAAAATAACTATGTAATTACCACATCAAAAGACTTCACTGGAACTAGGAAGTTTGGATTTTTCTTCGCGTTCATAATGACAGAAGAAGCGAGCACATGACCAGCGCACTCTATGTCAATGCGAGGTCGGTCAACCAAAGTTAGTTGGATACGCTTGAGTTCACGCACGCCCCAGAAGAGAACCTGGAACATAGTTTTGAAGTCACATTTTCATTATACGTTCAGCCAACTAAATGTAAACCGACACCATCAGTTGTTAAATTTGCATCACTTGCCACCTACTGTAAATGTATGAAGCAAATTTTAAACATTTCACATATTTTTATTGATGTTATCTAGAATCTACCTAATATATATCCTCTCAAAAAACCCACAAGATCCCTTTCTACAAGTATCAAAGTAAGATATGTTTTGTGCATTAAAATCACAATGTACAACACCGAGTGGGCTTTTCTGAGGGTACGAGGCAATATAATAATGTGAGAGATATTATTACAATACTATTTGCATTCTGTTTTTTGGCACGAGCATGCAGAGACGTCTAATGTTGCATTTCAATGGAATAATCGTAATTTAAGTAAACAAATATTAAAAAAAATATTTCACAATCATCCATTTACCAAGTCATATTTCAGTGGAATAGTTTCATTGTTAGCCAAAAAGTTATATTTCCTATAAATAATTGACTAGTAAACATAAAAAAAATTACTACGTTTGTCGGAATAATTGGAGCTGACATGATGACTATAAATATACGGGGACCATTTACAAGCATGGTCCACAAAATGGTCCACAACATGATGCTGGACCTCACCTCAATGCGATGTTTGCTGAGCGTGGGTCGGATACCCTTAGGAACAGGCATGACAGGACCACGGTCCTTGCCCAACATACTTGGCATCTCCAGAGGTGGTAGGTCCTGACCAGTGCTGTCACCTAGTGTCGCATACTGCAATTAACAACATAGAAGTCATTTCAAGGTCATGGTACAATTACTACAAGATTTAAAAGTTATTGCAACAAGTAAATGCACATTAGTGTAATAGAAAGATAAACACATTTCTTTACGCTAATAATTAGTGCAATTCCTTCTACCTCCGATAAAGCAAAGCAACAGTTTTTACTTTCAATAATTTTCCAAGGATTGTCGTTATGTCACTATGACTTCAAGTGATGTAGTTCTCAAATTTACACAATAAACACCCATCAGAATTCATATATGTATGTGAATTAGATGCAATATGATTCAAAGATGTTCAAAGAACAAAGAACCACTGCAATCATAAGTGAGTTGCTATCACTGCAGTGGGCAGACAGCAGCACACATAATTTAATAGATTATAATATAATAATAATATTATAAACGATAAACAAATGTTCTGATGTGATGGTTGATTAAAGAAATTCTACATGGTTTACAAGAAATGCATAACTGCAATAATAATAATAAATAAATCTATATTATAATAAATAAATAAAACTACATGACAAACCTGCAACAACTCGAAGGTTGCAAGAAGTTCCCCCGCTTTGTCTTCGCCACGAAACACATCGTGCCATTCCAGTTGTGGTGGAAAATTCGGAGATTCGTATTTCTCATTCGACATCTTCACAACAGGTTTCGCCATTGTGCGACCTATGAACTCTGACTTGCCCTGAGAAAAAGGGAATTGATTGTGAGAGACGGAAACTTACCTAGTGAGAGGAACATTCTGTTGTAATATATGGCAAAGTAAATGGTGGTGGAACATTTGCGAGGAACATAAAAACTATGGCAGACTATGACAACAGCACTACTTACCTACACAGGCAGCCAAATGTGTGAACAACATCATACCTGGTCAATGTTGCTGTGTGGATGTTATATATAGAATATTTACTATGTGATGAAAGAATATGTTTAAACAAAATTCAACTTCTATGAAGAAAACTGAAAGTAAACCAAGCGGAAAGAAATATGAATGGGCAAGAGTTCTAAAAACGAATTTATTTTTATTTTTAACAGGAGTGATATATACTTAGAATAGGAAATTTTAGGCAATACTACAGGATATATTATATAGACTGAAAAGCAAAAGAAAATAATAAGTATTGTGGGGTTAACTCTTCCAGGAGGTGATAACAGCTACAGATTACAACCCCCAAAGGGGAAGGGGAAAAACTGAGATATGACTGAGGTATTCCCCAAATTATAGATAACACATGATGCAACAATATCTGAGATGATGACGACAATTCTGGATTTGGGTTACAATTAAATTCAGCATTTATTTTTTTATCTTAATAATAAGTTGCGGTTATTTCTAACTGTATATCTAACAAGATGCAAGAGAAACCAGACTCTTGGAATGGAAGATTGCAAATATACATGTTGGATTAAAAATAAAATGCATGCTTGCATGCACGTGCACACATGGACATACTTGAAGTATGAGATCAAAGCAGAATATATAACCAACTGAATATATGTTGTATCAACATGAGGTACAAACACTGGATTTGGTTTGATTATGGATGATAAAGGCAGTTAGCCAGATGTCAGAACTTGACAATGATCGCAAGCAAAAATTCCGGCATCATACTTCTGATGTTGGATCAATGTCAGATCCTGATCAACTATAATCCAACATCAGGATCCGACACTGGGAACCAATCAATTATAAAATTCCATAACATTTTAATAAAACATTATGGCAATAAAATTGTGGAAAAAGAATGATAAAAAATTATATATTCGATAACCCTGAAAGTTTTCATATGTCAATAAGTGTTATAGCCTTCTTTTAATAAATTGTAAAAAAGAAACAAAAACAGATCAGCAACAGAAACCTGCCTCTGGAAAAAGCAGATTTCCTAAATTTTAAATATCCAACAATATATTATATTACTGGATGCATTAGATGCATGACGATGATGTCATGAAGGATATTTATTTGTGCAAGAAACAATGAAAATGGTGTGTAATTAGAAAGTTGCTTAACAGCTGCCTGCGCTTAATATGATCTAAGAAATTAGCCAAGGCAAAAAAGCTATTGAAGCTGGCAATAGCGGCCAAGAAAATCTTGTAGTCCGTCTACTTGTCTATTTGTCTTTCCATAAAATTTTATTATTTGTCAACTTTGTTTTGTTTAGAGAACTGCAAGATTTGTCTACCAGAGAGCTCAAATCAAGGCATAATAACCTATTTAAAATAAACTTTTTCTACTAAGATTCCATTTATTATAAGTCTCACCGATTTATATTCAAAACATTTTTCACACCTCTACACCACCTCTGCATGTAACCGTTTCTAATTACTCAAATGTTTCACTTTTCTATATATCTCAGTGCCATCTCAATCATCTTTCAATGTACATTTATACTGTCTCCTTATTGTCATATTCTGCACACTTTTCAAACTCTCTGTCAGTCGGTCTGTCAAACTGTCCACCTGTAGCTTATACAAAGCCAGCCACACACATTATCCATTGTTACCTGTGCAGAATTAGTTTTCCCAGTGTGATATGACTGGAGAGAGAGAGAGAAAATGAGATTGAAACGTTAAGAAATGACACTTGATACAACTAGCAATTTGAAGATTGAAGATTTTTTTAATTTTATAAAATCAACATAAAAATCTTTGCTGAGAACAGGGTATGTCTTAGAGGATTTTTTTTCAAAACCAGGACATGATTCACTATGTCTAACTAGTGATGACGAGCTGCAAAGAAAATTCTTCTTATGATTGGTTTGTAACTTTACGAGTTCCTACAAAAAACTGTAAACGTATTCAAATATGAATACAAATACTTTCAGAAGTATTCAAATATGAATACAAATACTTTCAGAAGTATTCAAATATGAATACAAATACTTTCAGAAGTATTTGAATATGATTATGAACACAATGACAACTTTGAAAAAAAAAGTATTCAAATACAAATAATCTGTGGAAAATCTTAACATATTCAAAGTTTTTCGAGCTGTTGACCAAACTCTGACCTACATATTTCATGACCAACCTTTTCAGAGCAAACCTCATTAGCAAGGCTTTCTCTGGCCATATACTGTAGTTCTTACATCTATGAATGGGATCTTCTTGCTTTAAATCATATACAGTATTTTAAAACATTTTCTGCAAAACACATCCTGACTTTTCACAAATAAATGGACAGGAACACCAGTTTTATTGTTGAATGTTTAAAATAATTATTTTCAGAAGTGCGGGCTGAGGGTTAGCCATGTCACGGAAGGTAGCCATGTTCGGGGGGTAGCCATGTCACGGAAGGTAGCCATGTTCGGGGGGTAGCCATGTCATGGAAGGTAGCCATGTTCGGGGGGTAGCCATGTCACGGAAGGTAGCCATGTTCGGGGGGTAGCCATGTTCACGGTGGGTGCAACCAGGGTGTTACGTACAAACAATTAACTTCAGATCATGCAGATTACATACAGATCTTATCATGACATGTTGTGGCATCTAAACTAACAACATACACTACAGTGAACACATGCATAACTTCTATATCAGCTTTCCAAACAGAAAGACATATTTACTAGGAGCTCTTAGGCTAATTACAGTGAATACTACATCCACTGTCTATAACCACGGTAGAGTGGCATTTTACTCGTTTTCTCATTTTCTCAAGAGCACAAACTGCCATGAAAGACATTGTCTGTGAAATTAATGTTCACAGTTCACATCATTCTATGAGAAAGAACATGGTTTATGGTTTAAAGATCCCTCCTCAATGTTTGATAGTTCACATCATTCTATGAGATAAACCATGGTTTATGGTTTAAAGATCCCTCCTCAATTAAGTTTTTTCACTTTGTCTTATTTCAGACAAATTTTGTGGCAAATTGAGCCTATCTAGAAATCACTACGATATGCTAGCTCATATTCAATTATAGTTGATTGTGTCCAGTCAAAATTTGGCAAAACAACTGGTAAAAGTTGCCTGTAAGTTACCCAATCTAACAATCAGTGAATACTTTCCACGATTTTAACAAAAGTATGCACTGTTTTATTAAACCAATATTACTTAATTTATTCACATATTACAAATTTCAACATTAACAAACCTGATTCTTGATGAGCTCAATCAATTGAGGGTGGAAATTTAAAAAAGAACTTGTAAGAATTGTACTTATTTATTACATATATAAATAATATAAAAATATTGTTTATAATAAGAACAGTCACATGAAAGGGAATCATACAGAAATTTGCCCACTACAACTTCATCTGATCTAAAGTTTCTACGATTTAGCTCACCACTTTATCCTGATCGAACATCTCGACAACAATGATTGGTGGTTCGTTCTTGAGTTCCTCAATCATTCCATACACGATGACCTCATTAAAGATGAGCATTTCGTCCCAAGTTGGGCTGAGCGTTTCGTCGATCACCTGGGTGCACTGGCTCTGATCACCGAAGACAACGCGTGCGAATGGGTCGGACAGACCCGATGCATCTGAGCCAATCAGACGCCTCGCCTGGTACATGTGGGCTCGTAGCTGGAATACCTGGTGTTCTGTGGAGGAACCAAGAATAGTTTGACGGACGGAAATCGTGACAAATTTTCTTACTGGTTACACAGTTTAAATGTTTATAAGGTCCATGTGCTGTCATATACCTGATTGAGAATACTGGAGATGATACGGAAAATATAAGCTGCCCATATTCTATCACAGCTGTCCCAAATTGGGAAGCTGCCATACAGTTCTAGGGGCTCCTTGTCAAACATGCTAATTATTTTTAAATGGCACATAATGTGGAAGGTAGAAGGAGAAGAGGAAGACCGCGACTGAGATGGGAGGAGCGCATGAAGATAGATTTGGCGGGAATGGGAGGGGAGAACGAGACTGCCTCTCCCCAAATATGCCACTGATCGACATACAGCACATGTGAAGGCCAGGCTTGCTAACAAAAGCGTGTCAACACATTTGAATACAAATGCAAATGTTTCAATATATTCAAAGGCAAATGCCGTTTTCCAGTATCAACTCCACAGTTTGACACTCTCAAAAGTACATCCAATTAAACCCAAATACATACCTGTGTACTTGATCTCCGCGGGCGGGGTGCCAACGATGCGACATGTGCGTCGCACAAGGGGCGTGTCCTCGTACCCCAATGGTATGCCCTTCAACACTTCTTTCTTGTGCTTGGACAGTCCGAGCCACAGGTAGACCTGTAGTCTAGCCTGCACTGCCCAGCCCGACTGACCGTGGCCCTTCTTCCCGGGTAACTGAGGACAAAACACAGACATGTGACCCTGTGGCCTGTCACTCCAGCAATGATAATAATAAAACAATAATAATGTTTATTTTCAAACATAGAAATATACAAAAAAGTACAATCATTTACAATGTCAGAAAAAAATTGTATACTGAAGAAACATCTTTTGTATTTGTATACTCCTGCTTAACTGTCTAGTATTAGGTAGTATGTGACATAGTACATAAAGTTATACAGATGCCAGTAGTGCTAGCAGCAACAACATTAGAATGCTAATTAATTAATGAATAACACATGATTGTAATATTTTAGTTTGGTCAATTCGACAAAAAACACCAGTTCAGTAGAAAGGTGTTAGAAATAGAAAACAAAATAAAATCTGCTAATTTGGTCAAATTGAAATACCTTTAGTTGAAAAAAATTATACTAACAAATTTATGAATTCTATAAGTTGATTTGTTACTATATCCTGTGGGTATAGGACAGTTATGTAAACATGATTTAACCATCTTGCATGATTCAAGGGGGACGCAGTTCACAAATGTACCACAAAACATTGTTTTATATAAATGTATTGTAGATTTTCATCATATTTGTTTAGACAAGAGCACAAAGAATATTTTGATAAGTTATGACATGCATGCATGCATGCATGCACGCACGCACACAGATGAAATTAAGTGCACATGCATGCACGCATGTAGGCCCTGTATGCAGAGAATCCGGGTTCGGATGCTCTTGCTGCCGTTTCAAAGCTTTGACAATTTCGTTCATCCCACGTTGCCACAGTTCACGCAGTGTATAAATGAGAACCTGGCTACAGACAGAATTGGATATCTGAATGAACAGTCCCAAGGATTGGATACCGTACTATATAAGAACGTACCTTTACCACGCATGCACACACGTGCAAACACATGCACACGCAAACACACAGGTGCACACACACAGGTGCACACACACAGGTGCACACACACACGCACACACACGCACGCACGCACGCACGCACGCACGCACGCACGCACGCACGCACGCACACACACACACACCACACACACACACACACACACACACACACCACACACACACACACACTCACACACACCACACACCACACACACACACACACACACACACACACACACACACACACACCCACCACACACACCCACCACACCACACCTGCCCACCTTAAGGAAGAGCGTCTGAACTTTTCCGCAGTCCTTTCCTCGTTCCTCATCGACGGCGGAGAAGATGACATCCTTGGCACTGAGGCAGTAGTAGGCAACTCTCTTGTTGTTGCTCAGCATCCACACAAAGATGCTAGGCAGGGCCGGCTGCGGCTCCTCCTGGATGTGGCGCAGCTGGGACAACAGGTTCGTGCTGGTCTTCATCTTCTCCTTCAGGTTGTTCTTGCTGATCGTCGCCTTCAGGGTGCGTGCCATCGTCCCCACTTGATCCTGCTGGACAGTTTTGCAAGGTCAGTCCAATGATTTCATGGTCAGTCCGGTGGTTTCAAGGTCAATCTGATGATTTCAAGATCAACCCGATGAATACAATTACAAGGTCAATCCTATTATTTCAAGGTCAACGAAATGGTTTCAAGGTCAATCAGATTATGTCAAGGTCAACCAGATTATTGTCAATGATCTCAAGGTCAATCCAATTAATTCAAGGTCTATATATATATATATATATATATATGAACATATATGTGCATTAATCTAAGTATGTGGGCCTTATATTGCCATGCAGTACTTTTTACTACGCAAACCGCCAGTGGATATGTCAGGAAATATTGTTGTCCAAATCAGAAACCAGCAAATATATAGCATAGCATCGTATGCAACTGATGGGAAAACACAGGTATTTAGGTGTTCGACTAAATGCAGATATCTGGTGTATTTGCGATTTGAAAATAAAAACCAAATGCAACATTTGCAAAACATTAATTATTACTTTAAATAAATCACTGAGCTGACTGAAATTCTAGCTCAAGATTTCATTGGCTGGTGCATCTTACGGGACAAGTTTTATCTCATATTCACTCAGGCAGAGTTGTACCACTTTGGTGGTACAATAAAACACCACCAGGATGACTTATCACTGTCCGTAAGGCATGGTTGCTCAACCCACCACTTCTCGTTGACACAATCGCACCCTCTCCTTGTCGAGCTTCGAGCGGCCGGTGGACGACATTGACTTCCCATGAGTCAGTGTGCCGTAGCGACTGCACCTGGTGGCAAGGTCGTCGAGGACCCCTCGTAGACGCCGCTCGGGAAATACCGTTTCTTGTCGAATCATCTCACTGACATCTGCCAGGCCGTCCTCCTGTGGAACGGGATCAGGTTGTTATATTAAACGTACAAAGTTTTATATCTTTTATCGTAAAATAATGTTGTGTAGTATAATCTGTGTCTCTCCTAACATATTCACTGTACAAATGTGCTCTAATAAACAATAATTATTTTTTTTATTATTTATTAAATTTAATGAATTTTTTTTTTATTTATCTATAATTTACCATTATCACTGCAAATTTTTATTGTTTTTATTATAAAATCATGTTTTACAAACAATAAATCTAACATCTTTACTGCCAAGATGCGTTTCATCAAACCACCAATTTAAATATAATTTGACCGTTATCTGTTTAATTAATGTTTTGGTCTGAATATCACGTTTTCTCGTAAAAGTATACTGGGGTTGACAACTAAGAAAACTAATTGTGTCTTTTCCAATTTTGAGTAAACTTAAAAAAACATGGACCTTTCAACAACACTGACCAATATGATATGTTTCAAAGTCTTAATCCATTTAAAAGTTACAAAGTAAGGCCTGTGTTGTTTTTTCCACATGAATATCTGAAAACTAAAGCAAAGTATTCGATACATTTATACGGCGCCCCTCCATCATTTATACGGCGCCCCTCCATCATTTATACGGCGCCCCTCCATCATTTGTTTCTCACACCTATTCACACGAACAACATTTCAACTTCTATTGAAGCATTCAGCCGTGCTGCAACTGCTGCACAAAACCTGTTTGCTTTTATAATTCCATCACTGGAATCTCATCAGTCTATAGCTAGGTGCTCACTTACACAGCTGAATGAAGTTAGGCAAAGTGAGGTGAAAAAAATGTCCAAAGTTCCGAAACAGCAGCTAGTGAACTGGAACCCCGGTTCGCTCTAACAGCCCAACTACCGCATCCCACAACTGTTTATTGAACTGTAAGAAATGGGACTGACCAGTTTGTCAGCGATCTTCTCTATCATGTTGGTGTTGTAGAGACGGCGGCGGTGGTCCTCAAAGACAGCCTTCACCCACAGACACGGCTTGTTGGCGTCGTACGGCAGGAAGTAGTAGAACCTACAGATACCAGACAAACAATGATGCATGTGTTGTCAGTGACTAGGGGAGACCAGGGCTACATGTAACAGGTGCAGGTTGTAAAAGTTGTGATCCAATGTCATTCACCAGGTGTCACTATCAAGCCCTGGTTGTATATCATATATCTGTCATGCCATCCCACGATTTGCAGTAGGATGCCATATTTGAAAAAGGGAGCGCGTCGATTAGGTAGTGCGCTTCTATTCGGAACTAAACAGTAAGTCTTTTGAATTTAGCATAATTACATTTTCCATTTACTTAATAAAGTTTAATACAAGTGACATAATGTTAAAAATGTTACAATCAGCCCCGGTCCTCCTATGATACAAACTAAAGTGTAAATGAGCGAGGGGCTGATACTTATGCAGTTATGTTTTCTGTTCTAATAAGTCATGTTTTGTGATTAGTTACAGCTAACAAACTACACTTGTTGTGCACCAACAAAATATGAAGGGCAATTTCCATATTCATGAAATTAAAATGAAATAATAATTTTTCCCTTTCATGCGATTAATTCACGTGGATTATTAAAGTAGTGCAGTATAACAATTGTCTTTAGTGCAGTGTCACCCAGTTAATTTGCTCAGCTATATGAACTCACAATATGCTTAATTAATGTTCTTTTCCAAAAATCTAACAGTGCTGAAGAGAACAGCATTTTCTGATGAAGGTGGCTGATGGTAGTTGAAACATTAAAATCAATGAGTAAAAGAGAAGTAAACAAAACGTCTTTCTAGAATCTTCTCCAGAAGCTAGTTAGTTATTAACACAGTCACTGGTGGATACCAGTTCTAATCACAACAACAACCAGAAGGTCGATGGCAGCTGAATACAGGACTACACAGAGAAGGAAGAGAAATTAGCATGGGAAAGTGGCAGTGGACGCGAGGTGTAATTTATTCTCTTTGCAGGATGCTACGACAATGTCCCTACCTGTCCCTGGTCATGGGTTTAATCGGGTCGGTCGCGCTGTGCCATTCAGGTTCCCCCGATGCCGACTTGAGCAGTTTCTCTTTATCTTCCTCCTCCTCCTCGTCCTCCTCTGAGGAGCTGTCCCTGTGACTCTGCACGGTCGTGTTCTTCCCATCAATTGTGTTGCCATAGTTACCTACAGGAAAAATCTCAAAGTGTCTACAATACAGACGGTTGCTAAGTATATGCAGATGTGCTTCAGAACAAATACATCAAATGTTATCAAATAATACACTACTGATACATAATAGGATGAATAACTAATAAATATGTGTTATTATGACAGTCGTATTAATATTTCAGGAATACAGAATATGGAGAAAACACATTTAAAAAAAAAAGTAATCCCAACTGCCATGTGTCCCCTTAACATTTCCGACGGAGTTCTCGATATTAACGTGACTTTTCTCACATGAAAGATCCAATGCTGTTACATTTGACCAGATTGTAGCTTGATTGTGAGGCGTAAACTGTAAGTTGCCGCGAGTTGTGACACATCATGGCGACATCGCATCAAATAGAACTGATCCTATTTTGAAGCAATGCTGCGTGCGATATAAAATGGTCTTGACCATTTCTAATGACGTTGCCATCGCCTCATTGTGGCGATGATATCATGTAAACCCAGCTTAAGTTTTACTCGCCCTCCATATAAATTAACAATAATTAGCCATACATAAATACTTACCAATACTGATCTCGAACTGGATTGGCTTGTCGCCCACTTTCTTGTCGATCATACTCGCCTCCATGATGGTGGCAAACAGGAAGAACTCTTCCGGACGCCCAAGTGCATTCTGGGATAAAAAAACACAAACAGACAACTGTCACATTGCTTCCCATTAGCAAAAGCTTTGCCTGTCACTGCGTGTTACTAAAAACAATGATTCAGTATTAAATTATCAGTAACTGAACTCATCTGATTTTAGAATAATTTTGGAGAAGTCAAACCGATCTAGTATCCACTGACATGCTTGCTTGTTTGTTTTATTTCGTTTTGAAGAAATCATCTAACAAACTTTTTTATTATTTTCAGCTGGGCCTAGTTGAAATTCGGCGAAAAAGGGCAAAAGAGGCTCTAACAATCAAAGTAAAATCTTTCAATGATTTTAATGAAAGCACGCACTATTTTATTAATCCAACTGCGATTATAACTTAATCTATTTACGCACTACAGATTAAAAAATCAACAAACTTGATTCGCAATCAACAAAATGAATTGTGGAGGTTTAATTCAGACTACCAAAATAATACCACAAACCTCTGCCAGAGGGAGACACTGCTCCGCCTCGACCATGCTCGGTATGATACTGTCACTGTCAATGATCTCCGTCTTGAGTGCGATCAAGAGGCGCCCCCTGAAGGAGACGCCCTCACCAAGCCCCTCGTTCAGGTGAGCATGCTCAGAGATCATTTGGAAGTTTCGGGTCGACCCGTACAGGTTCACCCAGCAGGGGCCAAAGGTCGGCAGGAAACCTGAGTGAGGGGCGAACAATATACTGAGAATCAATTCTGACAAATATATGATTCATTCAGTGTTTTCTATCTAGGATATTAAAGTGGTGCAGTGTTGCATCAATTGCTTTAGTGCCTGGCTTGTAGTATATTTCTTTAGTATATTTCTTCAATACTGGCCAAGTACATAACTTCTATTTTATATTATAAAGTATAGTTTACGATTTAGAAAAAATATATACGGTCTGCTAAATTTGAGTATTGATCAAATTGTCTACCAGAGGGCGCTCTCACCTTTCTCACCCTCGTTTGACACCTTCGCAAGGTCAATGTAGTGTGTGCCGATGACATCATCATTGACACTCTCGTTGTCACGCAGCTGTATCTTGAGTCGCCGACAGAGCGGAGGGAACATCTCAGTGAATACGAGCTGTTCGTTCCAGACAGGTTCGTAACAACCATTCCTCACTGAGGTTTTGCCCTACAATTACCCCGTTCATTAGTACAGTCAGTAAAACCACCATGATGTTAGGGATGATCTCAAAATATTAATGTAAACCGATGTCATTTAACATTAGGGATGATCTCCAAATATAGATGCAAACCGATGTCATTTAACATTAGGGATGATCTCAAAATATTAATGTAAACCGATGTCATTCAAAATCAACCCCTCCCTACCCCCTACATCAGAGATGGAGTAATCGTAATCATAATCATGCGTAATCATCAACAATGTTTGAGTAATCACACTCATACTCAATTACATTGTTCAAAAAGGTCAACTAATCATAATCATATTCCATTACATTGCCAAAGTAATCATAATCATGATTACAATCACAATTACACTTTTCTTGTGCATATTTTTTTTACCCATGTCCCAACTAGAATAATTAAGCAGGCTTTTCTCTTCATTTTGCATATAACGCATGTACAGTGACTATATTTTAATATAACGTGGTTCATTTTGTCTTTAATAACATTGGTGACAATAATAACATGGCAGTTTTTATTTAATTCATTAAGTCAACTACATTCTTAAATGTAATCATGATTACTTGCAAACGTAATCATAATCGATTACACTAATTTTCTAATCATAATTGTAGTCACTCACTCGTAGAATCACACCACTAAATTTTAACAGTAATATCGTAATCGATTACATTTGTGGTGTAATCCTCCCATCCCTGCGCTACACGAAACTTTGTATTACATTGACCTGACGTATAAGAATCTATACTTATATTTTATGAGTTATAAATCTAGCTTCAAAACAGGTTTCACACAATATCTTCTGCTTAATAACTACAAATTATCTTAGCTCCCTCATCCGAACATTTGTTGCCATGGGAACAAGATGTCCACTGAGTTCAACACACCCTGTGGCCGCAGAATGACACGAGGACGTAGGGGTCAACGAGGTCGCGAGGTTCACCCGTGAATGCCCGTTTCACATTAGCCATGAGACCTGTGTTCATGCGAGGAAGGCCCTCGGCACGGTACACCTTCAGGATGAAGCGGGCCTTCTGTCGGTCCGTGGGAACACCGTCCGGGAGGAGGAGGTTGCTGCAGGGAGAGGGTGAATAAGGGGGGAAGAGAATGTAAGAATGGTTATAATTGTTATCATTGCAGTAATGATGATGATAATTATGATGCTGGTGATGATTAATGTGATCATGATGATTATGAATAATACTGATTATGTCCATGATGAGTATGATTATGAAGATGAATGTGGAAATGAAGAATATGAGGATGATAATTCTCGTTACTGTTATTATTATTATTGTGGTGATGATTATGATGAGGATGGTTATTATGATCATGATGATTATGATAATAACGATGATGACAGGTATGATAAAGATGATTATGAAGATGGTGACAAGAATATGATGAACATGATGATGAAAGTTAAGGAATGTGGAGAATGTTGAATGATTCTGGTAATTAATGTTTATTGATGATGATGGTGATGATGGTGATGACGATGGTGATGATGATGGTGATGATGATAGTGATGATGGTGATAACGTTAATGACTTCACTTATGCAGACATCACAGCAATGTCTAGGTCTGCAAAAAAAAAAATATATATATATATATATATATATATATATATATATATATATATATATATATATATATATATATATATATATATATATATATATATATATATATATATATATATATATACAGCAGTGCGAATTTTGCAGATAATGATGGTAAAAAAATGTATGCTAACAAATAAAAATTACAGTAATTGCTTTCAGATGACAATGATTGCAATCACAGTGAAGGCATATGCAAGTCTGTCGAATACGGAGACAAGCAGACTCGGGAATCTCAAAGTCACTTACGCCTCAATGTCATCTTCATCTTTCTCTGTTTTTGGGGGCGTCTGAAAAACATCAAAAGAAAATTAGGAAAATTTAACTGACTTTTCTTTGACTTCAACAATTACAAGTATTAAGGCATACCACTTTAATTCTACTTTGTTATTAAATGTATACAATAATGTGCTGCAAAAAATTAATAGAAGTTCATCATTATCTGACATCCGAATGCCAGACATGACCTTGAAAATTATACATAACAGAATTACATAATGATTCTGTGGATCTGACACAATGACGTACAATGACAATAACTGCATATACTTTTAACCAAATCTTGGAATTGCATGCATGTTATTACGGATTGTATGAATACAATTCCAGACATATGTATGCATGCACACGCCCACATGCATGCACGTACACACATCGTGTCATCAACACACATTCAACAAAAACCATCCAGCAACATCAGTGCACATCAGACGTGTTGTTTTGTATGGATTACTTTATACGGATATGTGGGATGTTTTGTACGGATTACCTTTACTTTATACGGATATGTGGGATGTTTTGTACTGATTACCTTTACTTTATACGGATATGTGGGATGTTCTTTATGGATTGCCTTTACTTTATACAGATATGTGGGATGTTTTGTATGGAATACCTTTACTTTATACAAATATGTGGGATGTTTTGTATGAATTACCTTTACTTTATACAGATGTTTAGGAAGTTCTGTACAGATTACCTTTACTTTATATGGATATGTGGGATGTTTTGTATGGATTACCTTTACTTTATACAGATATGTGGGATGTTTTGTATGGATTACATTTACTTTATACAGATATGTGGGATGTTTTGTATGGATTACCTTTACTTTATAGAGATATGTGGGATGTTTTGTATGGATTACCTTTACTTTATACAGATATGTGGGATGTTCTATATGGATTACCTTTATACAGATACGTGGGATGTTCTGTATGGATTACCTTTAGTTTATACAGATATGTGGGCTCTTCTGTATGGATAACCTTTACTTTATACAGATGTGTGGGATATTCTGTATGGATAACCTTTACATTATACAGATGTGTAGGATGTTTTGTATGGATTACCTTTACTTTATATAGATGTGTGGAATGTTCTGTATGGATAACCTTTATTTTATACAGATATGTGGGATGTTCTGTATGGATAACCTTTACTTTATACATATATGTGGGATGTTTTATATGGATTACCTTTACTTTATACGGATATGTGGGATGTTTTGTATGGATTACCTTTACTTTATACGGATGTGTAGAATGTTCTGTATGGATTACCTCTATATTACACAGATTTGTGGGATGTTTTGTATGGGTTACGTTTACTTTATATTGGTATGTGGGATGTTCTGTATGGATAACCTTTACTTTATACAGATATGTGGGATGTTTTGTATGGATAACCTTTACTTTATACATATATGTGGGATGTTCTGTATGGATAACCTTTACTTTATACATATATGTGGGATGTTTTGTATGGATTACCTTTACTTTATACGGATATGTAGAATGTTCTGTATGGATTACCTTTATATTACACAGATTTGTGGGATGTTTTGTATGGATTACGTTTACTTTATATTGGTATGTGGGATGTTCTGTATGGATTACCATTACGTTATATGGATATGTGGGATGTTCTGTATGGATTACCTTTACTTTATACAGATATGTGGGATGTTTTGTACAGATTACCTTTACTTTATATGGATATGTGGGATGTTCTGTATGGATTACCTTTACTTTATACAGATATGTGGGATGTTTTGTACAGATTACCTTTACTTTATATGGATATATGGGATGTTCTGTATGGATTACCTTTACTTTATACAGATATGTGGGATGCACATGGCCATATCCTGTTTTGACATGGATTTGTTTCAAATTTCAGGAAATTCAGATTTCTGACAAAACCTAGCAGATTTTGTTAGATGTAAGTATATTTGGTATTCTAACAGATGGCGACACTAGATCAGAATGGGAAGACATTAGGTCAATTAACCAATGGAACATTTTATATACAGAATTTCAAGCCAACATGGTGATTAAAAAAATGTCTGACACATAATGAATCAACATTGTCACAAATGATATTTACCTTGATATTGTCCCCTTTGCCGACAACAGCGATGTCACATTTGACGTAACCCTTTGACCCGCTTGTGATGTCATCGGGGTCAGTCAGCATTGCCCATTTATGGTAAAACTGGTGGTCTACAAAGGTCAGTGGTGAGAATGACGAAAAATGCAAAACAGTGGATACATACAGTCATTTCATACATGTCTACATGAAATACAAATTCTGTAAAAAAGGTAGTTAAATATAATTATTATTTTGCATAAATTTAATAAAATTGAGTATTAGGACCCATTTAGGAAGTGTAAAAAATATTATATTAAAATATATAGAAATATTAAGAAATGCAAACAATTTGGAATGTGCAGAAATGTAAAATTAAAGTTAAAAGATATAATATCAAAGACATGTTAAACCAGAACAAAATGGATTTCTATGCAATGTTTATTTTGAACGATTGACTCAACAAATAAACAGCATTGTATATAGTTGATGTAACTTACTGTTTTGTTCCTGTGTAATGAACAACAGTATGTCTATATCAATCAATATTGGCTATATCTTTAAACTGCAAAAAAACTGTGAAATTAGCTGAACAAAGAATTTATTTTGTGAAAAATATACACACGTATTTTCATAAATTCGTCTAGTTCCAATAATTTCTCTTACAAATGTCAACAGTGGAATCCATCCTGATCTATGGGGAAAACACTAACCAGTGTACTGGAAGAATAACTACGGATGTTATACTGAAGTGCTAATAAAATATCAAATAAAGAGCTCTGGAAGAAAACCAAACAGGAAGAAATAAGCACTACAATCAAGGAGAAAATGGAGCTGGATTGGCCACACACTCAGAAAAGATCCAACAAATACAACCAAACAAGCACTGGACTATAACCCACAAGGAAAGAGAAGACAAGGAAGGCCAACAATCAACTGGAGACGCTCCACAATACAAGATCTTGATAAAGTGGGGTCACCTGGCAAGAGGCCAAAGCTCTAGCACAGAAGAGAGTGAAGTAGAGAAAAATGGTTGACGCCCTATGCTCTTGAAGGGGGCCAAGAGGATTAAGTAAGTAAAGTAAGTATTACTATATCCAAACAGTTTTATTACCTGTAGAAACTGTCACAGTCCACCACCATCTGGTCCGCCCTCACAGACCACACAACAACCATCAACCACCAACTGGTCCGCCCTCACAGACTACACAACAACCATCCACCATTAACAGGTCCGCCTTCACAGACCACACAACCATCTACTACCAACAGGTCCGTCCTCACAGGCCACAGAACAACCATCCACCACCAACAGGTCTGTCCTCACAGACCACACAACAACCATCAACCACCAACTGGTCCACCCTCACAGACCACACAACAACCATCCACCACTAACAGGTCTGCCCTCACAGACCACACAACAACCATCAACCACCAACTGTTCCACCTTCACAGACCACACAACAACCATCTACCACCAACTGGGGAAGAGAGGGAGAGACAGAGAGGAGAGACAGAGGGGAAGAGAGGGAGAGAGAGGAAGAGAGAGATAGAGGGGATGAGAGGAGAGACAGAGGGGAATAGAGGGAGGGACAGAGAGGAAGAGAGGACAGACAGGGGGGGCAGACACATACCAATTTGTAGGAATTCTGCCAATGTCATTTATTTCATAAGTTTACAATGTTTAATTATTATTTAAGTTTGACATCACTCAAAAGACACCCACTCATACACAATAGTTAGAAAGATGACCTGACCGATGACCACAACACTACCAGGCAAACATAACTGATGATACACATGTAAATAATTAAGTAGGCCAAGGACAGATAAATGTATGTGACAAAGATGGTCAACAGTGCATGATACCATCAGGCAAAACAGTTTCTGGCTTTGCTTTACCTTTTTGTGAGAACACCGTGCTCACATCTAACTTAAAGGTGCCCCACATCTTGTGCGAGCGAATAAAATTCCTGTTCTGAAGCACCTGATGGAGTAACAAGTAGCAGAAGATTCAATGTCAAGGTCATGCAAGAAGGTCAAGGTCACATACAAGTGCAAGGTCAAGGCTCCATGAAAATGCTTGTATGTAAACACCAGGTGGAACAAGGTGGAGGAGATTCTGTGCCAAAGATGCAAAAGGTCAAGGTAATATGCACTTGGGCATGCAATGTCAAGTTCAGGCATAAGCAAGCAGGTCAAAATATATATGATAAGATTTCACACACGTGGGTATGCAAAAGCATTGTCATAAGGAAGCATGCAAAGGTAAGGTTCAATCGTGCATCATGGTAGACGGGACTAACAATTAGGATGGACATCATATATATATATATATATATATATATATATATATATATATATATATATATATATATATATATATATATATATATATATATATATACATATACATAAACATATATATATATATATATTATGATAAATATAATTTGAAGTTATGAAGAAAAAGAACATCATCTATGCCTGACAATGACAAAAAACATGCAGACCGAAATCTCGGAAGAGTAGCATAGAAAATAAAGACGAAACGAATGAACGAATGTGACGCTACCATGTACAGCATAGACCGTGCCTACATCTAGCTTGAACGTGCCCACTATGGTACCAGACCGTAGCAGGTTGCGGGAGTGTAAGACCTGGAAAATTCACCGACATCAACATATGCAGGTAACAGGTATGCCGATTACATTCCACTGAAAATTAATGCTTGCTGCTTCAAAAGGTATATGTATAGACAAAGGTGGAAGAGATTTTTATATTTTATTTCAGCCAAAGGTTTTATAATTTTTCATATTTAGTTTTATTTACTGTATAATTAATTACTAGTAATTGACATAGTGTGAAAGAGTGTTTGTGAGGGCACGTTTATTTTTTCACTACAGAATGGGTGAAAAAATGTACTAATTAATTTTTAGAATAATCATAACATTAATTTTTAAGTCATTTGTCATTTGAATTGATTTTTCTAGTATAGAAACATAAATTAAATATTTATTCATGGGAATAATATCCATTGATTTAAGTGGCACTCTTCTATTTGATATTAATAGTATGTACTTACTTTGACGCTGTCATATATTACAAAATAATTTCACATTATTATAGAAATGTCTGTTTAAATAATAAATAAAAACATTTGCAAAAATGGAAACTGGTTAGTGCACACAAATTATATTTGAATATAAATTCCCCACGGGAAAGGGAAAGTAAGGTTGGAGGGCAACAGGGAATACATATGCAAATGTATATACACAGATGCATTGTGAAACAGATGATGCTATGACAACGGTTCATGCCATGGCCCATGTTCACTAGACACACATGCACATCAGTCAATTTTACACGTCAACTAGAACACATGTTAATTCTTACATTAAAGCTGCCCTAGCAATTCATTTAGCCCATCACAAATCAGGTTTGCTGTTGTTCCGATCTGTAGTGTGTGAATAATATGTGGAATCAGTTTAATAAGAGTATATACATTTGTTGAAATTATTGAACAAATCCACTTTTATTGCTAGATTAGGTAATTTGTGAAAATGTATAAATACCTTTATGTTATACAGAGGCAGGCTAAACTTTTAAATTGATTCTGCTGAATAGAAATTAATTTAGAAGTCAAATAATTTCATTAAAACTAAACAACACATTCGCACAAATGAGCTAGCATGTTGTAGTCGATACACGAGAGGAAAATCAAATTGCAGGGCAGCTTTAAGATATCACAGGCCGGCCATGTTTTCAACCTTGAGAAACTCTTAATCACAAAAATTATGCATTTTACGAAAGCATATTTGCCAAGTAGGGGAAAAGAACTTGTGGGCTTTCTCGTGGTAACATCTATGGCAATACTGTAATAATGTTATTACAATAAATGTGTTTACACATCACAATGGCAAAATGGTAGATGTCAGTAAAGAATACACCAGAACCATATAAAATACTTTGCTTTTGTTGCATTGTTTCACCAAACAAAAAGATTTTATTTAAACGAGCCTCTGTAAACATGTGAAATGGTTTGACAAACATTGTAAAAGTTATGCATACAACAATTTTGTTACAGCTTTTTTGTTAGCAGACCTGCAAAATATAATAGGAGATAAAATATGCGATTATGGAAATTCATAAATGTAAAAATACCACAGTAAATGGCCAAATTATTAAACATTCCATTATCAGCATGTGGACCTTCCCTGAAATTCATCCCTTCAATCATAACGCTAATAATTCTTAACCTTTTAGGTTTTTTTTTAGTAAATGTTTTCCGTAATTTGAAAATTTCTAGAAATGGTATTCAATAATACTGGCAAATGTCCTGAAGAGAGGATTAGATTGTTATTGCAACACTACAAAAGCATGGGAAACACTGTATGGCCTAAGGTCAACTGTGTTACTTTTATTATTTGACATACAGACTGTTAGCTACAAGCTAACACAAGAAAACATTATAAGTAAATGCTCTATTTTGATTGAAATAAGAAAGAAATGCTATGGTTGTCTACTTACTGTGATGGTGATGATTTTGTCAAACAAGATCGCAGGAGCCATATGAAAATCAAAGACAAAGTACTGGAAGAAAACAAGAAAACATCACATTAGTATATTACCATTTCAGTACAACTGTATTGCAAAGTCATTCACAACAAAACAATTTTTATGAAAACGCACTGGCGACAATGTTAGTCTTTTGATGCTTTTTACAAATTTTTTACTTTGGATCTTCTGAAAATCAACTATGATTATATTTATTTGTTCACCAACCTGCTGGATTTCTTGGGTTCTGTCATTTTTATCTATCATATCTACTTTACACCTGCAAGGGACAGTACAGTCACTAACATGTACACATGTCACCAGACACCAGCTGTCCACTTAAGTTTTAATCTGGACATAGCGTAAGTATTCTCAGGGAGCACAAATATGCCAAAAGGGCGTACCGTTTCAAAATCGCTGGCACTTCATTCATATGCTATGAACCCAAAGGAAATTAGTCATCTGTCTCCAAATGACATACACACAGACAGGAAATACATCTAATTGTACCTCTTATACTGAAGAGTTCAAGTGCAATAACTGAATTGCAATACAGATTTTGGGATGAATGTGACCGGACCCCGTTTTAATACGGATTTGTTTCTTGTGTCCATCAAACAAGTATAAAATCGAATGACAAATTTTTAGCAGTTGAAGAGAAAATACTTTTGATGCTAGGCAGATTTCTCACAAAACCTAGCGGATTTTCTTTGATATAGGTATACACCAGAGCCTGATAGGTGGCGACACTTGGTTGGCATGAGTGTCATAGGCCAGTTAACCAATGAAAATATAATACGGATTTCACAGTTTTATACAGAATTTCAAGTCAGCAATACGGATTTCAACCCAAAAAATTTTGCATGTCTGCAGAGTGCCATTTCTAGGCTGCCACACTCACCTCGTTGTAGTAGGGACAGTTTGTCGATTCCTTCACACTCGTGTACTTCTTCTGGTCCCCGACCTGCACGCACACCACCGGGTCCATGTTGAGACCAGCCAACTGTCGCGCTTCAATGATCGTCACGCTCACCTGTCACAGGACACGCATCACTGAACAACGCGAACCAAAGGATTCCATCCCACATTTGAGAGATAATGAAGAATTGACATCACCAAAGTTTAAACCAGAAAAACAGATAAATGCAGTGTCTAGTTCTGTCATGGAGCTCAGCTAAATTGTTGATTTCATTTGAATCAGACAGTGTTGCCAATACAGCGGAACCTCACTTATAGGACCACCTATGTTCTTAACTCACAGGTGGTCATAATTCTGAATTGTCTGTTCGAAGGATGAGTGTTAATATCATTGCTTTAAATAAAAATAAAATTGCAAAGAAATTGTACTCAATCAACTTGAGATTTGAAAAATGAACATTAAACTGTAAACAAACAATTGTCTTCAATCAACAGGTTTACAAGTTTACAAAACCATGACATGTAACATGAACAAAACAAATATATAAAAATAATAAAAAGTATTACACACTGAAGAGATTGTATTTTTTGTGATGGTCATAATACAATGGTGGTCATTATATGGAGTTCCACTGTATGATACAGCCACCCACCTTGCTAATAGAACCATTTCTGGTCTTAAAAACATGCGGTCGTAATTTTTAATTGTCTGTTCGAGGGTTGGCTGTTAACATCAATATATTTCACTGAAGGTTATCAGTAAATAAATAATTTTATAAATTATTATTATTTTTCAAACAATTTATTTATTATTATTATTATTATTTATTTAGGTGGTCATAATACCAGGGCAATTATGATACGGGGTTCCAGTCAAAAGGAAGCAGCCACTGACCTGGTAGTCGCCTGCCTTCAGTGAAGCCTGCGTCGGTCTATGCTGTGTTTTCATCCTGTCAAGGTCATCAAAGGTTAATGTAAATTTTCAGCTAGTTTTGTAACAACTAAGTTAATATTTTGTTCACAGCGTCATCTGGTGACTAGGGGGTTACTCAGGTATGAAGGGTATGCCACCAGATGGCGTTGTCAGATGAAAAAGGCAAAGGCTCATGACAGCTACTATGACTATGCAGATGAAGGATGACATTTCTGTCACAGAACAAGATTAAAATACAAACAATGTGCATCTTGACTCTAAATAACATCCAGTTTGGTATATGTGGCAAGAGCCATTCAAATAAAACTACTGTCACCCATTCTCAATTTATTTATTCCAAATAACGATTTTTACATATATATCCCGTGAGAGATCCTTTTTTTACTTCCCCTGGCACAGACACCACGTACAAGGGACCAACGCCTTTTACTGTATCATCCGAGAGACACAGGCAAAGCGGAGTGAATGAAATTGCCCAAGTTTCAAAATGGCTGCAGGTGGATCTGAACCGCAGTCCCCTTGAGTGAGAATCTCATGCTACAACCAACATGCTACTGTGACCCATATGTATGGCACAACAAATATTGTGTGTTCATATGTTAGCAACAATTGCACACCTTTGGTGGAAGTGGGGTGTTCATGTCTCCGAGCTTTCCCATTTTTTATTTTCGATAGTGGATATGGGAGTTTTGGCTTTCCCAGAAGTGTTCACGGGTTTTAATGCGGGGACGCAGCTCGCTTCCCTTCCACCTTGGATTTTAGAACTGTTTTGTGAATTGTATAAGGGGCGAATTTGCTCCATCTTTGTGTAGTTATTCCAGTTAGAGCTAGTGTATTTTTAAGCAGGTAGTTTTATATTCATAGACTGCGTGATAGCATGTAGAGCATAGGCTATTTGGTTTAAGGGTGTTCTACGACAATAATAATGCCACTGTTTCTTTTATTTGTTCTAGGAATACTGCTTTATGTGTTGAAACGTGGGCTCTATTGAACCCGACGTCCAGGAGGTTCGCATCGGGCATAGTCAGCATGGCGTTGGGTTGTGGAGCCCACATTTCCTTGTTTTAAATTTCTTTAAAAGTGGGCTTACACTTAACCCCCACAATAAACGTCATTCATTTGGCCTTTTCATATCTCTATATCTGTGTTGTGTTGTTGATTGCATAGAAAATATTTATGTCATGCCACAGCTGCTAGCAATTTTCCCAAAGCACTCCTAATATATCCGTCAGTGGGAACACAGTCCACATTTATTGTGCAAGTAACAACCATCATTGTGCTTACAAATATTAACAGGAATGTTTATTATTTATGACATAGGGGACAGGCAGATTCTTTCAAAATATATACTAAAGTTGTAACAAATTTGAACACTCAAAACAGAACTGCTTGACTTATTAAGCATGCAATAAACACATATAAAGAAATATATATTTCAAATATTTGATAAGCTCTGTAAAGGCAACCAAAATGTTTAACCTGAATTTGCTGAGAACCCAATATTATAACGGATTAAAGATGGGGTATTATTACCTTTTCGACACAACTGGTGTGACAATGGCTGTAGATGAGCCATCGCTAAATGCACCCTCATCCACAATGCCCTCTACCATCAGTCGATCTTCGTGGACTGTCATTGCTGTAGGCCACAGTACAATAAAATTACAGTCATAATCTACATAGGGGCACATTTCAAAAGGCTTGTGTTCGGTTTATATGTGAGTATACATGCTTTTGTGGTTAGTAAGTGTGTCTTCAACAGCAACAAAACAATAATGTGTTTTCTTTCTAATATCTTACCATATCAATGTGAAGGAATTCTACTACTTATTCTAGTTAAGATGTTACAGTTATTCCATAAATTATTATAACGCAAACATTGGGAAAATGTCTAATAGATATTTGTCCAGATATATAGCGCTATATAAATATACTTATTATTATCATCATAAGTAAGCACGGACATCCTACCTCCAGTATCTACATTCTCATTCTCCTCAATCAGAGATTCCTCTTCCTCTGCCGGGGGTCGCTGTTTCCCGAACCGCATCATAGATCGGAAAGACTTCTTCCTGGAATCAATGTTACATTTTGCCATCAAATGTCAGTAACCAGTTGGTCATCAGAAATATGAAATAGTGCAATTTTCTAAATGGTTTACTCAAGATATGACTGGAAACATGAATAAACTCACTTTGCCTCTTATTGGTCACTAGACCAATGAATAAGGTAATATGTTTGCCCAAAATCTGGCTGTGAATTTGGAATTTCAATAAAAACAAAGCTTCAGTTTTTCAGTCATCTACAGGATTGACCTATTTGCTAGCAACATTGATCTGTTGAAATAAACTTAAATTAGTGAGAAAAAACATCACAAAAATAGTTAGGAAACAAAGTTATATATTATAACTTTCACTATTAGAATTATAACTTCCACTACTGGGTTTGTTTGCATATATTTTTCAAAAAATCATGCTGTCATTTCATGGTAAAAATGCATCATGTGATGCCCAATGGTTCATTTGTGAGAACTCTCAAACATCATAATTCAAACTTTTAAGTATACTGTCAACATTACTTGTTAAAAAAAAACTTGTTTTGCATAGGTTGCTTAGTCAGCAATATTGTTCAACATTTATTATATAACTGTAACCTTTCATTATTTAATTGTATTTACTCAGCAACCAAAATAGTTGAAACCACCAAAAAATTTTTTGTTCGGCTATATCGGTTGATGACTTTTTGCATTGTACATGGTCACGAAAATGCCTAATCCTTTGGTTTTGTTGCGCCACTGAGCTCGGATTTTCCGAGGATATTGGCGCCAAAGAAGTCTTTTTATTATTATTATTATTATTATATAATACTGGAGTGGCTTTATATAATGAATACAGAATGAATCATATCCAGTAATTACTTTACTGAACGGCCCCCACTACACTTGTAACCTGAATAGATCTACACTACCATAATCCTGCACCAACTGCGGATACATTGTAATTTGGTCAAGGAACCATCAAGTGCCATAGAAACATGAGAAGGAAATGAGCTATCGATATTGTCCAATGTTATCTCTCTCATACAGTAATGCAGATGTCAGATCACTCAACACAAGGGTCATATAAAGCTGCATTTGCAACCAAGGGAGCTATTTCACCATAACACGAGGCAGTATTCCCGACATCATATCAACGGAAAATATGATATTCTGTCGATAACCATGTATTCTGACATTTCAACATACATCTGTGCACCATAAATCCCAAATATGGTATTGAGATAAACCACCCCGTCATGAATATTTCATTAGTTTGTTTTTATTAGGCAGCACTAAAAATAACAAGTGTTCGGTTCAAGGACGGCGACAACAGAAAATATGTCAATAAATACACTAGTAATAGTTGTTGTTTTATGGGTCGTTTAGGCATACAGACAGCATAATTAAACAAAATCCAGCAAAATTATAATTCATTCCACTTAAACAAAAAACCATGATCACCAGAGGGAGCCACAAACAACACATCACCCATTATTATGGCCTCTAACATCAGCCGCCTAGCTGACAAGTAGCTGTGCAAGTCAACCTCATGCACCAGGACTAGCTCTACTATCTACCTACGGCTATTAGAAACGTGGATCTAAACTTTGGCTCATTTGCTCTCTTAATATTTGCTGCTTCATTTTTTATCAGCTGATACACGGGCTATTAACTTCCCGGTGGCAGACCAATTGTGGCTGATCAAACAAGTAAGGCCTAGTAAAAAAGAAACTAGTGTCTCATCCCCACCCACTTCCTTTTTTACCGCCTCCTTTTTTGTATTATTTACTATTGAAAAAACACAATTATTTTTTTTAATGTTTGGTTCTGTGAAGAAACCTCTTTCCAAAACTTGCCGTATGAAGTACAGTTCGATTCATTCAGTTCATTAATAATTCATCATACAGGGTGTAGGGCTGTATGTGCGTTCTACACAGTCTAAAATAAGAACAATGACCCTTTGTTTTAGGTACTCTTTACGCAGACTCATTTATATAATACCAGTCTCAAACAGTATAAATGCCATTCAGTTGTATGCCTGTGATACAAACTAATGAAGCCATGGCCAAACCTACACATGACATTCATAAATACATTCAACGTTGCGTTTGCTTCTTATTTGTTTCTAGACAATTTAAGTAGTTTTCTGGTGTAACAGGTATGTGCCATATTTTATTGATGTAAATGTTTCTATTCATCTGCCATTCCCACTAAAACGTATTGTATTTGCTAACAGGCAAATAGAATGGCAGGCTTTATGGTAATATGTATCACTGGCATGTTCCATATTGCATCGATAAAACTACAGCTTGTCTTTTAAGCAACCTCAGTGAGCATCTAAAAAATGGCGGCCATCTTCGAAACTAATAGCAAAAACTCCACAAATAGTAAATAATAAGGGCCTCCCTCTTCCTTTGAAAAAAATTCCGGACAAGAAACTAGTTTCTTTTTTACTAGGCCTAATACCATCCTAATACACATCCACCAAACGACTCGCTAATGCTGAGCCCAATTCCCAGAATCTGAATGTGCTGATGTGTTTGCAGTCACATTGTCTCACACAACGTTACATCAGCCGTGTCACAACTGTGAATGTGCTGATGTGTTTGCAGTCACATTTTTTCACACAACGTTACATCAGCCGTGTCACAACTGTGAATGTGCTGATGTGTTTGCAGTCACATTTTTTCACACAACGTTACATCAGCCGTGTCACAACTGTGAATGTGCTGATGTGTTTGCAGTCACATTTTTTCACACAATGTTACATCAGCCGTGTCACAACTGTTAATGTGCTAATTTAACAAGATTTAACAAGATTTGCCATCCAAGCCAAAGGCCCAGATGGCAAGTGGACAAGGAAGCCATTGGCTTATCGAGAGTCCAACAATGTTCATCTACTTATAGCCTGCCCTCCTGAGATATGTGTCAACCTTGTTTTTAAACATATTCACGCTGCTAGCAGTTACACAATCTGTTGACAATTTGTTCCATTCATTTATTGTCCTCTGTGAGAACGAGTGCTTCCTGATGTCCAATCTACATTGATCCTTTACTAATTTTACCTCATGTCCTCTAGTTCTGCTATCCTTCTTGAGTGAGAAAAACATATTTCTATCAATATTTTCATACCCATTCAATATCTTAAAAACTTCAATCTGATCTCCTCTTAACCTCCTTGTCTCTAGAGTTGTTAAACCACATTCTTTCAGGCGTTCTTCATAACTAAGGTCTCTCAGTTCTGGAATCATTTTAGTTGCTCTCCTTTGTATGCGTTCAAGCGTATCTATATCCTTCTTACGATATGGTCTCCATGCTTGTATACAGTATTCTAAATGAGGTCTAACTATTGCTTTATAAAGAGGTATAATTAACTTTTTTCCCTTGTATGTTATGTTTCTTCTAATCAATCCAAGAATTTGATTACCCTTTGAAGCTGCAATACCACACTGCTCTGAAAGTTTCATATCAGCGCTTATTGTAACTCCTAAGTCCTTTTCTTTTACAGTAGTACCCAGAACAGTATCTCCCATTCTATAGTTTACATTCAAGTTCCTATGTCCTGTATGTAGGCATTTACATTTCCCAAAATTGAACAACATCTGCCATTTCTCAGACCATTTCACTAATCTGTCTAGATCGTTTTGTAAATGTTGTTTATCACCATCAGTATTAACCTTTCTAAACAGTTTTGTGTCATCCGCAAATTTCAGTACGTTACTTGTTATACTGTCGTCCAAGTCATTGATATAAATTAAGAATAATATAGGTCCTAATACTGATCCTTGAGGTACCCCACTCAAAACCGATTTCCAATTTGAAACTTCTCCATCTACTACAACTCGTTGTCTTCTGTCAGTCAGCCATTGTTCTATCCAGTCAGTTATGCTATCCCCGATACCATGGGCTTTTAATTTAAGTAGTAATCTTTGATGTGGCACTTTGTCAAAAGCTTTCTGAAAATCTAAGTAGATAATATCTACTGGCGATCCCACGTCTATCCACTTAGTGATTTCTTCCAAAAAACATAACATATTTGTTAAGCATGACCTCGCTTTAAGGAATGTGCTTGCAGTCACATTTTTTCACACAACGTTACATCAGCCGTGTCACAACTGTGAATGTGCTGATGTGTTTGCAGTCACATTTTTTCACACAACGTTACATCAGCCGTGTCACAACTGTGAATGTGCTGATGTGTTTGCAGTCACATTTTTTAACACAACGTTACATCAGCCGTGTCACAACTGTTAATGTGCTAATGTGCTTGCAGTCACATTTTTTCACACAACGTTACATCAGCCGTGTCACAACTGTGAATGTGCTGATGTGTTTGCAGTCACATTTTTTAACACAACGTTACATCAGCCATGTCACAACTGTGAATGTGCTGATGTGTTTGCAGTCACATTTTTTCACACAACGTTACATCAGCTGTGTCACAACTGTGAATGTGCTGATGTGTTTGCAGTCACATTTTTTCACACAATGTTACATCAGCCATGTCACAACTGTGAATGTGCTGATGTGTTTGCAGTCACACATTTTTTCACACAATGTTACATCAGTCGTGTCACAACTGTGAATGTGCTGATGTGTTTGCAGTCACATTTTCTCACACAACGTTACATCAGCCGTGTGACAACTGTGAATGTGCTGATGTGTTTGCAGTCACATTTTCTCACACAACGTTACATCAGCCGTGTCACAACTGTGAATGTGCTGATGTGTTTGGTGTTAACATTTGTAGTTTGTGATTAGCTTAAGTAATCTGTGCAGTTGGTTTAATAAAAGAGAGCGTATATCCATTAAAAACATCAAACAAATTGACTTTGATTGTAAGATAGTGTAACTTGTGAAAATATAAAAAGCCTTATACTATAATATATAGAGCCGGACCACTTTTCCATTTTTTTGGCCGGATTTGGACCAGACCTGGTCAAAAATAATTTAATAGCTTGTCCCATGATTTCATCACACATAAAAAACAAATCTGCACAAATGAGACATAATGGGGGCTAGATAGGTTACATTTTTCATGAAATAAGTCTAAAACGAGATAAGCAAATTAATGAAATGAGGGATCTTTAAGTCTCTACGTTTACTGCATCCCAACGGTTACTACTTCTACCACCAGGGTGCACTGATCATCTTTCAACGATAGACCCACTGGTGCACTTAAGAGAACACCCTCGTGAGGATGCAGCCCTCTCTAGCTGGTTCCCACAGCTATCAATCATGCACAATCCCACAAGACACCTGGCCAATTATGCAGCGGGACATGGTCACACGTGGGCTTATTGTGTGGTCCCGCAAGAAGCCAGTGCATTAGCTGGTGCGTTCTGAGAAGGCAGAACGAGGCTGGTTTCAGATCTATTTTAGAAAACTTTTTGGCAGTTACAGCTGCCTGCAACGCAGCTTTGTTTTTTAGTCTGGATTAGTTAATTTGGCATTTGTGATTAGTAATATGAAGCTGGTGATTAGAACTATCAAAATTGTACTAAATGAATGATATAACACATTTTAGGCATACATACACAATATATTTTTTAAGTTAATCACTGAATTTTACTTTTACTTTCGGAAGTTAAATTAAAACTCCATCCTCAACTGATTTAGCCTACCACGAATCCAGTTCACTGATGTCCAAATGTGTAGTGTGTGAATAGTTTAAGTAACATCCACAGTCGATTTAATAAAAAATTGTATTTTTGTTCAAATCATCGAAAGAATTGACTTTAGTCATTAGATAAGGCTCAAAATAGTGAATATACAAAATGGTAAACACTTTGCAGGTCAAAGCCGATCATTGACGTGACTTCCATCCTCTTGCCGATCACATGACAAAGTTACAGAATTTCTCTAAGCATTTTCAGCGTTTCCATTTTCACTTCACTTAATGTTTGATGAAATATTAAATAATTAACTAATTTGTGTGATGATTTCACAACGACTACAAACAAAAGTTGTACAAACATGTAAGCATGTTGCAGTGGACACTGGGTAGGTTTGATTTTTTGCAACATGAATTTGAAATTAGACTAGTGAAAAAATCAAATTGAGAAGGGACCTTTAAGCATATTTGCCCATTTGCACAAATCTATCTAAAATTCCATATCCAAAACTGAAAGGGAAACTGACTTGACGTTTGAACCGTGACCTTCTGCAAAAAGGCCATTATTCTGAACAGAACCCAACTTGCAAATCCAAATAAAAAATATCAACCAAATGTATTCATAAAGTTAAGAGTGCATAATTAAAAATAAAAGAAAATCTCAGAAAATTTCCAATCATCATGATGTTGTAAAGTGGTAACTAAACTGTTAAGAAATTGTCTTCAATCAACAGGAGGTTTACAAAGTGAAAGTAAAACTGTATATTATGAGTTTACATTAATTTGATATGTGACATGAACAAAACAAACATATAAAATAAAAATAAAATATTTCCCATATCTTCCTGACATAATTTATGCTATCAGAAAAAAACATGCCTAAATGTAACAACACAGAAACAGTTTGTAACAATGCAGTAACAATGTAACACTCACAACGTTGGGGACTTCACCGTATGTGAGCCCCTCGATGCGATGCTCAATCGTGAGTCACGGAACGACTTCGTTGGAGTCGACGACACAGAGTCAGTGTCGCTGCCTCGGTCTCCGGCCAACAGATGGCACTCATCGTTGTACATTCCGGCATCGACATCATCCCCCGGCATCCTGGTCTCAAACTCGCCAGGTTGCCACATGCCTACAGAGCCATCTAGTGTCGCGTAGGTCAACTCAAATGAGACGCTCGTCTGAAATGGTATGTAACGTGTGATACAACAGGAATGTTACAATTGAAATGTCACAGCATGCAAATGGGACATTCGTGTTTTATCATTCATCCAATCATGTATGCCATGAGGATTACCTTGACCTTGACCTATCCCGTAACCGTCTGTGGTCATTGGGGCACCTCTGATGATAATCGCACAATCTGTTTCCATCTTTGCCGGTCTTTTGTTGCCATTTGGGACATGAGGAAACAAACCGCAAAATCAACAGTCAACCCATTTTCGTTGCTTTATTATCGTTATGTTACATTCTCAATTTCACTCTGTTGATTCCACTTGTATCTGTATTTTGTATTTGGATGAATTATTATTACTTATCATCGATATATCCTTCTTCCCTTGCAGGGTGGGGGGCCACATCAAAGATTTCTCAGCATCTCTCCCTGTCCTTGTGATGACTTGTCTCTCATGCTCCTCTTCCATCATCTCCCATCCTCTCTTCTCCACATTTGTCTTTCCTAGATCTCTTCATTGTCATCTTTCTCCGCTGCTTCAACACCCCTCTCTTCAGCTTTACTTACTTTCTTTCGCAATTTCTTTTCACCTATTCACAGGACATACCTTTTACCACCACTATTGTAAAGATTCCATACTAAATTTTTAAAATAGCAGCTGCAAGGTCAAATGATCCAACTCAATGTCAAGAACATGGCTTCATTTATCAATATCCCTATCAAGAGAAAAAGTAGAAATCTAAAGGTAAAGGTAGGCTCTTGTGTGCTTTACACTTCACCCCCAGTAGACCTGTCCATTCCAATACCAACTTGACTCCTCTGGGAAGAATTCAGCCACGCTGCAATTACTGACTATTTGTTCATACATATCCACCACTGTCTACAGCCAGGTACTCGTGTATACAGCTGAGTGAACTGTCTACAGCCAGGTACTCGTGTATACAGCTGAGTGAACTGTCTACAGCCAGGTACTCGTGTATACAGCTGAGTGAACTGTCTACAGCCAGGTACTCGTGTATACAACTGAGTGAACTGTCTACAGCCAGGTACTCGTGTATACAGCTGAGTGAACTGTCTACAGCCAGGTACTAGTGTATACAACTGAGTGAACTGTCTACAGCCAGGTACTCGTGTATACAGCTGAGTGAACTGTCTACAGCCAGGTACTCGTGTATACAGCTGAGTGAACTGTCTACAGCCAGGTACTCGTGTATACAGCTGAGTGAACTGTCTACAGCCAGGTACTCGTGTATACAACTGAGTGAACTGTCTACAGCCAGGTACTCGTGTATACAACTGAGTGAACTGTCTACAGCCAGGTACTCGTGTATACAGCTGAGTGAACTGTCTACAGCCAGGTACTCGTGTATACAGCTGAGTGAACTGTCTACAGCCAGGTACTCGTGTATACAGCTGAGTGAACTGTCTACAGCCAGGTACTCGTGTATACAGCTGAGTGAACTGTCTACAGCCAGGTACTCGTGTATACAACTGAGTGAACTGTCTACAGCCAGGTACTCGTGTATACAACTGAGTGAACTGTCTACAGCCAGGTACTCGTGTATACAGCTGAGTGAACTGTCTACAGCCAGGTACTAGTGTATACAACTGAGTGAACTGTCTACAGCCAGGTACTCGTGTATACAACTGAGTGAACTGTCTACAGCCAGGTACTCGTGTATACAGCTGAGTGAACTGTCTACAGCCAGGTACTCGTGTATACAGCTGAGTGAACTAAGGCAACGTAGAGTGAATGAAGTTGTGCCAAGTGAGTTACAAAAGGTACGTTCTGATATAGTGCAGTATCCAGTCCTTGGGACTGTTGAAAGGCCTTTACACTTTACACACCCCATGGTAGATCTGTTCATTCCAATGCTAACTTGACTTCTCTGGGAAGCATTCAGCCATGCAGCCTGCACGAAAACTATTTGTTCACATATTTACCATAGTCTGTAGCCAGGTACTCATTTATGCAGCCAAGTGAACTGTCTCTAGCCAGGTACTCATTTATACAGCTGAGTGAACTGTCTCTAGCCAGGTACTCATTTATACAGCCGAGTGAACTGTCTCTAGCCAGGTACTCATTTATACAGCCGAGTGAACTGTCTCTAGCCAGGTACACATTTATACAGCCGAGTGAACTGAGGCAACGTGGAGTGAATGAAATTGCCAGTTTTGAAACGGCAGCAAGAGGATTCAAACCCCGGTTCTCTCGATTGAGGGTCCAATGCTTTAACGACTACGCCACCGCACCCCACAATAATTCATATGCATCATAACATCTTAACCAGAACTGTCATCACAGAACCGTGGAATCAATAACCACTACAACACCAGTGATCCGCCACAACACCAGCGATCCACCACAACACCAGTGATCCACCACAACACCAGTGATCCATCACAACACCAGTGATCCACCACAACACCAGTGATCCATCACAACACCAGTGATCTACCACAACACCAGTGATCCACCACAACACCAGTGATCCACCACAACACCAGTGACCCACCACAACACCAGTGACCCACCACAACACCAGTGACCCTCAACTAACAACCATACAGAATTCTGTATCATATTCCGTTGTGCCCAATGCCACCATGCTTACACTTAAACTGCACAGAATAACACACACAGCTAGGGGTACTTAATGCAGCAGATCCTGATTGCTTTTGGGTCATATGATACCCAATAAATTGGGACCCAGATCAGTCAGCTGTGGACATGATGAGGGGACATGACACCACACGTCTGGATCTAACATTGTCTGTGGAGACTGAAGAAGAGTGTTCTATCTTCCTGATGGACTCTGTTGACCAATGTAGGCACCACTGGTAAACAAGGCCTGTAAGAGGGAATACATACAACACTCTTCCCAGAACATCTTCCACCCAAACCCCCATAAAAAACAATATAATTTGACATACCGTATTCGTATTCGACGTATTAAGCATACTTGTCCTAATTAGTGCACACCACCCTTTTTAATCAGCAGGATCCATAATTATCGTAACTTGACTAGTGTGGAACAACCGAAAAGTGTCGCCATCTGGTGTTAAACAGTTGGTACCACTTCTTAATTGTTTAGTACAATAAAATAATATATTTTTATCAACATATTTCAGTACATTGTTTTCGTATCAACCTATTTAGTACAACAAATTTTTCATTCAATTTATTCTAGTACAACCTGTTCTATTACATAACCTATTTTAGCCAAAAAATATATACTAGTATAACTTATCTTAGCATCAGCATATTCTAGTATAACCTATCTTAACATCAACCTATTTTAGCAACCCATTCTATTACAACCTATTTAGCAGCAACCTATTCTAGATTATTTGCTGTGAACTGTCTACCAAGGGGGTAATTAAGTTCTATCCAGCTAACAGCACTGTTAAATCCAAGAATTTTTGTTATTTATTTTTTTTTTTTATTCAACATAATCGATACATACAAGTACAATGTTCAAATAAATTGTAAACAATAAGCATGAATGAAAGAATACATATAATAATTTTTTTTACAAATTTAAAAATGGTAGAGCCAAATCTTGGAATGACAGAGCAGTTACTATATGAGTACCGACGGTCATTGTTGGAGACTAGATAGCAACAGTATTCCCCCTTACACAGCAACAAAGTAATACATATCAATTGATATCCACATATTGATGGGGATTATACATAACCATGCAGCGTTACTGATGAACATAGTAAATATGCAGCTTGAGATACCGCCATCACTCTAAGCATGACGTTTACGTACGATGTATTTGCACATGTCGAAAAAGCTTTATGTTCACAAGACAATTAACACATTATTGCATCGGAATGTGTGTTAATCTAAAAAAATTCAATACAGTTTTACAGCGTTCGTATTAGTAGCACAATAAACGCACACTCATAATGCTGCAGGACGCTGTCGAATGTTGCTTCATGCATAACTCTAATTTATAGTTGCCATCCGTTCCAGTTCCACCTGCTCATGTACCCCAAGGCCTCATTCTGTTCATGAAACCTTATTTGTACACACAAACTGTCCCATATTTCAGTCAACATCATACAATGACGCATAGGAAATACATTAATGGAACCAATCAATGAAACAGATCTACTGGGGCAATGCCTCATGTAATTTAAACACGTTAATAATGCATAACTTCCTTGACAGGGCATTGACTGTTTTAATAATTATCATGAATACGTTACAGTGGACCTGTGCACGCAGGAAATAGAAACAAAAAGATTAATTTGTTTAATCTGAAACAAACTATACGCCGGGGAATATCATCAGGAAGGTTTGACGTGGTTTCTCATGTTTTGATAATTAATCACGAATGTCATCAGATATGTATCACATCTATGCGCCAACTTGGCATAATGCCTTTTTCTCTAATCACGTAATGTATTGTACTGACTGCCAACCATTATATCTATCCATCAGTATATCAGCCATGGTTTCTATATTGCTGTGTCTGTTTGTTTATTTGTTCCCTCATCTCCCTGTTAGTTTCGCATGTGTGGGTCTGAAATTTTGTAGGCAACTCGGGAGCCCATGAAGATAGTTCGAACAGTAAATAATTTTGTTAATCCCCTCATAGTTATTCACAATGCTTGGCGTGTTTTCTATGACTGTTCCAAGTTATGTGGTCTACGTCAAACGTCCCTGGTACTGCACAAATGTTTTGTGAAACCGGCAGTGGTACAAGATTGTTAAGACATCAAGGTCTCTCCACCACTGCCATTGACACTGCCCTACCAAAACTTGACTGGGGAGAGCAAGAAGTCATCAGCTCTTGCTTCTCCCGTGCAAAGCAGGGTTACTCGGCTAGTTGGTTATGCCTGTTGTGCAGGCTACAAAGCAGGAATACATAAATCTTAGATATGCCATCCAACAAATTAATGGACAACGCTGACAGGGTAATTATCAGACAAGGTTGATAGTGTCACCTTCAATAAATGTTGACAAGTGTCATCATCAGACAATGTTGGCCAGTGTCAGCCTCAAAAAGTATCAACAAGCATCACACTCAGTATTTTGACATGTGTCACTATTAGACAATGTCAATCATTGTCACCCTTAGACAGACAAGGCTGACAAGTGTCCCACTCAGTGTTTTGACTTTTGACTGAAAGGAATGATGGGTATACACCAAAGCAACATAAATTCTCAATCAAGCGAGCTTCAAAGTCAGAACGGGATAAGTTTAGTAAACAAAGGCCAACATATGTTGCTTAAGTAGAGTTTAGACGTAAACAGCATGACCATATCCTAGAAAGCATAGGACTACCGGTAGGTGCTTACAAATAGATTTTCATTTGATGCACCAGATTGCCAGATTACATGCACTCATAATGTAGGGTTATCTATCAGTATCGCACAGCCCATGAAATCAAGATGTTGTGTGTTCAACAAGGTTTTCTTAGTAAACCTACCCTCATGACGACACTGTTGTCATCCAGCAGGCAGTCAATGATCTTCATGTGCCCCACCTCCACCAGTTGTTGCAGCACCATCCGGAAAGTTCCGACAATCCTGCATAAACACCCTTCAGTTAGATACAAATAAACACATATCCTTGGTGAATAATCAAGTTTTAATAAAGTTTTTAGTGGCTCCAAAGTGGAGAATAAAATGCAGAAAAACAGAAATTAGGTGCGAGAGAGAGGAGAGTTTTTAAAAAATGCAGAGAGAGAGAAAATAGCAAAAAAGAGATTTTGGGGGAATAAGATCAAATATGCAATCAACCACAGGTCTGCCACTGGTGCTTACCGATTGCTGAAGTATTTGTTGAAATTAAGTATTTGTATTTCAATCTGTTCCTCACTCTCAATGTTCCGTGCAACCGGCCACTCGAACACCTACAAAATATCACCTGAATGTATTCACACCACGAAGATATGTAAAAGGTAAGCATCATAATGGTTTGTGAATGCACGTGTGCGTAAACATGACCTGGTTTTATTTCCATGTACTGAACACCAATAAAAATCATCAAATTGCTGCAAATTTGCTTTTTATTGCAATGTCTGAAACTAGCAAGTGCAGATTTGAAATACCTTGTAAGTCAATAAAAAACTATTTAAAACCCTCATAAATTATATTTTAATAAAATCAGTGTTTACCACCAAGGTAGAGTAATGGCACATTTATGTAATAGGATACCATGTCAGCAGATCGGGGATTGCTATAACTAATCCAACAGAGTTCTTTAATGATTTTTCGAGCATTTTTTGCTCAGAACTTTCAGTTATTCCATTGGACAACAGAACTGTTGGCACACCAATTATATAATCGTCCGCATAAAAAAGAGGTAATCTTCTTTCATAAGTACTTTAAAGACATCTGCGTCATCTCTAATCTTTCACTGCTGATGCAATTTGCTAAGTCTGCTGTGAATAGCATGGAAAGACTCTACAGCGCCTTACGTCATCACGATCCAACCAAGCACTCAATAACTTGTCCTTAAGGTATTCTTCAAGAGTAAATAGATGGAGAATCAGCCAAGCACCAGACACATTCTATATCAACAGTTTGCAGAATGATGGATGCCATCTCAGCAGACTTGCTGCATGAGTCAGCATTTCTAGGAAGGATTCTAGGAAAACTGACAGGAAAGCACAACACAAAGTGGGAAAAAACAGCAAATAAGTAGACTATGCTTTCCCGTTTTTCATCTTCCTTAGCACTGTTCTAATTTCTGCTTTTGTTATTGGGTCAGTGCTGATTTAATTTATGATGGGATCTCCACATCTGTTATAGGATCATCAGGGATAGGTCTATTAAGGATTTCCTCAAAGTGTTCTTTCCATCGCTTCCTTCTGGCCAATCCTTCCGTTAATAAATTTCCACATTTGTCTTTCACTGCATTTGTTGTCTTACGTTTGTCATTACTGAGGGTTTTTGTAATATCATACACTTCTTTCATTCTTCCATTACGTGCTGCTTCCTCTGCTTCCATGGCAAGGTGGTCAACCTACTTCCTCTTGTCTTGTCTCATGCTCTTCTTCACTTCTTTGTCTTTACACCTATATTTATCCTTTATTTATGTAATTCTGCTTAATCCTGTCAGGGTCAAACCCATTACAGGGCCAAACCCATTAGAGCCCAATTGATATGTTAAAGCCCAACACGTGGGAGACAAATCTGTCACAAACCAGTGCATGCACACAATCTCAAACATGATGAAGATTTGAATAAAAAATAAATTTAATTTCCAAAACACTTTGGAAAGAAAAACTTTCATTGCCAATAAATTTCTGAAAAAACTTCACTGCCAAAAAAGAAACTTCAATAAATGTCAGGCTACTTGCTGAGATTTCTCCTGCGAAAATTAATAAAAATTCAGAAATGACAGTTCAAAGTATACAGAACACTATGGGACACAATGTGTGAGCAAGCAAGCATGCATGCGTTTGTGTGATCTGAACTACCATTTGTGTGCGTGTGTGCGTGTCTGCACACAAACGTGCTTGTGCGCACTTGGCACTTTTATTATGTTTTTCCAGACACATGTAAATATCCCAGTTGCCTGGACATAACAAATTGATACTGTGTAGATACATCTAATCTTCGAGTAGTCAATAGGCGACATTGATTCAAGATATCAGAGATGATCAAGACGATAGATACCAAGTGGAGGCCATCACTAATACCAATCACTGTCTGATCATTAATTAAACCTAACAAATCTCCCTACATCTCATCAATCTCATCTCTACCCACACTAATGATGAGTATGCAATAACATGTAAACTGTGCATGAACTAGTTTCACCTTATTTTTTATAAATAATAAAAATAAATAAAGTTTATTTTGCTTTGCAACATTATAGGTTGATTAGCACACATAAGCATAGTAAATATAAATATATATTAAACAAAATTTAACTATCAAATACAATAAATTAGTAGAGCATAAAATTGCCTATAAAGAAATATAAATATACATTGAATTAAGAGCATTAAATTGGATATAAATAAGTAAATAAATTAGGTTGTGTTAATTACAAGTAAAATGTACAAGATTATAAAATAAGTTTGTGGCTAGTCCTACCACCAATGGTAAAGCACATATGGTATAAGAGTTCTTAAACCTTGCAGTTCTGCATCGAGGCATGTTGTATTTGCACTTATTGCAGGCTGCATATGTCGTTTCCCACAGAAGCAATTAAGCATTAATGTTAATGCTTAATTGCAATTGGTAATTGCAATGAAGTTGGAAATTATATAATGAGTCAAAGGTGAATTTAAGCCGACACGTGATAATATAAGGTTTGCTCAGTTGCATAGGTAAAAGTGAATGTGGTACAAAGAATTAAATCATTAGACCCCATAATGGCCGCGGCCGGCCGCTCTATGCAGTCCTGGAACGGACTATTAAAAAAAATCCTGACGAATAACTACTAAACTAAACGCTACCAAATTTTGTCACACCCTAGCGGATACATTTTGCCACAACAGCTCGTTACGTGCATGTGTTGCCCTTTCGGAAATCTTGATTTTCATCAGTTTTGTTCACGCTATCTCGTTCACGCTATCTCGAAAAAAGCTAACACATATAGCTACATTGTCTTCGCTGAGTTGTATAGGGTTATAGCATGCAATCATTGTCAAATGTAAAAAATTTATTAATATATCCTATTTGTATGTACACATGCATGTGGAGAAATTACTACTCTTCAAAATAAACACAACTTGTAATTGTCAATATTGAAGTTTTTTTTACAGATTTTTGAACACAAGGAGGTAAAATCGCTCGAAATTTGCCAGAAATCCTGGGAACATGGTGGCATGTTTTAATAAAATCCTGGGGCCTAACGGGTTATACTGAAGTGCAACTCGGATAATCCCTCGGAAACCTGCAACGACTTACAGTAGGATCACCTGTAATAATAAGTAAATTTATATCTAACATAGAAATTGTTTCAAAGAGTATGAAATATTCTTATATTAATACATAACATTCTCATATCACTAGAGAAAAAATTTGTCATACACATAAAAACTAAGTTATACAGTCAAAAGATATTCCAAAAATGAAGAAGAAAAAGAAAGAAAATTTACCTATTCAAGATGATTTCCTAATAATTACATAGACAAACATGTGTACACTCATCTGGATCATCTAACCATTATCTAACCCCACATGATACTTTGTCAAATACTCTATAAATATATTTTTTAATGCAATTTCATTAAAACATCAGCAAGGGGCGTATCCATGATGTTTCATTGGGGGGGTGGGGGGTAATCTGTGACCCTGTACTAATAAGGGTCACAGAGGCCCAAAAATGCACCCTGTCTAGCTGCCAACCCCCTCCCTTGTTGGGGCCCCAAATATGTGATGACATCAAGTATATGATTAAATAAAGATAGAGTAATATTGTAAGGAATTTCTTTGTTGATCCCTATGGAAATACGGCTTCATTGGTGCTCGCAACGGCTTGTAGCGAACAGAATTGTCTCTGTCCAGTAAAGTAAATAATGTACCTCGTCAAAGATCGCTTCAGAGCCGACATTCTCAAGCACCTTGGAGTAATGCGCAACGCCTGCAATGGAAGCAAACAAGGCATTAGTAATCAACACGATTCATTTAACAAGTTTCAATTAATGTATTTATTGATAAACGTAATCGAAAACATTGAAAACAATTAGACACTGAAGCTAAAAAGAACAACGAAGCTAGTGTTGACAAGGAAGTCACCGATAGCAAGGAAGTCAATATGGACAAGGAAGCCAATAAGGAAAAGGAAGCCAATAAGGACAAGGAATCCAATCAAGACAAGGAAGCCACTGATGGCAAGGAAACCAATAAGGACAAGGTAGCCAATAAGGAAAATAAATCAATAATGACAAGGAAGCCCATATGGACAAGGAAGCCAATAAGGACAATGAAGCCAATATGGACAAAGAAGCCAATAAGGACAAGGAAGCCAGTGATGAAAAGAAATCCATTAACAACAAGGAAGCCAATAAGAACAATGAAGTTAATAAGGACAAGGAAGCTAATAAGGACAATGAAGCCAATACAAACAAGGAAGCCAATGATGACAAGGAAGGCAATGAGGACAAGTAAACCAACAAGGACAATGAAGTCAATAAGGACAGGAAGCCAATTAGGACAAGGAACTCAATGAGGACAAAGAAGCAAATGAGGACAAGGATGTAAATGAAGCAAAGAAGCCAATAAGGACAATGAAGCCAGAAAGGACTAGGAAGTAACTGATGGTAATAAAGCCAATGATGACAAGGAAGCCAATAAAAACATGGAAACCAATATGGATATGGAAGCCAATAAGGACAATGAAGTCAATAAGGACAGGAAGCCAATAATGACAAGGAAGCCAATTAGGACAAGTTAGGACAAGGAAGTCACTGAGGACAAAGAAGCAAATGAGGACAAGGATGTAAATGAGGACAAAGAAGCCAATAAGGACAATGAAGCCAGTAAGGACAAGGAAATCACTGATGGTAATGAAGCCACTGATGGTAATGAAGCCAATGATGTCCTTGGCAAAGATGAAATCAACCTTTCAGCAATGCTAATTACAATATCACAAACTGGACATGATCCAACTAACTACCATCATTTGGTTAATCTGTCTGTTGTTGCAGACGTCTGCCAAAATCGTCTGGGTAGAAAAACCGGTACAAATCTCTAGTTTAATAACTATCCAAGAACCTCCTTTAACTGCAATCCAGATTGTGTAATCTCCATATGATTGTGCATTTGTTAAAATAAGAATGTTAAGGTCAGTGGATGAAAACATTACCACAAATGAGTCATATGTATTCCCACCCTGAAGGTCACCTTTAATAAGGTCAGTGATTCCTGTGGGTGTAATAATGTTCTATGAATTGTTCATCACGTAACGCTGTCTACCATACAGACATGGAAGCCACTGACAGATTCTCCAGATTCTTGCCAGGACTAATAATTGCAATTTGTCATGTACATACTCCATGATACACTTGGAATGTGATCTCTGTGATACACTTGGAATGTGATACTCTGTGATACACTTGGAATATGATATTCTATAATACACCTGAAAGGTGATATTCTGTGATGCACATGGAATGTGATACTCTGTGATACATTTGGAATGTTATACTATGTGATACACTTGGAATGTGATACTCTGTGATATACTTAGAATGTGTTTTGATGAAACATATTAAAATATATACTTTGTCGGTAGTTAATAATCACATGATTCCGTACATCAGACCCAGATAACATTTCTTCAGTTGTATTGGAAATTGTTGACAGCTGTTTGAGAACATTACACTGAATGGCAATAATGTCACATCTTTCATATTACAATTTCATTTCATTAACATTCTGCTTAATATTATTTGTACCATTCATAAAACCATTTAATTTGAAAATCAATCTTAAATTAATTGAATCTCTGTGACATACGTGATGAAAGTGTGCACTTCAATGTCAATCACAACATTAATTTAATTCCTAGCCGACGGTCACATCGACAAAACATGTCCACAGAAAGACGTCTCACACTTGCATGTGCTACTGACATTGAGACACTACAGCAGTGGGGTCAGAAATGTAAAATCCATATCACTTCAGGAGTGTCGGAGAATGTCATTTACTGTCAGCTGTCAACGAACTGGTGTGACATCACCTCAACAGCACTGCTGCTGGTGTGGCGCTGAATATCACCACACTCTGATGTGCCAGTTTGCATGACTGTGTGATCCTTCTTTAAACCTCTATGGCATGTAAAGCCCCAGAGTTACATCTCAGCTTCTGTCTCTTCCTGATTTATTCCCCCCCGTATATATATATATATATATATATATATATATATATATATATATATATATATATATATATATATATATAGCCACTAAGTAGTTTGTGTGTTACTTTATTTTCATCTCATTTCCGGGGTCCACATAAATACCATCTGTTCCGAACTGTGTCCTCTCCGGAGGTATTTACAATTATTCATGGTAACTCTGACATTTTATGTGGGAAGTATTCAGCCATTCCTGCACAAAAGCTATTCGTTCATATATATATGAGCCACCATATATAGCCATTTGATCATTTATACAGCCGAATAAACTGAGACAACGTGGAGAGAACAAAATTGGCCAAGCTTTGAAACGGCAGCGAGAGGATTCAAACCCTGGAAATCTCAAATGATATTTCTAACCACTGTTCCACAAGTCTCCCAGAGCAATCACTTCTGTATCACTGCACAGGCAGTCTCACACTGTTAACTGCAGTCATTTTACAGGGCTTTGTGCATTTGTATTATGCATGTTTTTGTATGCGTACGTATGCTTGTCTTGTACACGTGCCAAATATCATGCATGTTTTCTATACATGCATATCCATTAAGCATTATAATATATGCATTTCACTATCTTACATATGTTTAGGAGCTAAATACCATAAATACTTACTAGGTTCTAAAGCAGGATGCTGATCAAATTCGGTCAATGAAAAACATATGTCTTTCAGCAGTCTCAAATTAAACATTCCTTGTGAAATTTGCTTAATTTCATAAAATAATTCTCCATATCATCTTATTTGTTACTCTAGGAAATGCTTTACATGAACTCTAAATATTATTTCTGTGTACGCGACACCGAGCACCCACATGATGTTTTCAGGGGCAGCTGAGTTCCTTGGGAAAAGCGACACTTTTGATGCTTTGACGATATCGATGGAGAATTAAAGATGACTAGAGTGATTCCAGTGACGTGAATAAGAGAAATGGGCATTATCTTTGTGAGGGTTTCCAACCAGGCTTATTGAAGTGGCTTCTGTTTGATCACTTACTGAGTGTGTGCATTAGAGTAAAAAATATGATATTTTACTGCATTTGTCCTGTCTTCTGGGATAACTCTAAATGCTTTACATTCCACCCAAAAGATATGTAAACTTCTCATGGAAGGATTCAACAATATCGCAATCAGTACAGAAACCTGTTTTTCATATTTAATTCCACTACTGGCTAGTGAGGAAAAAAATTTCCCAGACAAAGAAGAAATGAAGCTGGCTGGGAAGACGTTTAATGAACTCGGCTGGTTTGTCCAGGACCGTGGGGGGAGATCTGTCAGTGCCTAAAGCCCACCATGCACTATACGTGACAACGACGCAACTAGACGTCATGGAATAATCTTCAATAATCCTGAAAAATCCTGTCTCATTGTGAGCAGCTACACATGCAATGACGATTCGTCATGGACCCATGCTGCAAGTCACATGACTGAATGGTTGGCTAACAGTCTATGATGTATCATAGAGTGCAACACGTTGCAAGACATGTAAGACTGTCGACGACAAATCATTGTAAATATTGAACATGTTCAATCTGTACGTTTATCCATAACATGATAAAAAACAGTCAATGACCCGGCGTGAAGCACAGCACGTTATATAACAATCCATTGGAAACAGTCACATTGCTCCAGTGGGAATACAAAGGACTGTGTGATTGAAACAGTCATTGCTCCCGTGGGAGTACAAAGGACTGTGTGATTGAAACAGTCACATTGCTCCAGTGGGAGTACAAAGGACTGTGTGAGTGAAGCAGTCACATTGCTCCAGTGGGAGTACAAAGGACTGTGTGATTGAAACAGTCACATTGCTCCAGTGGGAGTACAAAGGACTGTGTGAGTGAAGCAGTCACATTGCTCCAGTGGGAGTACAAAGGACTGTGTGATTGAAACAGTCACATTGCTCCAGTGGGAGTACAAAGGACTGTGTGAGTGAAGCAGTCACATTGCTCCAGTGGGAGTACAAAGGACTGTGTGATTGAAACAGTCACATTGCTCCAGTAGGAGTACAAAGGACTGTGTAAGTGAAACAGTCACATTGCTCCAGTGGGAGTACAAAGGACTGTGTAAGTGAAACAGTCACATTGCTCCAGTGGGAGTACAAAGGACTGTGTGAATGAAGCAGTCACATTGCTCCAATGGGAGTACAAACGACTGTGTGAGTGAAACAGTCACATTGCTCCAGTGGGAGTACAAAGGACTGTGTGAGTGAAACAGTCACATTGCTCCAGTTGGAGTACAAAGGACTGTGTGATTAAAACAGTCACATTGCTCCAGTGGGAGTACAAAGGACTGTGTGAATGAAGCAGTCACATTGCTCCAATGGGAGTACAAACGACTGTGTGAGTGAAACAGTCACATTGCTCCAGTGGGAGTACAAAGGACTGTGTGAGTGAAACAGTCACATTGCTCCAGTGGGAGTACAAAGGACTGTGTGATTAAAACAGTCACATTGCTCCAGTGGGAGTACAAAGGACTGTGTAAGTGAAACAGTCACATTGCTCCAGTGGGAGTACAAAGGACTGTGTAAGTGAAACAGTCACATTGCTCCAGTGGGAGTACAAAGGACTGTGTGAGTGAAGCAGTCACATTGCTCCAGTGGGAGTACAAAGGACTGTGTGAGTGAAACAGTCACATTGCTCCAGTGGGAGTACAAAGGACTGTGTGAGTGAAACAGTCACATTGCTCCAGTGGGAGTACAAAGGACTGTGTGATTGAAACAGTCACATTGCTCCAGTGGGAGTACAAAGGACTGTGTAAGTGAAACAGTCACATTGCTCCAGTGGGAGTACAAAGGACTGTGTGAGTGAAACAGTCACATTGCTCCAGTGGGAGTACAAAGGACTGTGTGAGTGAAACAGTCACATTGCTCCAGTGGGAGTACAAAGGACTGTGTGAGTGAAACAGTCATTGCTCCAGTGGGAGTACAAAGGACTGTGTGAGTGAAACAGTCACATTGCTCCAGTGGGAGTACAAAGGACTGTGTGAGTGAAACAGTCATTGCTCCAGTGGGAGTACAAAGGACTGTGTGAGTGAAACAGTCACATTGCTCCAGTGGGAGTACAAAGGACTGTGTGAGTGAAACAGTCACATTGCTCCAGTGGGAGTACAAAGGACTGTGTAAGTGAAACAGTCACATTGCTCCAGAGGGAGTACAAAAGACTGTGTGATTGAAACAGTCACATTGCTCCAGTGGGAGTACAAAGGACTGTGTGAGTGAAGCAGTCACATTGCTCCAGTGGGAGTACAAAGGACTGTGTGAGTGAAACAGTCATATTGCTCCAGTTGGAGTACAAAGGACTGTGTGATTAAAACAGTCACATTGCTCCAGTGGGAGTACAAAGGACTGTGTAAGTGAAACAGTCACATTGCTCCAGTGGGAGTACAAAGGACTGTGTGAGTGAAGCAGTCACATTGCTCCAGTGGGAGTACAAAGGACTGTGTGATTGAAACAGTCACATTGCTCCAGTGGGAGTACAAAGGACTGTGTGAGTGAAGCAGTCACATTGCTCCAGAGGGAGTACAAAAGACTGTGTGATTGAAACAGTCACATTGCTCCAGTGGGAGTACAAAGGACTGTGTGAGTGAAGCAGTCACATTGCTCCAGTGGGAGTACAAAGGACTGTGTGATTGAAACAGTCACATTGCTCCAGTAGGAGTACAAAGGACTGTGTAAGTGAAACAGTCACATTGCTCCAGTGGGAGTACAAAGGACTGTGTAAGTGAAACAGTCACATTGCTCCAGTGGGAGTACAAAGGACTGTGTGAATGAAGCAGTCACATTGCTCCAATGGGAGTACAAACGACTGTGTGAGTGAAACAGTCACATTGCTCCAGTGGGAGTACAAAGGACTGTGTGAGTGAAACAGTCACATTGCTCCAGTGGGAGTACAAAGGACTGTGTGATTAAAACAGTCACATTGCTCCAGTGGGAGTACAAAGGACTGTGTAAGTGAAACAGTCACATTGCTCCAGTGGGAGTACAAAGGACTGTGTAAGTGAAACAGTCACATTGCTCCAGTGGGAGTACAAAGGACTGTGTGAGTGAAGCAGTCACATTGCTCCAGTGGGAGTACAAAGGACTGTGTGAGTGAAACAGTCACATTGCTCCAGTGGGAGTACAAAGGACTGTGTGAGTGAAACAGTCACATTGCTCCAGTGGGAGTACAAAGGACTGTGTGATTGAAACAGTCACATTGCTCCAGTGGGAGTACAAAGGACTGTGTAAGTGAAACAGTCACATTGCTCCAGTGGGAGTACAAAGGACTGTGTGAGTGAAACAGTCACATTGCTCCAGTGGGAGTACAAAGGACTGTGTGAGTGAAACAGTCACATTGCTCCAGTGGGAGTACAAAGGACTGTGTGAGTGAAACAGTCATTGCTCCAGTGGGAGTACAAAGGACTGTGTGAGTGAAACAGTCACATTGCTCCAGTGGGAGTACAAAGGACTGTGTGAGTGAAACAGTCATTGCTCCAGTGGGAGTACAAAGGACTGTGTGAGTGAAACAGTCACATTGCTCCAGTGGGAGTACAAAGGACTGTGTGAGTGAAACAGTCACATTGCTCCAGTGGGAGTACAAAGGACTGTGTGAGTGAAACATAAAATCCAGTTGTATGACTCTCAGTGCTTGGCTACATGGGTGCGTAATATAAAATACAAATGTTGGTCTGGGGCATCTTTGCACAGCTGTCTAGGCAGGTGGCAGCAGTGAGGATGTGAACACCTTGCCTGACAAGACTCACCATAAACAGCTGGGCACTTTCTGGCAATCGATTGTGGCCAACCAGTAACCGGGGTTTAGCCGCCCGCAAAACAAATATGTTTTTTGCTCATTGCCTATGAGAACATGAAGATTCCTAGAGGGGTCAGACCGCAGTCAGGATTCCTAGAGGGGGACATACCGCGATCAGAATACATCCGCCATTACCCATTTTTTTCTTTAACGCATACACCAATGTACAAAAACTGTTCCCGTGCTGAGTAATTTGGGGTCGAATGACTTAATTTCATTGAAACAGAGAGATGCTACTAAACATGTTAATAAGTTAAATAAAACAATGGTAAAAACCTTGTTGCAAGATTTTTGTCCACTTTTCATAGTTACCTTGTCCAAATATCTGTAACACTAGACAGAGCTCTGAACAAATTGTACTGCCTTATATTATAGTTGACCAAGGAAGCCGCTCCACCCAGCAAGACAACACATCAATTACCTCCACAAGATGACAATAAAAACCCACTATCTGCAAGGTGGCAAGTTGATGAAAGATAACTACCTGGCACAAATGTCTACAAAACTAGAAAGCACACTTGGAGAATTAAATTTAAATATTGTATTGCAGGATTTTGTCCACTTTTTACATTGTGGGATTTTGTCCTGTGGGATTATGTCCTGTGGGATTATGTCCTGTGGGATTATGTCCTGTGGGATTATGTGTGGATACCACCACTCCCACCATATTATGTAGGTATACTTTCTGTGATGGAAATGACAAATGAAAGCATTCGCAACGACCCGTGTAAAAAGTTATTTAGAAGAGCACCCCCCCTCCGCGAAGGCAATATGTGCCATTAAATTACTAGTGTTGCTAATGTTACGAACTGAAGGGATCGATATAGCAATATACCTCCCACATGCCACGTCTACAAACCTTCTCATGTCACACAAATTAATTACTTCATCTGCAAGTTTTCTATCAATTCCTGTAGCTTGTGTGTGTGTGTATATATGTAGCGCATCTATCATTCAGGAAGCGCATCTGCCAAGCACATTTCAAAATTGCACAACTCGTTGTATATGGTTTTACTGTCGATGAAAACAGCTCTAATTAATGTTGACAGCATGGTGTGACACACGTGTAACATGGTATGATACATTTCTAACGTGATGTGATATACATGTAACATGGTGTGATACACTGGTAACATGGTGTGATACACTGGTAACATGGTGTGATACACTGGTAACATGGTGTGATACATTTGTAACATGGTGTGACACATTTGTAACAAGGTGTGATACACTGGTAACAAGGTTTGTTTCACTGGTAAAATGGTGTGATACATTTGTAATTTGTGTGACACAAGTGTTACATGGCATGACATATTGGTACCATGGTGTGCCACAGTAGTAACATGGTGTGACATATTGGTACCATGGTGTGCCACAGTGGTAACATGGTGTGATATATTTGTAACATGGTGTGATACATTTGTAACATGGTGTGAAACATGTGTAACATGGTGTGATACATTTGTAAAATTGTGCGATACATGTGTAACATGGTGTGATACACTATGACTGCATCGGTAAAGTAGGCTGTGTAAAAAAGGATGAGAAAAGAGCTTGTATGCAGTATCACGTGTCATGATGAAAGGCCATAGAAAACGGCAGTGCCCACTAAACCCACAAATCAGACAGTGTGTGTCTGATGGCATTCAAACGTAGGTGGGTGTAAGTCAATCATGCTGCATACTAAATAGTCGAATTCTACACAATGTATGCAATGCTCCGATTTCAATAAACCAGTTTTGTAAAGATATAATTACACGTTTGCCTTCTGCATAGGAAGAATCAATAAGTAAAACAACATGCTCTGACTGACAACACGCAAGTATGTGACACACCACTTGTCACCTGGGATTAATATAAATCAGTATAAATCAGTAAAATTAGCCAAACAAAAATTTTATTAAAAAAAATCATAAAACAAAACGCTAATACAAATGAGTGTAACTTGTTTTAATAGTACACCATTAATAGTAAATAATTCATTAGTAAAATAATTAAATAATAATATAATTATTTATTATATTATTAATTACAGTAGTAGTGTCCAGTTGTTGCACCTGTTTCTTACATGTGGCTGGTTTCTGGTAGTTTTCTTGGCTCCACATTTATCTAATAAGTTATCTCTAATCTCCATCCAAAAAAATTTCAACAAGTTACTAAAACCTCTTTTACTCTGGCTGGTATGTTGTCTTCAAACTGACACAGAGTTGCAGCTGAGGGAGTTGTGGCTTCCCACTGTCATTTACGATAAAAAAAATATTTGCTCGACTGACGTCAACGTTGGTGTGAAACTATCGGAATGACGCTGAAACTCAGGCATGTGTCGATAATTGCAATTTTAGCGTAACGCATCTCAGCAAAACATCCAGGGACTAGATTTTTGTCTCCACAGATACATTCAAGAGTAGCTTTTTACCACCAAGGTCATCGCTCTTCTGGGAACTTACCAGCATCTTTGCCGAGTCTAGATGGCAGCTTGGTATTTTTCAAGGTTATATCCACCCATCCAAAACCCACCCACCCACACATCCATCCATCCACCCATCAATGAATCCATACATACATATATGAACACCTTTTTAACACTTATAAATAATAATTAAATAATAATATAATAATGATTATTTATTATTACATTATCTTATTCATTAGTAGTGTCCAGTTGGTACACCTGTTTCGTGCATTGCATTTGACTGATTTCTATTAGTTTTCTTTCTTTTTATCTAATAACTTATCTCTGATCTCCACCCAAATACCTGCAAAGCAAACAGCCCAGTGCTTACATGCCATTTAGTCATGAGCAATAGTCAAGGGAACTTGTATAAATAAGAAGGCATTGCCATTCATTGCTGCTTCAAAGTGGAATAAAATTCTAGGGCTAATCAGGAGAACTATCACATATAAGGAGAAACAGCTAATTGTACCCCTGTACAAAGCAATAGTTAGGCCACATTTGGAATATTGTATACAAGCGTGGAGGCCATATTGTAAGAAGGATATAGATATGCTAGAAAGAATACAATGAAGAGCAACTAAAATGATTCTAGAATTAAGAGATGTTAATTGTACCCCTGTACAAAGCAATAGTTAGGCCACATTTGGAATATTGTATACAAGCATGGAGGCCGTATTGTAAGGACATAGACAAGCTAGAAAGAATACAACGAAGAGCAACTAAAATGATTCTAGAATTAAGAGATGTTAGTTATGAAAGCCGCTTATTAGAATGTGGTTTGACAACACTAGAGACCAGGAGACTAAGAGGAGACCAAATAGAAGTGTTTGAAATAATGAATGGTTATGAGGATATTGCTAGGAAAATGTTCTTCAAACGTAAAGAAGGCAGTAGAACCAGAGGACACAAAGCAGCATTAGTTAAGGAACAGTGTAGGTTGCAAATGAGAAAGTACTCTTTCTTACAGAGGGTGATAAATGAATGGAACAAACTGTCAAATGATTGTGTTGATGTTAGTAGTGTGAATATGTTTAAAAATAGAATTGACAGATATCTGATAAGGGCGGGCTATACATAGATGATAAAATTGTTGGACTCTCGATAAGCCAATGGTTTCCTTGTCCACTTGCCATCTGGAACTTGTTATTTGGGATGGAAATCTTGTTAAATCTTGTTCAATTCTCCATGGTTCCATGTTGTTTTATCTCTCTCTGACACAAACCGAGCTCTGTGCAGCAAACTCCCACTGTAACCACTCTCAATTACTACCTGGCAGCAACATGTTGCCGTTCTGAAATAACAGATGTCTGCCTCGAGTAAATTTATTATTTTTGTACGCCTCCGCATGCCCTCGCATTATTGTCCACCAAGCACACTATGTTGGTTGAGGATATGGAGCCAGAAGTCCCTGGAGTCTCTGGCTTTTGTCACCTCAGCTACAGACAATCGATGCCTCATTAAAGAACAATTAGCACAGAGGAGCTCATACTGAGCCACTTGTTGTCACCTCAGGTAGCAACTGCCTAGTGCCCCATCTGTTGCCAGTTCATTTTGCCAGCACTGTGAAGGATCTCTTACAAATCCATGCCCCATTCAACAATTATGGCTAATGAGAAGGCTCACTCGGAGCCAGGCAGATTTCATGTGGAACATGTAGTCGTGATTAGTGTTGTCACAGGACTAGACAGTTGGTTGAGCAGTGATTTCTGTGAAGGATTTCCTGCTGGAGCTAAAGTGTTGTGCTTTAGAAAAAGTGCGATGTTGTTGACATTATATTAACATTATACTTGGTTAAATATGGACAATGCATTTTTATACTTGGCATCTGGACCTTTGCCAAGGATGGCAATCTTGCTAAATCTTGTTATATGGTTAATGAAAAGAGCAGATGCACTCAGAGTTGATGGTAGAAAGAGATGAGGACTCTTGATATGCCAATGGCTTCCTTGTCCACTCGTTTTTTTTTGCTTTGAATGGCAATCCTGTTAAACCTTGTTAAATCTTGTTAAATCTACATTAAACATTGTTAAATGTACATCACATTTAACAAATTACACCAGTTTATATCAATGTTTCCTAATATAAAATCCATATATGCGTAATATTGTTGGGAGGTATACCCAAAAGGATATCGAGACCTTCAACAATATTAGCGTGTCTCCTCTTTACGAGAATAACATTCCCATTATATCTCCAGGGAGTCCAGCAAATCAAATCTAGTTACAATATGCCCACTTCAAACAATCCAGGACAAACTTAGATTTCCCCCCCCCCCGGACATATGCCCCTTGGTCACTTGCCCCTAGGACACTTGCCCCCTCGGATATTAGCCCCTTGCCTTATTGGAAATCTGGACATTTGCCCCCATTCGTATCTTCTGGATTATTTGTAAGTTTTTAAAGAAATAGTTCTTTAACTTATTTTTTATTTCTGAACATGAATTCAAGATATGTATTACCCTAATTGCAATTAATGTTCTTTGTGCCAGTTCAGTCAAGTAAATTACTCTATGTAGTTGGAGATGATCCTGTAATGAAAGGATTATCTTTATTGCAATTGTGGAAGAAGCCAGTGACATTAGGACCTGGACCTGTTATTTAAATTGAGGATATTTGAAAGAAGCCTCAACAAGGCTTCTTTTGAATTGCATTTACCATGGAGAGTTAGAGTTACTCCATTTCCCTATAAAACTGGATGCACAAGCCAGAGTTGTCAGAATTCACTTATATTCTTCGCACCGCATTTGGGGATGTGGACGCACTGAAATGTACTCTCCGTCACCAGAGGGCCAAGCATCACCCCAAGAACCCATTTTCCACCACTGACCTGACTACCAGTATCGATAATACCTCGATGACGACTGGTGGACTGGTGACAAGTCCATCTCAGACACATTCCAGGGGATGGGCCATTGCATTAGGGTAAAGTGACTCTGACTTGTCATTGAATGTTATGTTATTGCAGTAATAATAATAAAACTGCAAACTGATTTTGACTTGTCAACTATCATAGAAAAAAGGGGCAAATGTCCTAGGGGGCAGATGTCCTGGGGGGCAAATGTCTAGGGGGGAGCAAGTGACCGAGATGGTATGTCGATGTCCTCTATCTGTCTGTGCAGTGCATATTAAGGTAGTCTTTGTCCTGTACTTGGTACTGAAGAATTGATGAAGGCAGGTGTGAAAAGCAGCTTAATGTGAGGGGAGATAGCAGTGGCATAGTATTGGACTAGGTTTCAAATCCATTTGAAGCTAGGGCAGGTTGTTCACACCACTTAGTGTGCTGTACATGTGTGATGCTTGGATCTTGAGTAAGCTGCGACGCTTGAATGTGTGCAAGACAGGCAACTACAGCTGCGACGTGGCGATAGCACTATGACCAGACTATGGAGGAAACATCATTCAGGTGGTAAACAAGGTGCATGGATCCCCCTGCTTGGGGCAGTAGGTGTTGGATGTGTGGATGCAGACTGACCTGCCAAGGGACCATTAATGCAGAAGCAGGTGTGAGAAATAACGCTTTTATCCCCTGGTCCTGTTTTCCCGCTTTTGGGATGAAATGTCACGCTTTTTGTAATTTACAAAAACAAAAAAATCATGGTAAATCTATCTATTCGTGGAACACAAGGCCATTCTAGACATGTTTTCTTTGATCTCAAGTGATTTCACATTTTTACACGTGTGTTCACCACGAACAGGAGCAGCACATCAAAATTGTGACTCGTAAAATAACATGTTAAAAACAACGGCACAACACATTTTCCCGCTTTTTCGTGAACACGTTCCCACTTTTTGAGACAGCAACTTTTTTCCTTTAAATGTCAACTGTAAAATTACACCAGCATAAGTTAAGGTAGTAGTCAAAAACGTGATTGTTAACGTTCAGCTTACCTACTGCATAGTCCAATATCCAGGCCTAAGAACCAAATCACTTAGCACATTACCACTCCCCCGCGAAACTATTCATACTAACAGCTACTCAACCGCTCCATGATGTATTCAGCCATGCAGTAACTACCACACAAAAGCACAATGCGTAATCGCCGCCTACTGCCAGGTTTTTATTTATACAGCTAAATGAATAGTGGCACTGGGGAATAAAAAATAAATTGCCCACACATGAACATCAGCATCAAGAGGAAACGTATCAATCTCCCAGATGGATGGTAGGATGCTTCATGTCTGGGTCACGGTAGTTCCAGGGTCACGGACTCCCCAGTTGATCGACTGAACAAAGCATTATGGATAATCTTCTGTTTGCAAACCCACACTGTTCAACATCATGTTTTATTGATCCATCAGGTCGTCTGAGTTTTCTGTTTACTATAACAACTATGACTAATTTCTCTTTGGTTACCCAAACTGTTGATGATTGAGGATCCAGTCTTTGGTTTGATCCAGTCTCTTTGGTTACCCAAACTGTTGATGATTGAGGATCCAGTCTTTGGTTTGATCCAGTCTCTTTGGTTACCCAAACTGTTGATGATTGAGGATCCAGTCTTTGGTTTGATCCAGTCTCTTTGGTTACCCAAACTGTTGATGATTGAGGATCCAGTCTTTGGTTTGATCCAGTCTCTTTGGTTACCCAAACTGTTGATGATTGAGGATCCAGTCTTTGGTTTGATCCAGTCTCTTTGGTTACCCAAACTGTTGATGATTGAGGATCCAGTCTTTGGTTTGATCCAGTCTCTTTGGTTACCCAAACTGTTGATGATTGAGGATCCAGTCTTTCATGTATAGTCTATGAATTTTTTTTATTATAATAATTATGATTCATTTTCTGTTTGACAACACATGGTATGTGGTGCGTCACAAGGGTTTGGTGACACACCTAGTGCTGAAATGCAGCGTAATAGTTAGTTGCTTTCTTCTGATCTTCCACTTTCAGTTTCAGCCGCCAAATAGCCTCATTCAGGACAAAAAGCCTCTCCTCAATCAAGACTCATGCAGTGCCTCCTAGCGACACCATATGGTTAACAGGATACCTTGCAGGTCCCGGCCAAATCTGCATGGGATCTAGTGGTCCAACCACGAAGAACCTTGGAGGAGCAGCATGACCCCTATATGTGAGGAGTGGCGGGCCCGCCGGCATGGTGACATATCCCGGCTCCCACAAATCATGTTCCAGCTATGAGTCAAATAGTAGGTGATTGGATTTGTCCCCATAGGGTGGATGAAATCTATGATCCAACAGCCAATCACCCCAAACCCAAAGGGACCATCTGGGGAGACGGGCGCGCACTCGGAAAAATACATCTGTCTCAGCACGGTTGGACTGTGACCTTCAGCTTGTCTTTGGATCGTACGCTGTTCCTAGTGAGAATTTCCCTAGCGGTGTGTGCAAACTGACTTCAGTTCTTAAAGGGTTAGTGACCAAACTCCATTTTGCTATGAAGAAACAGAGAGAATATTACCGAACGGATAAACGGATTACTGAGCATGGAAAAGGACAACGGAAATTGGAAATCTGGCTTACGAACATTAGAGGCCTTTGCTCCAACAAAGGCAAATTAGAGGCATGGATTGCTAAAGCTAATCCTAAACCTGACTTGATCTTGATAACTGAATTTAAACTAAATAGCATCACTGCAGACAATGATCCTAACATCAACTTGACAGGCTATTCACTGACAAGACGAGAGGGGGAGATGACAGTGGATGGGGTGGCTATCTCATCTACTACAAGAACAACATCCCTCTAAAAAGGATGAAGGATCTGTAACAACCCGATTACGAGATGATGATAGTCTCAGAGCTAGAGTCAAGGGGAAACTTCTCCTGTTTCTCCTTTATAAACCTCCAAAGACAGTGAGGCTTTAAGGTGGTATATGCAGAACTCCAAAGAATCATTAATCCTGCATTAGGATTAATGACCACTAGGCTTATACTACAGACATCTGATAAAGGGTCCAGCCATCACCATGTCAGTCCCTCAAGGGAAGTGATGTTAGCCACCTGCATGTTTCATCACCATCCTACCCTTTAATAATAATTTATATAATTCCTATATATATATATATATATTATATATATATATATATATATATATATATATATATATATATATATATATATATATATATATATAATATATATATATATATATATATATATATATATATATATATATATATATATATATATATATATATATATATATATATATATACATATATTTAAATAACCTCTACCACAGTTTTGTTACAACAAACATGTCTTATATTCTGAAGATTCTATGTATTAGATCTAGTTTATGAATTATGTCTTTAGCATGACATATCACTAATTTTCTCTGCCTGATAACCAATACTGTGTTAAGTATAGTCTACAAATTGCATGTTCATGACAACTGTGATTAATTTTCTCTATTTGGTAACCCTGACTACCGAAGATCCTATATCTTAGATCTAGTTTGTGAAATTAATAATTACAACAATAGAACTGTCCAGAGAAGAAAGGAAATGATGAAGTGATATCATCTGTAGAATTAAAGTCACAATGCATAAGGCACTTAGACTTGAAGTATTTCCTTTCATGAGAAATGGTCTCTATGCACGCAAATATAGCATCACGATAACGGCCTCGTCACAATGTTTGACGCAGTTAGCTGTCACCTACATTGATGTGCTATGTTCTGGCTGTCAACTTGGGTGAGTTTAGTGTCACTATCGCACACGCTTTATTAATCATTTAGATGTCAGATCTATGCCTTATTGATCTGTGGAATTTTTGCTGCTATACCACAACATGGAGGATTCTGGCATAAACACAAGGCCTCCCAAGGGATATAGGGTTCAACATGGAATTTCAAAGTCTGCTTGTCATTGTCATTGTCATGGTGATTAAATGCAGCAGTGAGATTCCTACCTACTTGTCATTGTCAGATGTCATGGTGATTAAATGCAGCAGTGAGATTCCTATCTACTGAATTTAACACTTTGGAAATCCATCTGTATTACAAGATTTTTCTCCTTAATATCTAGCCCTGTAACAATAAAAAATATATTGGTTATGAACATGTGACATTATAAATTTACTTAATTGATTGTTGTATTGATTATAGCATTTTATGTTTTTGTTTATTATGGACTATACAAATGTCTGCATGGTTAATAATACACAAAAATATAAAATTTTATAATAAATTTTACCTGTAAACTACAAATCAATATAGACATGTTTGCAAGAAATATAAAAATAGGTGTGTACATTTTCAGGTGGGGTTGACATTGTGTGAGGGTATTTCTCAAAATGTTTCTCAGAAAGTTTATTGGGGGTCTCAAAAATGTCCAGACAATACTGGCAATACTGATAAATTTTATATATGTCTCCTTACAGGCTACTATGAATAGGAGGAAGTGCGCCCCCCACCAAACAAATCTTCCCCACAGACCACTTTTTCAACCCACCCAGCCTCTGTGTATATCGGCTTCACATAGCAACTCCATGAATTCTGTCTTCCCTCTGGTGCATATCTGAATGACCCAATCAATTTCCAACAAATCATTTATGGCCCCTAATGGCAGAGTTGCTTGCTTGTGAGACTCGCTGGGCTAATATCTCATAGCTTAGAAAGTTAGAATACAGCAGATAAGCCTGATTTGTCTGCAGCTTATACCAAATAAATTAATGCCATATTCATCATGCAAACGAACAACTGCTTCAAGTTCAAAGAAGTTGGTAATGTTTGATAATGACCTTCATATCAAGGTCACGAGACATGTTGTAGTTAGTTATCTTTTTATGAACACACCCAAGGGTTCCAGTTGGACCCTTCATGGCTAGATGGCTGACCCCCAGTTTAATCTTTCATGATAAGAATGAACCAGGGTAATGATATTACCACATATTGTCTAATAGAAGATCCCCTCCATTAAATATGAGTGCATTTTATATATGTGTATTGGAGACTACTTCTAGAATGAGGTTTCAACACTTTTATGACTGATGAATGAACTAAGGTGAACTTAATTTGACTGTCACGAATGCACAAAACCATGTGATATGTCACGGACACTGTTTACACTTGACTGGACCACACCATGTTTGTTACTTAATTATGCCAAAGGTCAGTGTGTCTGTGACTCAGTGCTGTCTGTCAATGTGTTTCTGTCAGTGTGTCGGTGTCTGTAAGTCTGTCTGTATGTCAGTGTGTCAGTTTGTATGTACATCTGTCTGGCTGTTGGTGTGTCTGTCAGTCAGTGTGTCAGTGTGTATCTGTCGGTCTGTCTGTCTGACTGTCAGTTTGTATCTGCAGGATATGACACCTGTAACGAAATGTTTGCCGGTGAAGCCACGCTAGGACTGGCCTTAAGCTTTTTAAAAAAGCATCCATGCTATATATTGATCCATCAGCAGAACGTTACATAGAGCCACAAGCAAGGAATGGTCTAATAGAAACATTACGCTGATTATACCACAAACTCTCTAACAAAAACATCATGATTAAATGTAAAAACCTTCAATGCAATTTGTCACCATTGCCTTGGTAGAGCAGTAATCACCCCAGCTGCAGCTTAAATGCAATCTACATATGCTTGGTTCATTATAACTACCTCCTTAATTGATGTAGCCCAAAGCAAATCACATTCATTGACGTTCTAATTTGTAGTGTGTAAATACAAGAGCAATATGCGCCGTCGGATTAATAGGAGTTCGTACTTTTGCTAAAATCATCGAACAAACTGACTTTAATCGTTAGATCTGGTAACTTGCGAAAGTGTGAGTAGCCGTATCTCTTATGTCACAACATATAAAGCAGGACCACTTTTGTTGAATTTTGCCGAAATTTCATCAGATCAGGTCAAAAATAGTTTAATAGTTTATACAATCATTTCATAAAACCAAATCACAAATATCACACAAACAAGCTGGCATGTCATGGTCGATACTAGATAGGTTTAATTTTTTCATAATATAATTATAAAATGATATGAGGGAACACACTGAATTAAGGAAAAACCTTTTGAACTGCCTATGACAAGGTTTTTGCTATTTTTTACTCATATTAATTCCAAGTAAAAAAATCTAAAACTAATTAATGCGCTCAGTTTTGGTGACCTATTAAGCGTACTTGCCCTAATTAGCATACACCCCCTTTTTTAAGCAGCAGGATCCATAATTATTGTAATTTGAGTAGTGTGGAACAACTGAAAAGTGTCGCCATCTGGTGTTAAACAGTTGACACCACTTTTCAGTTGTTCTACACTAGTCACCAAATGACACCACTAGTGCTAAACAGTTACCTTATTGTCTAGAGAAACAAATTTTTGTGAATACTTATAAGAACAGATTGCTTGAAATTTTTTCATGGCCTTTTTTTTCAAATGTACTGTATCCTTATTAGGTCAAATACATGTATAGTTAAATTTTAGAAAAGTTCGCAATTACCGCCAGGAAATGAGTTTTCTTTAGAGTGAGAGAAACTAGAAATAGCATCAGTCATCAGTGCAATGTCACAAAATGGTGTGAAGGTATTTTATTTGGCTAAAAGTTGCATCTTCAAAATTAATTAGAACTTGCTGCAACCATGTCGTATGCACTAAGATAGTATTTCCAGAATAGCCCAAAAGCCACTGACTACACAATAACTGACTATTACACAATAACTTACTATTACACAATAAATGACTACTACACAATAACTGACTATTACACAATAACTTACTAATACACGATAACTGACTACTACACAATAACTAACTACTACATGATAACTGACTACTACACGATAACTGACTATTATGTAACTGACTACCACACGATAACTTGCTTCTTTAAAGGTACATAGTATGATTGTTGTTATTGTCAAATCATGTTTTATAGTATAAACTACAGAGATTTATCTCTATTTTCACATCTTGACCATCCAAATGTGTTTGAATGAACCACAATTTTGATATATAAGTTGGCCGTTATCTGTTTACAAATATAGATCTTGCCATTTAGTAGGCAATGTAAACATGATATTCGGGTCGAAATATTCAAAGTAATCAAATAACGGTCTAATTATATTAACACTGTGGTTTATTAAAACACATTTGAGCAGTCAAGATGCTAGAACAGACACAGGTTATACTATATAACATGATTTTCTGATAAAAACCACTAGAAAGAAACGATTAACCAAGCTACCAACTCCTAAAGGACACAAAGTGCAATAACCATGCACTGGTAATTCATCATAATGTGCCATTACACCCCAAGCAACAGCTTAGCAACAACTCGTGCACCAATGCACCGGATGCTTGTAGGCGGATAAGCATTGTTCTCCGCAGTTTTCGCTCTATCGATAACCCACCCAAAATAGAGAAAATTAGAGTTTGTCACACTCCATTGTCTGGGTGATGAGCCCGCACGCAATCTGCCTTCATTGGTCATTTACGTCTGGCCATTATGACGATTGTTATATTTCCAGGACAGAAGCGGAAACAATTAGTGACGTCATACAAGTGGTAATATTGTAAAGTGCTGCCACCTTGTGTGAAAACTCCCACAAAATATTTCTTGTTAGGCATCCTCGCCCACACTCCAGTTATTAATCTGCAGTGGTATATCAATTTGGAATAGGATATGGCGTTTTGCCTGGGGAAAAGACCAGCTATTATAATAATGTACAGGTATAAATATTTTTATTGTTGTTTGTCTTGTAAGTTAGTGCTATGGGGTAGTGGCTGATAATTAATTGTATTTTTGCTTTAATTGTGTTTGTTAGTGCTTGCAATAAATAAACAGGATTATTCTTGGAATTTTGGCTCAAACAACTTTGGTTCAAACTATATTTTGGTATTTTCAATCTATATCAAATTAATATCAGGCAAGAATTCACCTAAAAAATGCTTACTGAAAGATGAAGTTGAATCAAACAAAAATAACAAAAGAATGAATTATAATGTTAACTAGAAACAAGAATAAATGCTAAGTAAAATGTTTACTCAAAACAAGAGTAAATCCTAAGTAAAATGTTTACTCAAAACAAGAATAAATCTAAAGCATCAAGTTGACTCAAACCAGATTTCCACTCAAGCAAGAATTAACCTCAAGCAACTCAAATATTGAATCGAGCATAAACTCATCATCACAGCTGAGGTAAGAAAAAGATTTGACACGATGTTGACTGTCACATGTCATCGGAAAGAAAGGTCACCTAAAACGAGGCCCGAAGCAGAAGTCATCTGACTCGCATCAACTGAACCCTCTAGCCTCGAGCTCATGCTCTGATTCAGCTAAGAGACGTGATTAAAGACGTGATTAAAGACGGAATCACCTAATCGAGCCAAATTGCCACAAAGATGTTCTTCTTGGAAAACACATACATCATCAATTTATTTAACTTTTCTTTATAAAAAAAAACTCATTAATAAATGACTGTACTAATGAAGGTTTGTCTTCATTTATAAGCTACCTTTGATGCCATCTTGGTGTGCATTAAGTGATTTGGATGCTATTGCGTGCACAGTGGATGATCCAGGAAATCTGTAGAGCCTTGGATGAGAACTCGATACAAGCGCCTTGTTGATCGCGAAAGTGCAATCACGAGTCAGGTATTAATTAACATGCCACTGCAAATGGGTGAGGTTACGAAAACGCCAATCGAACGTCTGCCTGGTAAGGGTTATCATTATCCCACAGGAATGTGCCGTGCGTGACTGGAAGACGGGTTTCAAGGTTCCAAACAGTTAGATACACATTTTTGGCCAACTGAAATCATCAACGTGGTCGCACAAATTTTAATTATATATGGTTGGTGATGAGCATAATGATCACATCACTGAGATAGTTATATGTAGGAAATAATGAATAATTCACCAGTCATCATAGTAGCTGTGAACCACCATCCAATAATATGCATTGTATAAACAAGTACGCCATCAACCGTGCATCAGATTAATTAGTGAGTTTGGGAGCAATTAGGATTTGTGGTTTCTATTAAATGATTTCTTTGCAAAAATAGCTTTAAATAGATGTTCTTTGGCCAAACATTCATCTATTGTATTGAATAAAAAAACTTACCGGTACTTTTCCTCAGCAGAGTGGCGACAGTTATTACATGATCATGTTGAATGGCATGGTATTAACAGATTTATAATATTAAAGAAAAAAAATGTCTTTACACTCTATTAGAAACACCGATTTTTCTGATAAAATAACTTGATAATTATGCCCATAGAACCTGGAGTTAATTTAGATCAAAACCCACATTTTGACAAAATGTGCAAATGAGATATTGAACACATAATGAAAATATGCATTAATTACATTGTAAAGTGGGAGTTCATTAAGACATGTAGAAATATTATTTTACTTCCGATTAAAAATTTGACAGTTGTTAAATCGTTTTGTAAAATTCAAATTAAATATAAACAAAAATATATTCTGCCTTTCTGTCATTAGTTTATTTGTCAGGTTAATATTTCCAAGAATATTAAGAAAAATAGCATTTGAGTCACGCTCCATGCCCTTCGGTATTCAGCAAGATATTTACTTGTGGTCAGGGCAGTGTCCGTAAATGCTTAATTTCATGACCAATTCCGTCCCCAGATGTTGATATCGCGGAGTTCATATTTTTTAATAAATAACTGACCACGATTTCATGTCGTGACAAGCAAAACATAAACCTCTTGGCAGAATTATTGATACAGTGTATATGACACAGCTGTTTCTGGTTTATTTGTGAGGTCAATATTTCTCTGAATATTAAGAACAATTCTCTGTATGTGTGGCAAATTCAGCTCCTGTTCGCATACACGAAGCCAAGGAATCTGGTAGCGAAACATGCACAAAGTGAAGGTCGGCGAGTGTTTATAAATAAAGGCTGTTTTATTGTTAGATGTTGTGATTTACATAATTTATATTGCTATTAACAAAAGACCACCATTCCTATGTAAGGTAGTGTAGATGTCTGGGAAGATATTAATTTTATCCAGAATTATTATGTAGATGTTGTTAGTTTATTTATGAGGTCAATATTCTGATGTTAGTAAGCATGAGTTTTTGCCTAGTGATTCCGTAATGCAAACCGTCTTTATTTCTAAAAAAAAAAAAAAATTTTCCTAGCTGCTGCTGCATTTGAAGCCAACTACCCTATTTTCTGACAGATTATCATAATATAAACCTTGTTACGGGATACCAGACAACCTGTTTTAAGATATACACCTACTGCTGCTTATAAACTACCTTACATTACTGATGGTCTATGGTTCACCAACATAACAATGTTGATTAATATATAGCACCTGTGGAGTCCGTATCCTGGTTTCTATACAAACCATTCTCTAATAAGCTTAAGATCGGAATTAGCCTATATCGCTCCTTCAATGATACAAGTGACCTGGTAATTCACTGTTTAATCTCTCAACCTCTTCAGTACCAATTGTGATCTGTTTTGTGCACTGTACATAATATCACAGCGTAGTCTCCTCATAGTGACATTATGAATGTTCCCAGTGTTGTAGTGACATTAGGATTGCTTCCAGTGTTTTTTGTAACATAACAGATGTTCTTGTGTTTTAGTGACATAACAGATGTTCTTGTGTTTTAGTGACATAACATATGTTCTTGTGTTTTAGTGACATAACAGATGTTCTTGTGTTTTAGTGACATACATATGCAAATGTTTAGTGTCTTAGTGACAAAAGAAATGTTTCAGTGTTTTAGTGGCATAATGAATGTTCCAGTTTTAGTGACATAGTGAATATTTCCAGTGTTTTGTAACACAATGAATGTTCCAGTGTTTTAGTGACATAACAACTGTTTTAGCATTATAGTAACCAATTGACTGCTCCCAGTGTTTTAGTGACATACTGACCGCTCCCGATGTTTCAGTAACATAATAACTGCTCCCAATGTTTTAATAACATAATGATGTTCCTAGTATTTTACCAATCACCCATCACAATGCTTAGTTTTCAGACACAGAAGATGACCTAGCGAAGTAGACATGGTGAAAGTGATATGTCAAGACATCAACTGCAGATTAAGAGTAAATTCACTCACGACAGTGCATTAAGATCATTGGCGGCCATTCAGGCGTAAACCTGGCTGCATACAGAGTGAGAACAACAGTGAAAAGAATACTGATGCCCATCAGTTGCTTTCTGCCACTTATCTTGAGCAAGAAAAATACCAATTACAACCACCAGCACTGAATTCTAGAGTTGTTTTTGTTGTAATTAAATTGATGACGTAATACAGGGGAACCTCACTATAAAAGCCACCCTCAGAACTTTGTCTAAGTGACCTGAATAGCGAGGTGAGCATATCAGCGGAACAAACGCCCTGTACTTTCTGCTATGGAAATAATTCAGGACTGTCCCAGGGTGACCATAATTGTGAGGTGGTTGTATTACCAGGGTGACCGTACAACGAGGTTCAACTGTATTTTCAAGCCTGTCCGATTGTTTCTATCACATTCATGACCTTTGCTGTATTTGCCAATACATGTCTCTCTATGCCACAAAAATATGGCTAACAGAAGGCTATATGATTGTTGCATTATTCACAGTGTCAATCATAGCAAAACTTCAACGTGCAGAAATGTTTTACTACGGGTAGTTCGACAGTCTATTTGTTTTCAACTGTTCCAATGGAGTCACTAGCTCTTTCTGTCATTTTGTTACTGCGACATTATCTAGACCTGTACAATTACCTACCATGCTTGTCAGTCTAAACAGCCAGCATGCTCTATATGCTACAACATGAGGTAGTATTGACATGCTCTATATGCTGTAACATGAGGTAGTATTGACATGTTTTATATGCTACAACATGAGGTAGTATTGACATGCTCTATATGCTGTAACATGAGGTAGTATTGACATGCTCTGTATGCAGTAACATGAGGTAGTATTGACATGTTCTATATGCTATAACATGAGGCAATATTGACATGTTCTATATGCTGTAACATGAGGTAGTATTGACATGCTCTATATGCTGTAACATGAGGTAGTAAGGTAGTATTGACATGCTCTATATGCTGTAACATGAGGTAGTATTGACATGCTCTATATGCTGTAACATGAGGTAGTATTGACATGTTCTATATGCTATAACATGAGGCAATATTGACATGTTCTATATGCTGTAACATGAGGTAGTATTGACATGCTCTGTATGCTGTAACATGAGGTAGTATTGACATGTTCTATATGCTATAACATGAGGCAATATTGACATGCTCTATATGCTGTAACATGAGGTAGTATTGACATGTTCTATATGCTGTAACATGAGGTAGTATTGACATGCTCTATATGCTGTAACATGAGGTAGTAAGGTAGTATTGACATGCTCTATATGCTGTAACATGAGGTAGTAAGGTAGTATTGACATGCTCTATATGCTGTAACATGAGGTAGTATTGACATGCTCTATATGCTGTAACATGAGGTAGTAAGGTAGTATTGACATGCTCTATATGCTGTAACATGAGGTAGTAAGGTAGTATTGACATGCTCTATATGCTGTAACATGGGGCTACTCGCATTTTCACACATTACACAATCAAATGAACAAATTCAATTCTTTCGATGATTTTAACAAAAGCATACTCTTTTATTCAACTGTATGGCTGTAAGTGTAGGAAGCTGCATTCATCTAGTGTCAGTTGATGCTTTCTTCCCTACATGACGACAAATGGTGCTACACCTTTTTGTCTACGTGAACGAATTAACTAACCATTAAGGCAACAGAGACCGTCATGAATTTCCTACCTCAGTTAAAAACCTACATTTTACCATTATTTCACACTCCACCCTACTCTCATTATCACCACCCCTCGTTGACAACATGGAAATGGATACATAATTACAATACGTCCTTACCGGTCTATATGACATGCCCCTACCGGTCTATATGACATGCCCCTACCGGTCTATATGACATGCCCCTACTGGTCTATGACATGCCCCTACCGGTCTATATGACATGCCCCTACCAGTCTATGACATGCCCCTACCGGTCTATATGGCATGCCCCTGAGCATCAGGCAGTAGACACTTTACAAGTACCATTATTGTTACATAAAAATTTTGTTGTCCCTCGTCTGCCTACTAAATTAATTCCCAGCTTCAAAGACTGAATATAAAGAACGTCTACAGAGACTAAAATTACCAACTCGGGCATACCATCAATTCAGAGACATGACAGAACTATGTAAGATCCTAACAGCGAAATACAATGCATCAGTCTCATCCAGCTTAGTTACGCTGAGAGATAACGATTCTCATACAAGAGGATGTCACTTAAAATATACGAAAAAGGTGCAGATTAAACAACTGAAGATATTCATTCGTACGCCAATGTGGTAGAGGCTCCATCTATCCAGTCTTTTGAGGGGCAAACATGCAAGTTGTAGCAAAACCATTGTATCAAACAAGATTATACTGCCCCACCCCCATACTGGAAATTGTCAGATGCTTGCATACAAACAGACCTGAGGCTGAATAAATGTAAGCGCTGGTGTAAGAGGCAGAAAACCAGAAGAGGACCTGTAAGAACCAGTAACAATGTAACGATGTAACGATGTGGTGGTTGGTTACACTTAGTAGTTGGGAGCAGGTCATTCTACTGCAACTACCACTGTTGTTGCAGCTGCTGCTGCTGCTGCAGCTGCCACTGTTGTTGCAGCCGCTGCAGCTACCACTGTTGTTGCAGCCGCTGCAGCTACCACTGTTGTTGCAGCTGCTGCAGCTAACACTGTTGTTGCAGCTGCTGCTGCTGCTGCAGCTACCACTGTTGCTGCTGCTGCTGCAGCTACCACTGTTGTTGCAGCTGCTGCTGCTGCTGCTACTTTTGCTAGTATACATCACTGCAATCAGTTATTGCCATACACTGATAACTTTACTGTTGCTTGGTATGTTGGTATGTTGGTATAGCTGTCGCTGCTACACTCTTGCAGCTCAGCACAATCAAAGCCAGCACAGCAGCCTGCTACTGCTACAAGTGCAGCTACCATTCAATTTCACATACCAAATTTACTAACATATATCACTGCTACTGCAGAAGTTTTTTTGCCCGCCGCTACAACTGCTGCTATCATTACAACTAGCGCTTACTTCTACTATCTATCAATATAGCTACTGCGAACTGCAGCTATCTATCATTGCATCTAGTGCCAACTGCCGCTATCTATCACTACAGCTCCTGCTAACCGCTGCTATCTATCATTACAGCTACTGCCAACTGCTGCTATCTATTGTTATAGCTACTGCCAAATGTTGCTATGTATCATTACAAATACTGCTAACTGCTACTATCTATCATTATAGCTACTGCTAACTGCTGTATCTATCATTACACTTACTACCAACTGCTGTTATCTATCATCATAGCTACTGCTAATTGCTGCTATATGTTGTTACAGCTACTGCTAACTGGAGCTATTTATCATTGCAGCTAGTGCTAATATATATATATATATATATAGATATATATATATATATATCATTGCAGCTATTGCTAACTGCTGCTATCTATCATTACAGCTACTGCTAACTGCTGCTATCTATCATTACAGCTACTGCTAACTGTATATATAATTACAGTTAGTGCCAACTGCTGTTATCTATCATCATAGCTACTGTGAACTGTTGCAATCTATAATTGCAGCTACTGCTAACTGCTGCTATCTATCATTACAGCTTCTGCAAACTGCTGCTATCTATCAATGCAGCTAGTGCCAACTGCTGCTATCTATCATTACAGGTACTGCTAACTGTTGCTGACATGGCATATCAGCCCCCACAGTTGCTGTGGTCCCTCAAGAGGTCCTGCCTCTGATAATCCATTATAGGTCCAGAACCTAGCACATTACAGCTAACTCAATACACCCATCCAATTCCCTCCCAATCAGTTTAAAACCAACTTGAATAGTTGGTGTCAAATGGGAATCGACATGGCGCAAGTGTAAATCAATTAAAGACGCTGCGGTATACGGAACAGAGCTGATGAAATCTTACAATTACAACTTCCTACTGTATCGAGTAATTGCTTTGATGAATGAAATGAAGGGACGTCTAATGTTTCTACAAGTTAAGATGAGAATATCTATGTCACTTTGATAGTAGTATTAATTTTTCATATTTTCAAACAGATATCAAGGACATTTATTTTTGATTATGGAACTGTTAGCAGAGAATATGTCTATGTAAAACGTCACAAACCGTGACTCCGTATCGCAAGTATTGATATATATCTGTAAGGTTCTAAATGTTGTAGCATAATAAAGAAGTTAGGAAGACAAATGTTTAGAGGTTTAGCCACAAGCTACGCAAGCAGAGAAGAACTAAGACACACGAGGACAAAATGGTGGAAAAAGCATCCCTCGTGGAAGGTATATCATGTTGAGCAGATGTTCAAGTGCTGAAGTGTTCAGCGAGCTGGCTGCTTTAGTAATACACCAGTAAAGAGTCATTGGACCATCTAGTACTTCAGGCATATCCTCTTGGACGCAGACAAAAACTGAGTGTCAGATATGACTGAAATTGTCAACACATGTTGTTTTGGTGCCATAAATATGGAATATTGGTTTCTTAGCATTTGTTACATGATAGGTCAGTTGTTAATTAATTAAAACATTAATAACATATTAATAAAAACATAAACTGGAATGCCCAACACTGGTTTAAATCAACTTACTACTAAGCTAGGACCTTGTGTCAATTTAAGCCAGTCTTAGGCACTCCAGTTTAATTTTTTATTAATATTTTTTTTAGTTTTCATTATTTGCTAATTAAGTAACAACTGACTAATCATGCAGATATAACATACCAGGCATGTTGACAATTTCAATAATTTCTAACTCTCAGAGAATATGCCGGAAATACTTGATGATCCAACGACCCAATGATGATCCAACGGGTACTGCATATGACCCAGAAACTGACTATGCATTGTTGACATCACGATGCAGCGACATTCTGTTGTGCGTCAACAATATGGCCAGGTGTCATTTGTGGCCTGGTGTCATTTGTGGCCAGGTGTCATTTGTGGCCAAGTGTTCACTGTGCATGGCTGGGTGTCATTTGTGGCCATGTGTTCACTGTGCATGGCCAGGTGTCATTTGTGGCCAAGTGTTCACTGTGCATGGCCAGATGTCATTTGTGGCCATGTGTTCACTGTGCATGGCCAGGTGTCATTTGTGGCCAAGTGTCCACTGTGCATGGCCAGGTGTCATTTATGGCCAAGTGTTCACTGTGCATGTCCATTACTTCATTGTGTTTATTATGGCAGGATCTAAAATGCATTAAAACAGAAGAGACCCAATGCTGACTTGTGTTGACCTTATCCTGATCAATGAATATAAATTAGTGCATGAAGCCAACCAATTAACTCTGCAGCTATGAACATCTCCTTCCCGGAGCAGACACTTCTCCCGCATGATAAAAGGACGCACACACACATACACAGTTTCTCACTGACCATATATGCAAATCTCCCCCAAACGACAGCCGACAAAATCAGCAATGAAGTTCGTGAAAAACCCACAATGACGCCATTTTTATTCCGATAAGAGATTACGCACTTCAGTGCTGCAGAACTGAAGTCAAACGGCAACTCATGAATAACTGAACACCTGCGTTGCATCACGGAAGGTTTGATGCACAGTACGCCTATATAGTTATGCGTGTCGAGTAGAACCAGTCAATTTCCTGGAACTTGTAGGTACAGATCACTATTTGTTAACCATAAGTACAGTTACTTTACAATTACTGTGATGTTCCAGTGCCCGTATTCAGTATTAGGGTCACCTCGTTACTATGGTCACTTGCATTGGCATGGTAACACACATTGGCATGGTAACACACATGGAAGCAACAAAACATGCAGCTGGAATATATTTAACAAGATTTAACAAGATTGCCATCCTAGGCAAAGGCCCAGATGGCAAGTGGACAAGGAAGCCATTGGCTTATCGAGAGTCCAACAATGTTTCATCTGTTTGTAACCCGACCTCCTGAGATATGTGTCAACCTTGTTTTTAAACATAATTCACGTTGCTAGCAGTTACACAATCTGTAGATAATTTGTTCCATTCATTTATTGTCCTCTGTAAGAACGAGTACTTCCTGATATTTAATCTACACTGATCCTTTACTAATGTTACCTCATGTCCTCTAGTTCTACTATCTTGAGTAAATATTAATATATTATACGCTAACTTTGGGGAAGTCTGGCATTATCTCCTCCCGGGTGTTAAGGTCCACTCACCTCTTTCTGTATTCCATCGTCTCCTTGTACCATTGGCCTCTGATCGACCGACTGGCGGTGTATTTAAAAATAGAGAAGAGATGAAAAGAGAAAGATGGAAACAGAATTGAGTGGTGAGTCTCCAGATGGCATTACTGGGACTTCTTTACCGGAAAATGTCGGCTTAGGCAACGGGAAATCACCCATAATTGCAATTTGTATTCCACAATAGCTATATCGGAGGTCATCTGAAAGATTTCTATTATATCGTATATGTTCTATTATGTTGTAATAACATTTATTTGGTACCTTGCCCATCTGTGATCGGCAAGGAACCAAATGGTCAGCAAAACAATCATAGTTTGGAAAAGAGTTTAAGATCTAAATGTATGTAATGTTGATAACTGCCGAGTTTGGTTTGTTGCTCCGTGGAGGAACGTAACGCTGGGTTCCAATGTGCTCATGTTTACCAGTTCACGACATGTAAATTTAAAGAGTTCACAAAAGTTAACAGCCCCAGTTGGCCAGATAACCGGGGTTAGTAAACTCTATTTACATGTCATGAACTCGTATTCATATGAAGTACGTGCGCATTCGAACACAGCACAAGATAGTCAAGGATAAATACACCTGCAAATGACATGAGGAAGGTGACGCGGCAGAGAAAGGTGATGTGGCAGAGAAAGGTGACGCATCAGAGAAAGGTGACGCCTTTTGGGGCATCACCTTACACCACTGCAGACATCAGAATAGGTTTGTGGTCGACATCCAGAGACACAGTCGACATCCAGAGACACAGAATGGATGTGTCGGAGTCATCTCACAACATTGTAGGTGGGACACTGCGGGTCGTGGGCAATGACCACCAATAGGTGGCGTGAGTGGTAATAATAATTTTGGATCTTTTATAGCGCATAGTCATGTATTAGACAAATAAATATACTTTACAACAAAAATAATACATAAATAAAAATGCACATAATTATGCTTGTAATATAAATATTTTAAATAGATAGCGCAGTATCCAGTCCTTGGGACTGCTCATCGCGCAATTCACCCCCTAGCAGACCTGTACGTTCCAACACCAACTCGACTTCTCTGAGAAGCCATGTTATAATTAAGTACTGCGCACCTCCTTCCACTCCACAAGCGCTTCTTGTAATTCTTGTCTGCTCGCTGTTAGTGTGGCCAGATCGTGACCAGCACTGCAATACAGTGAAGTGCTACAGGAATGCACAACAGATCTTCTTTGAGTTTGGATAGCTGCAGAGTATTACTTGTACACACCAAATCAATTAATTTCTTTCCCATGGCATGCAACAGCCAGCACTATAGGCCCAAAGGCTGATTGACAGGTTTGTTGCCTACATTTTGTATGTATACACAAACCCACACATTTGTCTGGTCTTGAGAGAAATCTATTTGCCTTGTCTGCTTCCAGTCAACCTTGAAGCAACGGGTGTCTGACTACATCAGTACCCCTGGCAGATAGACCATTTTGAAAAATGGATTTTTTAGTTGCTGGGTTAACTAATGGGATTGCATGCAGGAATTGATGGGGCATGCAAACGGGAATTTAACTTTTATTGGTTGTGAATCCGTTGTCATGGTTAGACAGGAAATGATAGGCATTTCCTGGAAATTATAGACATTTCCTGGAAATGCTTTTTGAAGTTTGGGCGTTGGCACATGTCAGCTGTCTGGCTACCAGAAACGTGTCAACCAAGGCAGCAAGTAGAACGAAGTACAACTGATTTGGCGCACTACCACTAGCTTGCAAGGATATTTCTAGTTCACTGATTCAGAACCAGCGTTGAAAAAAAATCATGATTTTTTAAAAATAAAAAAATCAGATTTTTTTAATCAGATTTTTTTTTTTTTTTTTTTAAATCTGGTATATAGACATTTATATATAGATGTTTATATTTATAAACTCTTTCAAACGTGTTCTATTCAAATCGATTTTTGGGTACTTGTCTTAACAGAGTGTACTTGATTTTTGCATATATAAAGACATTAGACAATGTCCACAAGGCCTCACCCCCTGTAGTTGCATAATCTGTCTTGGAAAGGAAAGCATGCTGTGTGTCGTTGGCTGTAGCAGTGGTAATTATTGTTTGCTGAGAGGGTGGATTAGCACCTGTCTAGGGCTCTGTGTACTCTAGGGGTCTCCAACCAGACTGCAAACTGGTACAGTATTAAACAATTGTCACCAAAACTGTCTCACTTGAGTCAATATATTGAATTGGTAACAACTAGCATCAGCTCAAAGTGGACTTTAACTCAGGGCGTCTGACTTGAAAAGATACTTCCTCTTGAAGACAAGTTTGTGTGGCTTCACTGAATTCAGAAAGGGAATAGCTCAAACATACACAAAGTCATAAAATATATCAGGCTATCTGGTGACAATACAACTACACAAGTGTGCACATATTGTGCTTTTGTATTAAAAAACATACAAAACTTTGTTGATCTCGATGCTTGTAAACAATTGCTTGTGTTAAATTTATATAAATCAGCGATTAATAAAATCCGAAATAAAAAAATCATAAATCAATGATTTTTTTTGGGGGGAGTGATTTTAATCAATGATTTAAATCAAATGATTTAAATTAAACAATCCTGTTCAGAACTACATTTTGTATGTATACACAAACCCACACATTTGTCTGGTCTTGAGAGAAATCTATTTGCCTTGTCTGCTTCCAGTCAACCTTGAAGCAACGGGTGTCTGACTACATCAGTACCCCTGGCAGATAGACCATTTTGAAAAATGGATTTTTTAGTTGCTGGGTTAACTAATGGGATTGCATGCAGGAATTGATGGGGCATGCAAACGGGAATTTAACTTTTATTGGTTGTGAATCCGTTGTCATGGTTAGACAGGAAATGATAGGCATTTCCTGGAAATTATAGACATTTCCTGGAAATGCTTTTTGAAGTTTGGGCGTTGGCACATGTCAGCTGTCTGGCTACCAGAAACGTGTCAACCAAGGCAGCAAGTAGAACGAAGTACAACTGATTTGGCGCACTACCACTAGCTTGCAAGGATATTTCTAGTTCACTGATTCAGAACCAGCGTTGAAAAAAAATCATGATTTTTTAAAAATAAAAAAATCAGATTTTTTTAATCAGATTTTTTTTTTTTTTTTTTTAAATCTGGTATATAGACATTTATATATAGATGTTTATATTTATAAACTCTTTCAAACGTGTTCTATTCAAATCGATTTTTGGGTACTTGTCTTAACAGAGTGTACTTGATTTTTGCATATATAAAGACATTAGACAATGTCCACAAGGCCTCACCCCCTGTAGTTGCATAATCTGTCTTGGAAAGGAAAGCATGCTGTGTGTCGTTGGCTGTAGCAGTGGTAATTATTGTTTGCTGAGAGGGTGGATTAGCACCTGTCTAGGGCTCTGTGTACTCTAGGGGTCTCCAACCAGACTGCAAACTGGTACAGTATTAAACAATTGTCACCAAAACTGTCTCACTTGAGTCAATATATTGAATTGGTAACAACTAGCATCAGCTCAAAGTGGACTTTAACTCAGGGCGTCTGACTTGAAAAGATACTTCCTCTTGAAGACAAGTTTGTGTGGCTTCACTGAATTCAGAAAGGGAATAGCTCAAACATACACAAAGTCATAAAATATATCAGGCTATCTGGTGACAATACAACTACACAAGTGTGCACATATTGTGCTTTTGTATTAAAAAACATACAAAACTTTGTTGATCTCGATGCTTGTAAACAATTACTTGTGTTAAATTTATATAAATCAGCGATTAATAAAATCCGAAATAAAAAAATCATAAATCAATGATTTTTTTTGGGGGGAGTGATTTTAATCAATGATTTAAATCAAATGATTTAAATTAAACAATCCTGTTCAGAACTACATTTTGTATGTATACACAAACCCACACATTTGTCTGGTCTTGAGAGAAATCTATTTGCCTTGTCTGCTTCCAGTCAACCTTGAAGCAACGGGTGTCTGACTACATCAGTACCCCTGGCAGATAGACCATTTTGAAAAATGGATTTTTTAGTTGCTGGGTTAACTAATGGGATTGCATGCAGGAATTGATGGGGCATGCAAACGGGAATTTAACTTTTATTGGTTGTGAATCCGTTGTCATGGTTAGACAGGAAATGATAGGCATTTCCTGGAAATTATAGACATTTCCTGGAAATGCTTTTTGAAGTTTGGGCGTTGGCACATGTCAGCTGTCTGGCTACCAGAAACGTGTCAACCAAGGCAGCAAGTAGAACGAAGTACAACTGATTTGGCGCACTACCACTAGCTTGCAAGGATATTTCTAGTTCACTGATTCAGAACCAGCGTTGAAAAAAAATCATGATTTTTTAAAAATAAAAAAATCAGATTTTTTTAATCAGATTTTTTTTTTTTTTTTTTTAAATCTGGTATATAGACATTTATATATAGATGTTTATATTTATAAACTCTTTCAAACGTGTTCTATTCAAATCGATTTTTGGGTACTTGTCTTAACAGAGTGTACTTGATTTTTGCATATATAAAGACATTAGACAATGTCCACAAGGCCTCACCCCCTGTAGTTGCATAATCTGTCTTGGAAAGGAAAGCATGCTGTGTGTCGTTGGCTGTAGCAGTGGTAATTATTGTTTGCTGAGAGGGTGGATTAGCACCTGTCTAGGGCTCTGTGTACTCTAGGGGTCTCCAACCAGACTGCAAACTGGTACAGTATTAAACAATTGTCACCAAAACTGTCTCACTTGAGTCAATATATTGAATTGGTAACAACTAGCATCAGCTCAAAGTGGACTTTAACTCAGGGCGTCTGACTTGAAAAGATACTTCCTCTTGAAGACAAGTTTGTGTGGCTTCACTGAATTCAGAAAGGGAATAGCTCAAACATACACAAAGTCATAAAATATATCAGGCTATCTGGTGACAATACAACTACACAAGTGTGCACATATTGTGCTTTTGTATTAAAAAACATACAAAACTTTGTTGATCTCGATGCTTGTAAACAATTACTTGTGTTAAATTTATATAAATCAGCGATTAATAAAATCCGAAATAAAAAAATCATAAATCAATGATTTTTTTTGGGGGGAGTGATTTTAATCAATGATTTAAATCAAATGATTTAAATTAAACAATCCTGTTCAGAACTACTTTAGTCATGTGAGCATTGGCCTTAACAAATTACCTGCTGACTGTGTCAAAGCTGCCCATACTAATATGGAGAACTCTGCTTAATAGAATCACTTTAGGCCAGAACAATTTGATTCTATTAAACGTCTAATTCACTAAAGCAAATTTCTTTCACTGAGAGTGAAAGTGAAAGTACATGAAACAACTGAGTTTGATTTCGTCCATACCTAATTACTGCATAGTAGTTAATTTTTTTTAGCAAATACGTATTTTCAAACAAAAATTTTCTTACATGCAAAAAATTTGCCAATTAGGTATGTCAATTTTGCGAAGGCCTGTCTGCATTGCAACAGCTATAGTCAATAATATTTTTGTCTATGCAATGTTTTACCATTTTACCTATATCGTTTTTCATGTCAGAGACACTAAATCTATAGTAAAAAAGCCTTGGGGATTTATGGGGAAAACCTGTTGTTTTGCACCATAATGCATCATTTTTCGTGTACATCTGATTCTACAAACCAGCAGATGTAATTCTATTAAACAGCCCTTTTTAACACTGCAGAAACATAGAATGATACCATCCTAGTCACTAGTCAGTTAAAACTACTAAATGACTGATTAAGCGGAGTCCGCAGTTTGTCCATAAATAAAACGGACACATATCTGACAGGGCATGTGACCCACAGAATGATGAAAACTGTTGCAGTCTCGATCAGCCAAAGGTCACGTCACGGCAACTAGTTGCTCTGGACATAAATGTTATTAAAATGTCTGTTAAATCATGATATATGGCTGTCCACTGTGATTGATGATGACCATAGCCAAGTAGGTGTTGAATACTTGAGTGCAAGACCATTCTAATACCAGCTGTGAATCTCTGACCACAGGCGCCAGGGATTCAAGCTGACGTAGGCCCGACTGCGTAGGCATTCTTGGTTTTGCAGTGTCCGTCAGTCAAATGCCATAAGACCCATCCTCCGCCTCAAGGTCATTTCCTTCTCCACATCAAATTACTCTTGTCAAGGACTTTCCTTCTCAACGGTTAGAAATTTTATTTCTCTGGGCAGTGGACCACAGGACGACCAGCAGCTCTGGAAATCTGGCGATCCTGACAAAGTTCTGGTGGTCCAAACTGGTTTTAGCAAACTGAAGGCACTTTGTAACATCAAACTCGATCGAACGACATAATATGCATACAGCCAGTAAAAATGTATTTTTTTTTATATTTAACTAGTCATTGTCGTGCACATTAACATGTCATGGGAAGCCGATGCAGCCAGTGTTTTCAAGGTCAGGCTATGCCGTAGCTGATGTGTTTATCGCTGCCTGACGATAATGGCGATGGCGTGACACCAACTTAGACAAGCCTGCGAAAAGTCAAGACGCCAACAGATGCATAATAGCATATAAATAAACGTAGCATGGCTTAACTGTCAGATTGATTGCAAAATTTTTTTTTCTAAACACCAACACTTCAATTATCTTAGCATCAGACATCTACATGAAGTGATGCGTGATGGAATTGAAGTCGGCGACTACTATCTGCTCTTTTGCATACCACCAATCAAATGTTAAATAAGGCACCACCCGAATGTTTCAGACTATGCATTTGCAAATGGAAAATGCTACGCCCACTACCTGAATGTCAAAAAAAAAAATATGCCCGCATAAACTTGGCAAAAATGGTGCCTTCGTAAAATTGGAAACTATATCAGAGTGAAATAACGTATGGATGAACCCTCCAGCTAGATGGAATTGTGACAAGGACTATGTGACAAGGACAAGGCTAATATTACGTCATCAGTGTGTAAAGAACAAATATTTTCGAGTGCATTACAACTCAACCACGATCTTTTCGTGTCAGATTCTTTGACAGGCATGCTAAAATAAATTAAATGAAGATATTTAGCAGATCAACCAAACAAAGAAATCAACATTTTTGTGTAGTAAAAACATTCAATAATAACTACTGCCTTCAATGTTCCTGTGCACCACCGTCACAGGATGGTTTTGGTGGTCCAACAGCATTTTTGATAGACTTGGGCCACCAGATCATTTCCTTCTCCATACCATTTACCCGTCTCAAGGTCATTTCCTTTTTGTACATCTTTCTTCCCATCAGAGATGCTGTATACAAATAAAACCATTTTCCTTCATTCACTGATTCAGACAGTAATATCATATGCATGCTAATTTAAGTAGATCACAAATGTAACTTTTTCTACCTGCACTTCCTTATAGTAACAAAATAGCATGGAAAACAAATAGTGATCTGTGTCCACAACTCTTTCATCTAAGTCTGCGGATCCGTCAACTGACACCCCACCAGCTCCCTACTGTCTACACACATCTAAGTATATCCTTCTCCCCTCCCCACCTCTCAAACTCAATGGAAACACAAACTGACCCATGGGAAGAAATTTCTCCAGGATGTAATCATGCATAGTGAAAACTATAAAACCCTGAGGGAATCACCCACTGCACTGAGCACAACTCTCACATTTCCTACATTATTAATCTCCTGCATGGGCCACTTTAGTGATTACAATGCATTGCTTTTGGCCACACCCACCTGTTGTCAATTAGATACACAGTTGGTTCAGGCATTAATAAATTAAATAATCAGAAACCATCAGAACAAAGACACTGCCCAGGCCAGAATCGGTCACTTGGGCTTATGGAAACTCTTAAAAGCACACATCCTTTGAAGTTTGAAAATTTTGATGGAAGGCGAAAGACCATATATTAATTTGTAATAATTACGCACATTATCTATCTTGGGCCGGGCAATGACTTTGACATCGCCAGTGTGAGGTGAAATTTTCACCCCCTAAATCCTCATCCCCCCTGGGTGAATATTTCATATGAAATAAACAATCTCCTTCGGTGTGGCTTTAATAATGGAATATTATTTATTCACCCACCTTGTAAAATTTGCACCACCATCAGTTAAAGCAAAACAAAAAGTCATGGTTTTCGGCCTTTCCTAGTAAACCACTGGCACGATATTCTTAATTGCAGTTACAAAAGGTTATATTTTAGTAACTCTTAGTTTGTATTTCTTTTCTCCAAAAGTTTTTCCAAAAGCAAAACAAGAAATTTGTATAAACGTGCTACAATATTGTAGTGGATACTAGATACAATAGGTAACATTTTTTGCAAAAAGTCTATGAAACAAGACGAATGCTTCGAATTAAGGATGCACCTTTAATGATTTCTTATAATAAATTGTGTTAAGACCACATTTTTACCATCCATTGAATGGTAGTTTAAGACAGGTTTGACTATCGTCGTCACATGATGTTTTGGCAGTTTTAATTTAGTCACATTGGCAGCCAGTGCACATATTTAGGGATTATTGTGTGTTCAATGAGCGTAATCACATTGACGAACACAACACTTGAATAACACAGTACACTGTAGTGTCAAGCTTTTTTGCCGAGTGCACTCGTTGTAGCCGCTGATGTAGCTAATCAAGGGCATATCATGTCTGTGAATGTCATCCTGCATGGAGCCACTGCAGTTTCATACTGGTGTGAGGTCAGATATTCATCCCCTAGAAATATATATATACTTTAATTTAATTAATTATTCAGTTCCATGTATACTTTTAGTTGTATTATTGTTTATATATATATATATATATATATATATATATATATATATATATATATATATATATATATATATATATATATATATATATATTGATATATTAAAACTCCCTCCACAATTTCAACAACCGGATTTGTGGTGGGCTAAATGAAACTGAGGAGTGAGTTTTAATATTTTTTCCATTCCTTTAAGTAGCCCAATAAACATGCACCACGATTCACATTGGAGCATCTGTTAAGCGTCTTACAGTGCCTGACTGATGCACTGTTTCAGCAAGACATTCCACTTGAAAGAGATTAATCGCGTCCTCGCTGTGCAACGAGATGTCATCAAGAACATATTAGCATCAAGTAGAGCAAAAAGTGCAGATGCCATCGCAACAGAAACAAGTGAAAGTGACGGGCCATTCTGGGAGAAGAATATAGATTGACTTCTTGAAGACTGACAGGCTATTATGGTCCAGAAAAAAAGGATGGTTAAAAATATCTGCAAATCGAAAGTGTACAAAAACAAGGTAGCATTCAGCCCTAATGTAGCAATGTCATCCTGCATGGAGGAGGTTTTAGGGGTTTTAGAGGTTTTATGGGTTTTAGAGGTTTTAGGTGTTTTAGAGGTTTTAGGGGTTTTAGTGGTTTTAGGGGTTTTAGAGGTTTTAGAGGTTTTAGGGGTTTTAGAGGTTTTAGGGGTTTCAGAGGTTTTAGAGGTTTTCTATGCAGTGTCAGTTATGTTTATCTTCTCGACATTCCAGGATACAGTATATGGTAGCATTTTTTTTATAATCCAGGATACAGTATATGGTAGCATACAGTATATGGTTTCTAAAATTTATTTAAGATTTTCCTAATTTTCTATGAAAACCCCATCATGCCACACATCCCAATAAACATGCTAAATATCATGAGATATCTGGAATCTGTTATATTTAAAAGAACATCAATCTGTTGATTAGTTTGTGCTGTGCTACTAATGCACAGCACTGCGAGACATGGTTGAATGAACTTGGCTTGGAAAATAACATGTCGTGGCGTGATAGACGGAATGACAAGTACAAACTGATTTAGAAACGCTGACTCCAAATTGACTGGACAGTTTGCCTAAGAAGTATCATTCACATTTGGCAAACAAAATTAATTATACAGTTATACAAAGTTAATTAAATACAACTAATCTATAAATATAAATAATCTAATATGTATGCAATAAGATGCTCAAAATGGAGGGTAAGAGAAAAAAAAGACTGAGATGGGAGAACTGTGTGGAGAGGTTTGGTGGGAGTGGGAGGGGAGAATGAGAGTGAGGGATGGGGGAGTGGAGACGACAGTGAAACTGGATCAGTGACAAAGAGGAAAAAACAAAAATCGATGACAAGTATCAGTGCTAGCCTCACCCCAAACATCACGGATAAAGAGCAACAAGATTTTTCTGATGACTTGTAAAAAATTGCTGCAATAAAAAAATGTAACCATGATTTTCATCAACCTTTTTATTAGCAGAGCTGTTACTCGAGTGTGATCATCAACTACGTGTAAGAAATAAACAAACTTACCTCTGAAAGTAACCTTCGCCAGTCGATCGGACTTCCCACGAAGATTCTCCGCATACTTTAGGTGCAGCGTGAGTGCCATCGTTCCAACCCACAATCCCACGGTGCAAACGAAACTAACTCCAGATGGTAGTGATGTGCTCCGTCGCGGTCACGCAAGACGATTGCGACAACTGTAATTGGCGACACCAATGACTTGGATGAGATCGCCGATGGTGACGGCATGCACGGTGCATGCGGCACATGATCCAGCGACTCAATAAATGAATGGAGTGAACGGCACTGGGAAGCGCAGGCCACCGTGTATTGATTGCTAATGGATGCATTATTCAGTGAGTGGGCAGGGAGCTTGCAGCGTTGCGTCAACATTAATGTACCACAGAAAGCTTGTTCGCAAGTGCAAATGTATTTTAGCAGTTTTTTTTTGTTGTTGTTGATGTTGTTGTTGATGTTGTTGTTGTTGTTGTTGTTGTTGTTGCTGTCACCTGATGGATGTAAACGCGAGGGTGCATCGGCGAAATCAGACCCGTCGAAACGTGCATCTGCGGAACTGAAATTAATTGTACAACATTTATGGAGTGTTACTTTTTCAGAATAAAATATAAAATGCTACAGCCACTACTAATAATATCACTGCCTTTGTATGGATCATATCTCACTGCTTTTGTCATTTCAGAGGCATATTGCAATAAAACATTGATACCAATTCTAGACCATAAATATCAAGATTTTTTTAATGTTAAACATATAATTGTTTAAATAAATAAAATCTGGTCATCGCAGATGAATGAGATGGAAACTGTACAGCAAATCAACAACAATAATACATTTACAAATCAACAACAATAATACATTTACAAAGAGGTGCACCCATTAAACTGGATGTCACTACTTAACCAAACCCACTCACTTGCTAGGTCATGGAGTGGCACTTCATCCACTCACTTGCTAGGTCATGGAGTGGCACTTCATCCACTCGATCAGCGAATCAGTTAAGGGTACAACTTTAATAATTTGCATTTAATAGATACGTATATTTAATAGGTGATTTACATTTGCATTTAATAGATGCATAAGATTTTAGCTATCGCCTATAGTGCGAAGATACTAACAGTAGACTGCAAGGTTTTTTCAAGTAAACATGTTAAATGTGTTAATTAATTGCGAGATGCATATTACAGTAATGTGTAGGGGGGGGGGAGAACTGGGCCAAGGCTTCCCTTTGGTTTAATTTTTTTATGTAACCTGTTCCATCACTATATGGTACCATGGTAATGGGTGACTAAGCTTGCCCGTCCCAACTTTGCGAGATCCAAAATATGCCACAGCACGGTCACCATCATGTAATAAATACTACTACTATTAGTACTAGCAGTGAATGAAGATGGCAGCAGAAAACAAAGAAGACATGTCCATGCAAGTTGTTGCTACCCATCATATATTCTTTTCAGCTATCCCTTCTAGTTGCTATGTCTGGGTTTCTGAAATAAAACAAAATTAATACATAATAAACATACATATTAACAAATATAATGTCGGATGAAAAATATTACTTTATGGAATGAGCAATATTTTCTTGTAGCCAGTTTATATACAGCCCCTACATATATGCATGTATGTATATATATATGTATATATGTAACCCCTTATTAAGTATCCTATTCTGAGACTGCAAATTCCGAGACTTCAAAAGGCTATATATCTCTGTAACATGTTTTATTAGTTTAAATTCAGACCAAACATTTAAATAAATAATAATAAATGTTTAACAGATGGCCTAAAGTGGTACATGTTTGGAGTAGTAAAGCAATCATTTATTTACTTGATAATTCATAAAACAATTGCACTAAACTATACCAATGACCATCTTTTTAGTACAATAGTAAACAATTGTTTACCTACATTTGATCTTGGGTTTCAGCCAGGAATCCCGCATGTTTGGCAACAGCATTTCCGCTGATAGAGAGCACATTGCACACTCCCAAAGGAAGGACAAAGTAGTGTTGTCGTCATTTCTTAATGTGCTTCTCATGCGAGTCAACATCACAGTATATTTAGCATATCTGTGTCTCTGGAGTTCTCAGCTCATGAATTTTTGCCAACAATAAGCGCATTAGCCGCTGTACGTCATACAGTGAAATGTTATTACAGACAACATAGGAGCTTAACATGGATAATAATAAGTGCAATTTCCCATTGAGCAAATGTTCTGATAGCATTAATGGTGTGTTTGGGGCTCGATTTGATGAGGCATACAACTGTAATCATTTAACAGATTCTGCCATTGCAACTCGGTTCAGGCAAATGCGGGTATCCAGACTCCCTCCTCAATAGACGCTACCGAAATAATCCGCAGTGCCTCTGGTGCATTTTTGTAACACTAATATCATGATGACGTTGCGAGCCAGAGTCAATGGAAGTATGACACGTAATTTTGTACTTTAAATTAGCGAATCATCTATGTATAGCCCGCCGTTATCATATATCTATCAATTCTATTTTTTTTAATATTCACACTACTAACATTAACACAATCATTTGGCAGTCTGTTCCATTCATTTATCCCCCTCTGTGAGAAAGAGTGCTTTCTCATGTCCAACCTACACTGTTCCTTAACTAATGCTGCTTTGTGTCCTCTGGTTCTACTGCCTTCTTTAAGTTTTTTTAACTTTAAGAACATATTCCTATCAACATCCTTCCATTCACTATTTTAAACACGTCTATTTGGTCTTCTCTTAGTCTCCTGGTCTCTAGTGTTGTCAAACCACATTGTAATAAGCGGCTTTCATAACTAAGTCTCTCAATTCTGGAATCATTTTAGTTGCTCTTCATTGTATTCTTTCTAGCTTGTCTATATATGGCCTCCATGCTTGAATACATTCCAAATGCGATCTAACTATTTCTTTATACAGGGGTACAATTAGCTGTTTCTCCTTATACGTGATAGTTCACCTAATTAGCCCTAGAATTTGATTTCCTTTCAAAGCAGCAACCCCACATTGCTCTGAAATGTCAGCACTAAATGTTACTCCCAAGTCCTTTTCTTGTGTGGTTCTACCTAGTACAGCATGTTATATTCTTCATCCATGTTTCCATGTCCTATGTGTATGCATTTAAACTTCCCAAAATTTAATAACATTTGCCATTTTTCTGACCATTTAATTAATATAACTAGATCATCCTGTAAACTTTGTTTATCTGTATCATTAGTAACCTTTCTGAATACTTTTGTGTCATCTGCAAATTTCAGTACTTTGCTAGATATGTCATCTTCCAAATATATATTAAAAATAGGGCCTAATACTGATCCCTGTGATTGAGCACGCGGTGGCCTAGATATGCGTTTGTTTCAGTGCACGGCAAAATAATAGCGCAGATATATTCTCAAACTCCCCACCAGTGGCGCCACATAGTGAATGTAATGTCACTCACGATTTCACAACTGCCACAACTTTCATTTGATGTGCATTTCATTTTGAAAACTCCTAATTTTTTCAATAAATGTCTCAATTTCAGTTGACTACAATTGTAGATAGTGTAGAAAATGTGAATGGGAACAAAATAGCGTTCGTTTTTGTTTGAAACCATGTTATATACGTATGTCACAACCAACATACTGCTCCGCACTGTCCATTTTGAATTTATAATCAAGTTGTGGCAGTGGTGAGTGGTACACTGATGGGGAGTATTTTATCACATTTAAAAAAAATATCACTTTTTTAATTGGTATAAAACAATGTGAATACAAATAACCGACAATTTACACACGCACGCACGCACGCACGCACGCACGCACGCACGCACGCACGCACGCACGCATATAAATTATTGGTTATTTGTATTTCTTAAGTATAACAGTAAGTATTATCACCCTATATATATATTATATAAAAACATAAAACAACTAGTTGATAATACCTACTGTTTTTGTAACACAACTACGTCCTGGGTTACAGATCTGAGTAGAAACTACATCAAACAAATCTACACCCACCTCTGGGGAGCTAACTATTTCCGAATCCATTAAGGATATCACATAATTAAATATCACATAATAATTAGATATCACATAATTAAATTAAAATCTTTTGTGCCTTCCATATTTAGACGTCTCTATAGCACTGGACACTGACGTAGCAATGCCAACTGGCCAACTGATGTTCCTTAGGCCAATTTAATACTACTCCATCAGAAGGTGCTGTCCTTTTATGATGAAAACCTCGGCCCATCGTGTGGCGCCACTGTTGTGACAAAGTCAAATACCCTTTCCAGTTCACTAAGCACAGTGAAGTTCCATGTCGAATACTTAATTTCTTTGAATACATAAACACAACACTTTAGCTTCATCCATAATAACAGAAACCAAATTGATCAACTTGAGAATGGGTTCAATTGTTAGGCCAAGTAAAAAAGAAACATGTTTGTTGTCTAGACTTTTTGAAAAAAGGACGAGGGAGGCCCTTCTCATTTACTATTTTATATTATTTTTTGCCATTTTTTAAAAGATGGCCACTATGTATTAATAATTAGATGATCGCTGTGGTTGATTTAACAAACACTATGCTTAGACCAATGCAATGTGGAAAGAGTCTAACCGTACATAGCATGGAAAGTTTTAAACAAGGATTTCTTCACAGAACTGAAGTAAAACAGGAGGTGGTGGCCAAAAATTAAGTGGGTGGGACAAGAAACAAGTTTCTTTTTTACTTGGCCTTACAGTTTAAGTTGTTAGTGAACAAGAAACCGAGTAACTTTGATGCACAGAAACTCCCAATATTTTCAACCAATCAATGAAGCTGACGTGTGCTTACTGCAACAAAAGTAGCAGAGACAACATCATTAAAGCTATTAAATGATCAACATCACAAATACGGGATAAATTGTTAACAGTATTTTTATGTAACAACCAAAAAATATTTTAAGTGAACTTGTTAGCACGACATTTAGACTTTAACATCGGTGTTTTGGATTTTCCACGAACCAGCCTTTACAGCATCAAAATACAATTATATAAGTTTTACTAATTAAGCATCATAAACCATATTTGTCTGCAATAAATAAGTAATCATTAGTAAACAGATCTAAACAACACCCAAATGAGGATGGCAATATTATTCACAATGTTGTCACTGTTTCAAAATCAATCTTCTTGGCGTGATCCTTTCTCACAAAGTTTCACTATGTGATATTAAAACTACATATAAAAATACACCTATTCAGATAATAATTTGGAAGCTTAAATTGTTGATCAACTTTGCTGCAAGTATAGCATTGAGCTTAACTTTGATTCATACAATTCTGAAATTTTTTTCAAGAAACGAAAAGGTTTGTCACTTATTTTATTTGGTGCAAAACGTCACTAAGCTGCATCAAGGGAACTGACCTTCTGCTGTCTCATATCGGGAGATTTACAGCTTCAAAGGTCATGCCTGAGGCGTCAAGGCAGCAGTGGCTTACTCACGCACAGGTGACAAAAATGTCAACATTATGACATTAACAATAATCCCATCCGAGGTATAACCTTTAACACAATTACATAGCAGTTCATATATAAATACAGCATATATGGGCCATTTCCAAGAAAACTGACCTTTTGGTACACAAAAATTAATTGTTCTGCACACAAAATTCCCTTAAATATGAACAATTTGCTACAAATTAAACATTTATTTTTTACAACCGTCTTTACCATTACATGGCACTGGAATGTACCATTACATGTCACTGGAATTTACTATATGCTGAAAATCTGCTACAGTGTGTGCTTATTTGTGTTTTGTCTGTTTGTTTGTTCCATCATATATCCGTCTGTTTTGCATGTATGGGGCCCATGTATGGGGCCCATGTATGGGGCCCATGTATGGGGCCCATGTATCAGGCCCATGGATAGTTCATACATTACAAAAATAGGTGGAGATTTTACAAAGAAAGTTATGTGGACATTTGAGGTAGATTATGCGACTCGAAACAAAAGTACTTTACAATTACGTACAATTGTTTGCAACGCTCTGCATGTTTTCTACGATTGTTCTGAGTTACGTAATCAATGTCAAACGTCCACATAAGTTGCTTCGTACGATACAAACGCTTTGTGAAACTGGCAGTGGTAGATGATTTTGGGGCACAAAGTTGTATCCATCACTGCCATTAGCATTGCCCTACCAACCAAAACTTGACTGGGTAGGGGAAGGTGTCATAAACTTGACTGGGTAGGGGAAGGTGTCATAAACTCTTGCAGTGGATGCCTTTTCTCCCGTGCAGTGCCGGGTAACTCGGCTAGTACTACACGCCTGCACAGTTCACACAAATCTGGCAGGGGCAGCCTACTTTGAATACATCAAGTCAATTCAATACCTTGCAGACTTGAGCAACATTCCGCCACCTAAAATGTTACCATACCTCGATGTATACTCGACTTCTCACACAATTAAACAAGTTAGGTTCTTATAAAGCACGGCATTCAGTCCTTAGGATCGCTCAAAGCGCCTTATACTTAATCTCCTAATCTGCTCTAATGTGTCAAACTGATTTTCCTTGTGACAATATTCTCCAGGGGGACACACAAGAATGGTTTTATCACGATTCACAACACGCGATCACATATTCTGATGAAGGTCGATGACTTCCAAACTCCAGAATGCTTCAGCCATAGCATCGTTAGATAGGTCCTGCATCTTCATGACCCGCACCGTTGGCACGATGCCAACTTCGATCAGTTCGCCGACGACCATCATATACATACCTGTAAAGAAACTAGATGGGTCATGACCTCTACCAATTCTATGTGTATGGTATGGCCATAGACTAGCGTTTAATTCATGGTGAAAAGTTTTAGTGAATGATGGTGGTGTTGATGTAAGGGACGTTAGACGGATATCATCAGCACGGTGTCATAATGTAACGTTCCATTATTAACAATCAAAACAATGTCTACTGTCCAGATTTGTTGGCAAGTCACAAACTGGCAAGTCTAGTTATGTATTGATCGTTCATTGACCTTCAAGTCAAGTCTCAAGTCAATGACCTTCAAGTCCAGTATTGAGTCATCTCTCTAAATTCCAGGTCAAGTCCCAAGTCAACATTATTGTTGTGGTTTGTCTGCAGTAATTTTTAGCGGGAAATTTAGGTGGATGCTTCCCGGCCACAACATTAGCCGATCATAATTACTTCATTTTAATAAGTATTTAATAATTACTGCATTTGGTGCAGCCTGGCACAACAACATTTAATACAGTCTGGCACAACAAGGTCTCATTTTGAATGCGTTTTCGAGCCACCAGACTTATTGGCAAGTCACAATCTGGCAAGTCAAGTCTCAAATCATTTGTCTGAATTCCAAGTCAAGTTGCCAGTCAAGAAAATGTACGACTCAAATCTGAATGACGTCAGCCCCTATGACTCATTTAAATAAGTCTGGCACTGTCTAAGCATAGCATGATGGAACACAAACGTCAGGTTTGTTCTTAAGCAAATGGAATAGTAATTCCCTACAATTAGAATAAGATTTATCCCAGGGTCTGGGTAAAGGCAAGTTTAAATTTCGTCACAATTCACCCCCTGGCAGACCTGTTCATTGCAACACCAACTTGACTTCTCTGGGAAGAATTCAGCCACCCTGCAATTATTGCAAAAAGACTATTTGTTCACATCACATGCCAAATGTCAGGTACTCATTTTATGTGTCGACAAATTGAGTCATGACTGAACGAAATTGCCCAACCTTTGAACAGCAGCACGAGGATTTGAACCCCAGCCCTCTCAATGGAGACCCCCCTCCCCCGTGCTATCATTGGATACTTCCACGAGCCAAGATCACTCCCCATGGTACCATAAACCCACCTACCAGGCAATGCCTTTGTGCCGGCCCCTGGCAATGCGGGTGGCTTCAGTATTCTGACAACGGCCGTCCCATCGTCTAAGAGGAATGATTCGTCAGACGAATTCTGTAACATGACAAGCCAGTTGACTTGGAACTTTTAAATAATCATGTTCAAACGAAGGGAATATGTTGGGAGCAGCGAGTGACAAACATGGAAATCTCTGAATGCACCAATATCGACAATATCAACATCATCAATGAGGTGATGTTGAGAAGACTTGGCCATGTTCGTAGCATGAACAGGAATAGTCTTGAAACTGAAATGGACCCCACCTGGAAAAGAAGAACCGTGGAAGAAGAAATTAAGCTCGCTGAGATCTGGAATGAACTGGAATGAACTTGGCCTGGGCGTCCCAAGACCGTGCTCGCTGGAGATTTGTTAGCTTCTTATGCTCCAGTGGGAGCGAAGAGGAATGAACAAGTTATGTATATTTGTATTTGGTTACACGTTGATCGTTTTGGTAAAATCCTAAAATGCAGTTACTGTAAAACAAGTAAGAGTTATTCTAATAATCAGATTTTGAAGTTGGGCAAACAGAACACTGGTTATCCCACCTGCACAATGACACCCTGTAGCCACACGATGGACACATGCATAGGGCACCCCTTTGTGGCCACCGTCCATGTGTTCAAATTGGCAATAGCCGTGTTGTTAGTGGCACTCTGAGCACCTCTCAACTCCACTGCAAATGATTTTCTCGCTGGTAGCATCAGTTTAGATGTGATGACATCCCTTGAAATGTGAAGTAACAGATATTTGTACAACTGCAGTAGAGTCGAGCTACTGCAACATTTTGATGTTCAATTAACTTTAGTTTTTAAATAAAAAAATTTAGTATAAAATGTGTACAAGAATTTCAGATAAACATACCGTGAACGACAAAGTCGATAAACTGCGTCATATACACCTCCTTGATCTTACGCCGAAGTTACGGACCTAAATAGAGAGGAAGTGGGTGGTGCGAGGATGGCCCTAAAAATTGGTGGGAGGTGGGAAGTTGGCCTCAAATATCAGGATAGGTGGAATTTGTGGGAGGTGGACTGTAAAAAATTGTGGGTGGTTAGGACAGCTTCCATCCCCCTTCAATAAATGCCTACTCAAAAATAAACCATTATATTAATACAATCATTATGCTAAGATCAGCCTTCCATACAACCACATGTTATATGGGTATATATTATATGGGTATCGTTGTGGGGCGCTGTGGTCGTGTGGTAGAGCGTCAGGCTTTCGGTCGAAGGGACCGGGGGTTCGAAACCACCTCCGCCGTTTCGAGGCTTGGGCAATTTCGTTCACCCCACTTTGCCTGTGTCTTTTGGAAGAGACACTAAAAGCTGTTGGTCCCTTCTATTTGTCATTTGGTGTCTATGACTATGCCAGGCCAGGGCCGGGGAAGTAAAAGATCCCACGCACGGAAATGCAAAAAAACCCGTGATGGTAGGTATATCAACAAAAAATTCAAATCGATCAGATGATCATTTAAACACTTCTATCTGATAGAGTATGTTATGCCATTTATCACCCTTTTTAAATTTTTTCAATATCTTTATTATTTGCGAAGTTATTCCACTTTTTGGCTTCAAAAAAAGGGTCTATTTTGTCCATTGGAATCGAGTCCATTTCTTGTGACCATTATGTTTGGTGGCTGAGCTACCATTGAATGCAGGGGACCATGGCATTGTGTGAACTAATGTGGCATTATGTGAACTAATGAAGATATTGAGGTGTAATAAAAAGACCCTAAGATGTTTACCTAACAATGTGTGACCTTGACATGACCTTGTAATGACCTACTTATATTGACCTTGACCTACAATGACCTATTTATGCTTAAAATTGCCTAATTACTAATATAGTAATTATGCATGACATGTGGGATCAGGGAGGGGTGTAAGGGAGAATTAACGTACATGTACACGTGGACCTTAATACAAATTAATGACCTAATTGATTACATCGTGACCTTTGACCTAATTACGTGTCTTAATGGCCTATTCATTTTTAATTAAGTCTGGAATGGGATCCTATAAAGTCAATGGAGGCTGTAATTGTTGAATATAATATTGACCTGAGTGACCTGATTATTTAACTTCCATTGACCTTTGACCGATTTGTTGGTAAATTACATATTTCAGCCATAACGGATTTTGCATGACAGTGGTGTTCGAAAATTTACTAAGGGAAATGGTGTATATAATTACCTTTACTACAATATATGTTGATGACAATTGATTATAATGTGACATTTGCATAATTACAGGTATTAGTGGCCTAACTATGTATAATTAAGTTTAACAATATATTCATGCATGGTGAAATAATCGCTTGGGGAAAAAACACAATGTCATTGCATAAATATAACACAATTTATTATATATTGTGAGAGCTTTGTCATCTCCAGCTCAGCTTGGCACATCAATATTCACTGTTTCATGAAATAATATCCTGCACTTTAACATGAAGTAATGTTTATATATTGTTCACAGTATGCTGATAGGGAGACATGGAAAAGGACAATACCCAAAACAATGCAGCAGTACAAGAAGTAGTCAGCTTCAACCCGTTATAAAAGGAACTATGAGGCGAACCACAGAGTACACTCCTGGCTCAGTACAGCAAACATTCACAGTTCACTGTTTCATAAGTCCATGCCAGTGCATGTGTCAATGTTTGCAGGGCATTGCAGACTCAGTGCATGAATGTTCATATGTCAATGTCTCATAAATTAATGTCACGAAGCAATATATTAAAGTGGTTCACATGATACTGTCGGTTGAGTGTACACATCTTCAGAGATCAGTTTCGTAAATCCATGCATGTTTAATGAGTCAATGTTCACTGGACCCTGTAGGCTCGGTGTACATGTATTCAACATTTTCACATAGTCTTTGTCTTTTGATGTGTGTGTTATCCTTTTAATCTTCAAATGTATTGTGGAATCCTAGAAAATAAAATAAAGAATATTATATTACACACACATATAATATACATACACATACATACATACATACACATGTTGTGCATTAAAAGTACGCGTAGAAAGAATACAAAATATATAATATATGCACGTCGTACATCAAGTAATTGCTTAACAAAACTCTCATTTTCTTAATTTATTTCTGTTTTAAATGTAATATAAAGGAAGGAAACCAAAAATAATAGACATCTTATTGATTGTATACATTCAAAATTATCAGCACATAATTGTAAAAGTGCAGATGGCGTGGATTTAAATGCTGAAATATCACGACGTCAGACCGTCAAAACTGTGCCAAGTCACGCACAAACCGGAAGTTAGCAATACAGCATTTAAATTTTGAAAATATAACATTTTAACAAGAGCAATCTTAATGATTATTAATGCCATGCAACATTGATATATCTATAATTACTTGTTCCCACTAAATCTAGCCGCAGTTGGTTGCAAACACTTCGATTGCGTGGACTTTGAATCGCGGAAAATGACTTCGCCGCGCAGCGATGTCAACAACGCAAACGCACTTTTAAACGCTAAACAGCCCACGCATAGCTAATTTTCCGAACGACGCTGTACTCGGGCGAACAAACTCACATTCATAATACGCACATCATTATAAAGCTGAAATATTGCAGATTTCATTTATCGACATGCTAAAGTTGTTCGATGATTATTTACCATTATTTTTAACTACTATTCACAAGGCAAAAGTTAACACAAGCTTACCTCGGTCAAAGTCAATCCAGGAACGCCCGCGAAAATTCCACATGCTTCGTTAGTCTTCCATTGGTTGATATATGTATCAGTTAAGGTCACACGTTCATTTGCATAATGTTATGATGCAAATCTGCATGACCATCAAAACCAGGCGGAGCCTAAGATGGCGGTCACATATTCTGGGTCAATTTCTACGTCCGTATTTTCCGCAGCGCACCTAGCGGATTCTAATATACCTAGTGATGGACTCACTAACTCTACAGAAGGACACTCTTAAAAACCAGGAGGACCACATTGAAAATAAGTGTACTTTGGTGTGCAAGTAATGCGTTACACTCGGTATTAGTGGATGCCAAAAAAATCAACAATATCAAAATTGGCGCCATTCAAGTTTCTTGACGCATCTCATCACTCATGTCGTAGACGTAGTGATTAGCCGTGTTTGTAAGCTGCTGATAAACTCTCACCGATTGCTAGACATTCTTGCTTCATATATTATATATAATAGTCATATATAAACTAACAATAGTGTTAATACAACGTCGGAAAAGTTGCGATATTAAAGTTGAAGTTTAAAAACGTTTCGTAAACCCTTTTTAGTATACCTCATTGCCGCTAGGAATCACCTAGTGACTCCCCCTGTCGGACACCTTTCGTTTAGCAATTATCCGCTAGGGGAAGTGTCAAACCATGGAGAAATCCGAAGAAGTTTGTGGATGTGCTCATTACAAACGAAAATGTGCTTTCATTGTAAATACATATCTGCATTTGTATATACCTACAAATAATGCATTACATTAAATAATCGGTGGTTTAAAATTACGGCGATCTGTTGAATACGATGCAACGATAAATAACATTACTATATTATCGCCTGCCCCCCCCCGTCCTGGCAAAGCAAAGGCAAGGCTAAGGCTAAGCTAGGTTCTTGTTAAATGTGTTTTCGCACAACATGGTTAATAATTTACATGTCCAGTAGTTCAGTATGCATTGTGCATACATTGTAGAAGGTTACTATACATATTGTATGTAATAACGGCGACATTGAGGTGGGCCCGGATTCTAGACAAGTGGGCTATGCCTATGCCTATGCTATGGCTATGCTAAGCCAAAGGCTAAGCGCACCTACTCCCGGCTATGCCAGGCTGCGGTCACCAGGTATAGCACATCGTACGAATTTCCCATGTTATACTCCAAAAAGACTTACGGCTAATGCTGGGGATATTTTATGGTAGTAGGGGTTTATCCGTTTATAGATAAAATAAGTCCACAGGCACAGAGAGCAGGTTACACATACATGTACATCTCGGCATTAGAACTCCTGATTCCGGGCCTCCAATATTTAGTGTGGGTATGTGTTGCCCCCCCCCACCACCTAGTATTCAACTGATGTGCATGGCTCATGCTGGTTTACCTCCCTGATAATTACATGTTGTTTTAATTTGAGGATTAATTAGGGCTAAGACAAATCAAATTTATTGTTCCAGCTTGCCAATGCAGAACTATGTAACAGTCCTTTATGTTATGCTTACAACAACAAAATCTTAGCAATCTGATGTGGCTCACCAATGATTTATTTAACATGAAATGTCAGCAAGATTTTGACAGGTTTTGTGCTGCTAGCAAATATTGCTAGTTGACTATACCTTATGTGAGGTTTTTCTTTAGAAGGGACCAACAGCTTTTAGTGTCTGTCAAAAAGACACTTATGTCCTATTTCCATATCTATGTAACGAGTCAGCAAGTTGTATTATATTTTTATTGGATTCAATATTTTAGTTATTTTAGTTTACATAACAAAGATACAATTACATTGTTATGTTTACATAAACATTTATATTATGAATCACTTATGAACGAGTTCATTGCAAGCCCAGACGAACATTAATGAAATATTTGGTGTTGGCCTTTTCTAGGTGTTTCAACTGCCATATGCTATGTGCAATGTTTTTTAATTAAGGTCCCACTTGTGCGGACAGTGTGTAATGTTATACGACCAAAACCTTTTTGTGAACTAAAAAAATGTATTGCTCAAAAATCAATGTGGTGAAGAAATTTTTACTCAGTTTTAAAATGTTCCTTCTCAGTAAATATTACGTAATACAAATCTCATATGGGCAAACTAAATCTTGCACTGCCTTAGAAAAAAACACAGTTTAGATGCAGAGACCTGTTGTTTTATATGAAAGTTTCATGGCTTCACTTTTGTTTTTAGTCACCCTGCTGTCAGAAGGTTTACACATGCAGACTATGTCACGATGAACAAGAAAATCACACACTCAATCGATACAGTGTGGCAGAAGTGCAATGTTTGAAGTGTGGCACCAGTCAGCCAGTAAGTGGTCGTACTGATTGAGCTTTTACTGTAGGATGGTTGAATTGTCTAAAACTGTCTAATTCTTTTTGAGATAATACCTTCACCCTATTGATTTTCTTTTATAATAGCCTCACATGAAATATATAAAAAAAATTCTACAATTTCATCAGGTTAAAATTACAATTTACTGGGGTACTTGTTCACACGACAACAAGTAAATAGACTTATGGATGTCTAATTTACATTAGATTATTCAATTCATGTTTTGAAATTATCACCACCATTTGCCGACATCTTTGAAGTAGTCCATTTTGTTGATGTTCTGAGATGGTCCTCACCAGGTTGAGAAGAACTGCGTCAAATGTGGAGTAGAGTTCGGTCAATATTTCTGCCGTGTGTGTCGACTTTATGACGACGTAGACAAGAAGCAGTTCCATTGCGACCCGTGTGGTATTTGTAGGTAAGGTTCAAGGCCGTCTGTGTTCTAACATAGATGCAACAGCTTTTAAGGTACAAAGTCTGATTGTTTTTAAATTGTAAAATCAGGTTATATAGAATAAAATTTATCTTTTCTAACATCAGGACTGCCCAAATGTGTTTTAATGAACCACATTTTTTTTCATATAAATTGGCCGTTATCGGTTTAGCTTGAATGTTTCTACTCTAAAATCATGTTTTTATTGTTGGATGGCAAAATAAACAGACAACAGTCATATTATATTTTAAAATTGTGATTATATTTAAAAGTTGTAAGAATACATATTATTGTTTATACTACCGGTATATAATATCATTTTATAAAGAAATTGATGTGGCTAACTTTAGACAACATTTATTGTTTCATGTTTTATTTGAAATGAAACCAGGAAATGGATGGCTTAACTGCACCTCAGGAGCCCTGAACTCACTTCAGTGTTTCTAAAACAATGTAACAACGTGGGCATTGCTATTTTAAAGTCAGGCTATTCCCTGAACAGCTACATTAGTCAGTTTCAGTCACATGTGTTGTTCTGCTTGAATTAGCTATTTGCTATGCATATATTGGATCACACCTGTGTAAGCAAAATGTCAAGAAATTAATATGGACATTTTCTATACATGCTGTTTAAATAAACCTGTGGTCATAGATGTTTTATATCCAGCTGCTTCCGGAACTAACAAGTTATATTTCGCACACATTGTCTTTTAGTCCTGATAATCATCGTTTTGTGAAGTTCCTTTCAGAATATCTGGGAAATATATATAATGATGTCCTCCCAGAAATATGAACAAATCTAAGTCTTTTTAAATGTCAGGATTCTAATTGTTCATTCTGCTGGTTCCCTGTAGAGTCGGGGGTCGTGAGAACTTCTTCCACTGCGAGAAGTGTGACTTATGTCTGGGTCTACAAGTGAAGGACACGCACAAGGTAAACATAATATTATATAATATATTCTGAGTGTGGATTTGTTACAACACTGTTTATTCAAAATATGCACATGCAGTGGACTCTTGCTATGTGGAACATGTTGGGACGTGTTGTTCCATGTGTTGTTCCATGTGGCCAGTTTTCCTTATATCTGTGCAGGGCAGGACAGGGAATTCAATGTTGTTCCTTTTATGAGGTTCTTTCTAATAGCTTGGGAGTCCATAATTATTATATATATATATATATATATATATATATATACCGTATTCGACCTAATATTTTGTCAGGGCTTCACGTTTGAAAACAACAGGTAAATCGCTCGCCTAAATATGCTAAATTAATTTAGGCGAGCAATTTGTTACCATACTACTCTCTACTTTTTTACCATGTGGTGGCGCCACCATTTCTCATTCAGATTCTGTCGTTGTCGCCATGAAATTCTAATTGGCGCTATGACTTTTGTACAATGAAATAAATGCTTGCTTTAGGAAACCCCATTCATTGCAATTGGTGAAACGGTTTTGAATTGCAACATGTCATCGATCACCATAGGCGTAGCCTATGCAAGGCCAGTGCAGTAGCAGTGTGCTTTGTCCGTGCCCTGTGCCGTGGCAGTGCCAGTGACCACGATGCGGCACTGCCACTGACCTGGTGTGCGACTTCGCTTAGGTGGTTTGAAAATTGCAATTGAGATTCACAAATACGCCATGTATTAGAATCAAATGTATAGTCATAAATGCAGCTTAGTAGGGAACACGAATATAAACTGGGGTGAAATGGCATACTTTCATTGCATCATAATGCCAAACGCACGACTCAAACTCGGTGCGCAAAAATATGAATTCGTCATCCGCACATGAAACAGTGAATCAATGTTAAGTGGTCCCGGAGAAGTGCGTCATGAATTTATGTGTTCAGAGCGGTTGAAAAACGAAGTGGAACAATTATAAAAATTGTCTTTTTCAATGTTTAATCAACATTTACACTCCTTGTCAACCCATATGCGTGTTCGGTATCTCAGATCCAGGTTATTATCTTTGATTTCCAATACAGCCTAGTTGGTCAATCAGATCGTAGCGAAATATTGCATCTATTCCATAACTGTACGTGTATACATGTATTTTATTCAGTTTGACATACAACAGTATGTGACATTTAAAGATAATACACATTGACACTGGTCCACTAATTTGATAACTTCTTTATAAACCGCGTGGCCAGCACGTCGTGGCTTTAATTGCGTTTTTGCAATCTTGGTGCAGCGGGCTGCGATCACCATCCCCGGTGACGGATGATACGTGAACTCTGACAAGTATTGGCAGGGTTGAAAAAAATCATGATTTTTATTTTTTTAAATCAGATTTTTTTTATTTAAATCGGATTTATTTTATTTATTTATTTTTTTTTAAATCTGGTATGTAGATATTTATATAGATGTTTAAATTTGTAAACTCTTTCAAACATGTTCTATTCAAATCGATTTGGGTTCTTGTCTTAACAGAGGGTACATGATTTTTGCTTATATAAAGACATTAGACAATGTCCACAAGGCCTCACCTCCTGTAGTTGCATAATATGTCTTGGAAAGGAAAGCATGTTGTGTGTCTGAGGCTGTAGCAGTGGTAATTATTGTTTGCCTATAGGGTGGATTAGCACCTGTCCTGTGCTCTGTGTACTCTAAGGGTCTCCAACCAGAATACAAACTGGTACAGTATTAAACAACTGAGTCAACATACCAAATTGGTAACAACTAGCACAAGCTACAAGTGGACTTTAACTCAGGGCTTCTGTGTTGAAAAGATACTTCCTCTGGAAAACAAGTTTGTGTGGCTTCACTACATTCAGAAAGGGAATAGCTCAAACATACACAATGTCATAAAATATTTGACTATCAGGCTATCTGGTGACAATACAGCTACACAAGTGTGCGCACTTTGTGTTTTGTATTAAAAAACATACAAAACTTTGTTGATCTCGATGCTTGTAAGCAATTATTTATGTTAAATTCATATAAATCAGCGATTAAAAAAACCGGAAGTCAAAAAAATAAAACAAATCATAAATCAATGATTTTTTTGGAGTGATTTAAATCATGATTTAAATCAATGATTTAAATCAAATGATTTAAATCAAACAACCCTGAGTATTGGAGTTCGAACACTTCGTTATAAAGAGAGTAGACTTACTTAGTGAATCTAATACTCAAGAAACTCCTTGTCAAGACAAACACTTGCAGGCAGCAAGCGATTTTAGTAATTGACGCGAGCGATAAATCGCTCCTTAGATTATTGATTTGCGTGAGCGATAGGGAACGAGAGCGATCGCTCGCCTCAAAAATGATGCCCTGTTTTGTAATATAATAAGCGCACGTTACACTAAAAAAAAAATGGGCCATGGAAATATGTCAAGGAATCTGTTCTTATAAGCAACAACAAGCGTGCACCAAAATGTGTTTCTCTAGACAATAAGGTAACACAAGTGGTGTCATTTGGTGACTAGTGTAGAACAACTGAAAAGTGGTGCCGACTGTTTAACACCAGATGGCAATACTTTTCAGTTGTTCCACACTAGTCAAATTACAATAATTATGGATCCTGCTGATTCAAAAAAGTGGTGTACCCTAATTAGGGCATTTATACTTAATTGGTCGAATATGGCATGCATATATACGGTATATAAATATAGCTAGAGTCCTTTGTATTACTAGTATCCTGCTATATGTAGAAAGTTGTATAATACATAACTGTACGATTATTAAAATCATTACAATATGATTTTTAAATCTGTTTTTGTCTGCATTTTTAATGAAAATTCTGAGTCTCCAACATGCAACATAAAGGAATCATTGACACAGGAGCTATGTTGTGCTTGTAGTGTGTGGAGAAGGCGTCGCGGGCCAACTGCCCGGTGTGTATGGAGGACCTACATACGTCACGCATCCCTAGCCATGTCCCCTCTTGCGGTCATCTACTCCATAGGTGAAGGCACTTTAGGGGCGTTCTCAAAACATTGATGTTGGACAATACACAAAATTAGTTTCATGGCAGAGGGGGATTTATCGTCGTACATCAGTGTATTTTACCTAAGAACATTGTTCATTTTACGTTTATAGGAGTGCTGTCTTTGAGTGCATGCAGGGAGTTTTGTATTATGACCTGAAGTGTCACATGGCGAATACAAATTTGCACACAGCTCAAAATATTGTGTTAGTTGACGACATATATTTGTGATTTGAAACATCGAAGTGAGCTACAATTGTGAATCGAGCATTTTCGTATCAAAACGTCTGATTGGTTGATACAACAACTGGAACTAAGTACAAATCCACGTTTATTTTCATGCTTACAAGTGTGAAACTTAAAAAAAGACAAAATAAACAGAGAGCTGTGGTTTCTACTACGTTGTGACCCAAAGACACCAAAGCAGGAATAGGAACAACTGAATGTAATGCTCTAAACCTAGCACATTTCTTTTTCAGATCCTGCTATGAGGAACTTCTGAAGTCAGGGTGAGTCATTTCATGTCCGTGTGTCACAGTACAGTTACAGCAGAGCGGAACTGCAATGTCTCGGATCTTCAAGGATGAGAGCTCTGTCAGATGGCTACAGTAACATCTGGAAGTTACTCAGAGTAGCAACATATTTTTGTCAGTTCTGCATTTGCATCTCCTATGTGATTGCTGTGATTTCGCAATGAGTAATGACCCATTTGTGTGGTATGAAAATAATAATAATAATAGTAAAAATGGGGTCAGGTCACTATTTATTTTCCCGTTGGCGACAATGTTAACGTTTTTTTTTATGCTGTTCGCAAATGCTAATCTGAGTATAAATGTCGTCCTCAGATATGGCCGTATCCCTGTTAAAAAAAAACATTTACAGGCAGCAAGAAATTGCCAAAAGTGTGTACTGTCTCAAAATAACTGGCCCTATATTCGTATGCCATGAACCCAGAAGTGAAACAGTGACCCGTCCTCAAATGTGTGTTGGGATGTAGCTGCACCAATTAGCATGTCAATCAAAGATGCATCATAACTAGTCTTTCCTATACTGACTGAATGAATGAATTCAAATGTCGGTTATTTGTTAACATTGGTAGTATTTGGTATAAGTAAAATTAAATGAAAATTACTTGACAAAGAAATAAAAACTCAAAATAAGATCAAAATTCCAAAGAAAATGTGTATGTGTGTCACCTAGTCTTCTACAAACTCTCGGTCATGCTCTCTCACACACTTTGTCTTTCTCCCTCCCGTCTGAGTCAGTCACCTCCACATCCCTCTCAGTATATAACTTTGAAACGATGTTTCTGTCATGTCTCTACATCCCTGTCTTACTCGCCTGTGTCCAGTAACTACACCTGCCCTCTGTGCAACGTGTCACTTGTGGAGATGGACGATGTCTGGAAGCATCTGGACCAGGAAGTCGAGAACACGCCCATGCCCGACGAATACAGCAATGTTCAACTACAGATCCTGTGTCGAGACTGCCACAAGGTTAGTGTGGAAGTCCCACAACTGCATTATCTACCACTGAAACACTCACTTAAAAAGCTACATTCTTACGTAGTACGGTATCCAGTGCTTGTGACAGCTCAAAATGCTTTACATTTTACCCCCTGGCAGACCAACTAACACAACTTCTTTGGGAAGCATTCAGCCACACTGCTATTACTGTGCAAAGACTATTCATTCACATATCTCCCACTGTCTATAGCTAGGTACTCATTTGTACAGCGGAATGAACTAAGGCAATGTGGAATGAACGAAGTGGCCCAAGCTTCGAAATGACAGCAAGAGGATTTGAACCTGAGTTCTCTCGATAGAGAGTCCGATGTTCTAACCACAATGCCATCACGCCCCACACATTGGAACACATTATTAGGAAAAATCTTGCTGGATTTATTTTTTTTTAAACAATATATCCTTCAGATAATGTAAGCCATTCTGGTGGGGACCACACAACGTATTTATGAAACGTGAATGACCTATTATATGATTAAACTAGATTAATTTTTATTTTTTTAATGTTATACACATATAAAAAAATTCATATCAATAACAGTATTGTTAGCTAGTTCCTAGATTATGATGTCGGATGCATTTTGGTATCGTGCTATTTTTAACAACGTTCGATTCTGACAATTTCCATCGTCAAAAAAGTGATTTTAAAAGTGCAACGTTTGACATTTTCGTATTTTACATGTTTTCATACTGGTTAACTGGTATCTCCATTATGTTTGAAGACAGACATTTTACAGTATTTCTTTGCTTTTTTCCTGCAGGAGAGCCGAGCTCTGTTTCACGTAGTCGGACTCAAGTGCCAACACTGTGGTTCTTACAACACGTGCCGCGCAGCCGAACCAGCAGGTGGGGACACCAGTGACACTGCTGATACACATGATGATCACTAGATGGCGCCACTTGTTGCATTGTAGACTTGGCTGCTCACACTTTACTGTTAGTACGTTCTAATTATTAATATTTTAAATGTGCAATGGATGAACATGTTTAATTTCATGTACACTGTAATGCATTTATAAGGGTATACTATAACTTTTTTTTGCGTTGTTGATAGTATTTCATGTTGCCATTGGTTTCAGTCAACATAAAGCCGTAGTAGAATGTTTCTATATTTCAAATGACTAGTTAGTGTTAGCATTTATGCATTAGAGGGTGATGCATGGAGGCTTTAGTTTGTATCAAGTAAACATTATGTCACTGATATACAAGAGTTTCAGTATAATGTATGTGCTCAATGCATCAGTGATATAAAATATCTTGTCACAAATGACATATATTTAATTTATGCACAAACAATAAAAAAATCGGACTGGAATATGACATTTGCTAAGCATTTGTTTTTATATCCGCCAAAATCACTGTCATTAATGTATGTGAATAATATTTTTTCTACTATTTCGAAGGTTAACACAGCTGTTTAGAAAAAATTCAGTTCCATGTTTGTTCAGTTCAAATGGTTATTAACTGTTAGTTCACGGAGATGTTGTAGAGTAACATTTTGCTTATTGTGACATTCTTTAATTAAATGGTATTCAGCGTACATACAAGTCCTGTAACTGTCTCTGTTATACTCAACATTATTTATTACACATTGAATATATCTTTAACTAACCACCAACATATTAAAAATATTTTCATGATGTTCCATGTCAATTATATTTAGCTATACTTGTAGCAATGAAGATAATAATTTCAGCAGCCTTTTTAAAAGCATGGGTAAAAATGTTATTGCCCCATTATAATCATTATGAAGCTTTTAAAAGGTGTCAAAATATTGGTAATATGTTGAAAACATGAGGAAATTGTCATACTTTTATGTATCAGGTATATGATGTTTCATTAAGTTATGATTGAAATCTTCTGAATTGGGAATTAATGCATGTAGATGTCGTACCAATAGAATCATAAGGTCAAAGTTTAGGGGTTGTTAGGTCAATAATATTTGTTTAAGGTTAATAAAAAATGTGTAATGTTTCAATAGCTTAGATTTTTATCTACCCATCTAGCTGTAGACCTTACATCTCATGGCATAGCATGACCACATGAACTCTACTTAACAGAATCACATATGACAGAATCAGCCGCTTAGTAGAATAAAATATGGGACAGAGTTATTCCTTACTCCCGCTGTATTAAGTTGCACTGCTTGAGAGGATCAACCGCTTTAAGCGAATCGAATCACTGTGGCCTGAAGTGTTTGTGCTAAACAGAGTCTACTGCAACATGTTTTATTTGAAAACATTTCGCCTTAGCTTTTACTCCATATATGGTCTAAACTTGTCAGAAGTGGTAACAAATTTAAACTTCTCAGAAGTGGTTTTAAACTGGTCAGATATGGTCACAACTTAGTCTTTCTTGTTGTGCTGTGTAGGTAATACATAATAAAGAATATGAAGACAATGAATTGGTTTTACATTTTATTACATTCTCACTCTCTTCTCGATCTCCTTAAAATTGCTTTTACATTTTTGTACATTCATATCCTTCGGTGTATTTTCAGTTTGGGACGTTGATCCCAATAAAGTTGTCAATGTCAGATGTTTCATTTTCATGAAACCGTTTTCGTGAAAGTTGTATGTACATGCACATCATGTAGATGTTCCATTTAATGTTGCAGGGTTTACATGCATGTAAACGATTGTCTCGCACCCTGTTGAAAACAACCAATGTCGCTTTCGTTTGTTATACTGGACGGTATCAGCAATTCACCACACAAACAGAATCCACCAATGTGTCTCTATCACCAAGCTGTCGAAATATTGTTTGCTGATTCCTGAGTAAATATCATGTTTGTCCACGTTGTTGTTTAGAAAATCCAACACATATTCCGAACACGTTGAACCGTGTCGATATATACATTCTAGCCATGAAGAGCATTGCTGTCGACAGATTCCCTGAACTTTATACAGATGGCGGTGTTGTTTCTGGTAGATGGCACTGTTTACTTGTACTCGTGGAGGCCCATTTCACGCCTCAGAGCATCAAGCTCTGGGATCGAGCCGTGCTTGACGTTGTCGTGAACCTACAACAATATAAAATGGCGGCCATAAGTTGGAGTGAATAGAACACAACCTTGCGGAGAAACTTTTGAAGATGACAAAGATTTATTGATGACAAAGAACTATGTGAAGATGATGCTGCTGAATAGAGTCAAATATGAAAGTATGTTTTTATACTATATAAATTAAATAAATTATATATATTATTATGCCTGTTATTTAAAATGACAGACATAATAATAATATGTGCTCAATATAAGTAGTTTGTCATGTACTCATTTGGGCAGTTATAGACAGTGGTTTAGTGCTTATTCGCTAGGTGGCAGCACAGTTCTTTAGTATGTCCACAACCAGGAATTTCTGAGCGGCTTTTTTCCAAATTAATGCACGGTTAATTCAACTAGGAATAAAAAAAATCATACTGGATGCCAGTTTTTACAAGTATCAAGCTTCACTGTACTACAACCTTAAGTTAGCGTATAAACAACTTGTTCAACATTCCATATAATAAAACAATCACATACCTTTGTCATGTTTGAAACGTCCGTCCTCTCGGAACGTGCTACCTTCTCCCATGGGTTGATTCTGGCACAGAAAAATGTACATTTAAAACAGGTTGTACACAGGAAGCATCATAAATAACTCCTAAAGGTTTATGAAACACAGAGATTTGTTTACATATTTAAACTTACATCAATAAAATAATAATATTTCATTAACATGTGACTATATACATGTATTTGTAATAATGATAAACAAGTTTCTGGTGAAAGGGGTTTGTAAGAGCTGTCAGTACCAATGTACCTTCGTGCAGTTTTTACACTTTGTCACATATAAATTATCATTTCTTCATTTATTGTTCAAGTGTGAGTATATAGGCCTATATGTTTACTTTCAAACACTACTTGCCATGTTAAAAGCATCTTCAAGTTATACTGAATTATTAATAGTCCCTTTATAATATGTGTAAATCTAATTCCTTCACATTTTACTTATAGCACCAAATAGAAGAATGCCATTCGTATCAATTACCTGACATCAGCCTTTGCAACGAGACCGAAGCCCATGTAGGCAAAGCCGACAGCGTATCCAATGCCACACATGATGGTCAAGGGCAACAACTGCAAATGTAACACAGAAAAACTGGTCATCCACTAGTAGGACACAGCAACAAACATACGAGCAAGAGACAGGCAACGTTGTAAAGCTTCCAGTTCAGTAGTTTGGTGCATATTCGCTAGGTGGCAGCACAGTTCTTTCACCCTACATATTGTGAAAGTTACTGGATTTTCGTCTGAGTGACACAAAAAGGAAATATTTTCTAAACATGTTGACGAAGGTCAACAGCAGCAAGAACACGTACACAGCCTTGTTGGATCTGTTGGATCTCGTGAAATGGAAGGATCAATAATTGATTTTAATATCTCATGGGAGATTTCGGTCTGTGTAAATAATGTTTAGCCAACCTCGGGAACCATTCCAGTCCAAGCATACAGGCCCAGGGCCTTCATTTTAGTCTGTGTAAACAAAGTTTACTAGCGTGACCTACCTCAGGGTACTTCCTCAGGGCCTTCATTCCGAAACCGAAGTTCCTGTCCACAAAGGGCTTCATCTTGCCAGCGGCGTTCTGACCCATCTTGGCTGCGTTCTGACTCATTTTGATGAAGGTCGATTGGTGCTTTCTCAACAAACTGCAAAAGTCAATGATAAGGTTGACATATCCGTGAGCAGGTCCTATAACCGGTCACTGACAATAGCCTTGGACCTACTTTCAATGACAGTATTATTTATTTTATTTTAATTATCAGTCCGTTTCCTTTGTGGTTATATCTCTTTTGCATTGAGGCTGACGTTTGGAAATTGACATTAATTTACATTCTAATTCCTAAAATAAAACTATTAGTGACTACGTGTTTTGCATTTTTAAATGGAATGCTGACAACAAAACACCCGAGAATAGCTGGACCCGCCCCTTTCGATGACGCGCCAGTTTAGTCCCGCCCCGTCGGCAATGTTCCCATTCATAAATCGTCTCATCGAAAACGAGTGGCTTTATCGCAGCTAAAACAATATTTATCCAGCCAGCAAGTGGAAAGATCTAACGCGATCTGCTTATGTCTGCGCCCTAGCGAAGTGTTTATACAATAGTTTATGTAAGACGCGTTCACTGATCTAAACAAGGCGGGATCTTTCCAGAGTCGTGACTCACTCGCACTGCTGAGGTCACCGCGTCGCTCGAGTAATACCGCGTACACAATGTGAAACATCGCTCGCTTCAAGTTTTGGGAGTACGTGATCTGGTAGATCACGTAGGCCGTCACCAGAGGCTTCACGTTTTTGACCTTTGTGCGCATTATCGCTCGCGTTGGCGTCTCCGTTATCGGTCATTCTCGTATTTCAACAGTCGCGTCGGAGCTAACAAATGTTCAGAGCAGTCTGGCGCGGGTCAGACAGTGCGTCACCGATGACTATAAACTTATAGTCATATATTATTTAGTTGGCAACGACGTGCCGTATGCTTGGAAGCTTTCATTGCAGGAATGTTTTACAATGGCCGTAGAAAGGACGTTGTGTACACGAGAGCAAAAAAAATGCCAGTCATTCCCTTTGTACATAGCGCGGCCGTGTTTCATCCAATACGATCGATCGGCCGCCTGCGTGGAATTGAACAACTCAACGGCAACGCTATGTCTATGAACTTGCTCCGTACATAAATGTGAGAAATATGATCGTCCTGTTTTCGCCAAACAGTTAAATACAATGATTCGGGTGTGTGCTACTAGCCAACATTTCCGGTGGGAAAAAATCCGAAAAATGCGGGGCGTACGTGCGTTTTTTGATGTTACATAACCATGGGCCTGGCATGAATAGAATCGTGTTCACCGCACGTGGCGTTCTGGATCGCTCGCCCGACACGGCCACGTATATGGTCTACTGACATTGTACTGATCACAGCTATCTTTTCTGTCTTTATAATATCACATACAACATCTGTTTCATAAACTAGGAAATGGTAAAGTCACAATACAAACATCTGATTTGGTAAGTAATATACATGTCGTTCATATCATTGGGTAAACAATATTAAAATATAAATGTCGGTTAACAAATGTGTGATGGCGTTGCAGTCAAATTGGCCTGTGTCTATGTTGATGTATCTAATAACAACATCCTGTTAATTATAATATTACCCAAAAAGCATAGCAGGTATTCGTCCTTCACAGTGTTGGGGATGGGAATACAGTATACCTGACTGGTGTGACCTTACCCAACGGTCAACCCACAGATAATAACCCAAGTCATTCATTTACAATAATTATGTCAAAATTCTACAAACTGCGTTTCATTATAAAATAAACGTATCATTAGATGCATTGATACCAATACACAGTGTATCATGTTTCGTCCAAGTTTCTTCTGATCACGTTCATTTTATATCCTTGTCGAAAGACAAGTTTGAATTATTTTATAATTACAAAAACCACATCGGCTGATTACTTATCAAACATTAATGAAGAATATTAACATACACTTTGGTTTCACTAATATTCACCGCAATGATACTGAAATGTAGAAGCCAGTGTAGAAACCTACCTTTCACTGTGTGCTTGGCTGCGTTCACTGATCACTGTGGTTCGACCGTCGTCTATTTATGCGATGTGATTTCTGTGAACTAGCGATCGACCGTAGTATAGCGGTGTGCGCATGCGCACTCATTGACCTGAGGCGTTCGAGCTGGTCACGTTTCAGTCACGTCGCTGACCTCCGCGTCCTCGGCCCACCTGCGTCAGAGCGTAGTCGGGCTTTCGTTCGAAAAGGCGACTGCTGCTACAAGTTCGCGCGCGCATGACGCAGCGGGGGTCATCTCAAACAACGATGCGTGAAGCAAATTTTAATTTACTATAACAGGGATATGGAAACTCATGAGAGTTTCATTCGATGATCAAGTATATATTATAACGCAGTGTATTGCATATAATTTATATTAAGTTTACGTTTCTATGAATGCATATTTCAAACGAATGAGTAACTTGTTAAATTGAGATGGTCCATAAACGTGTTCGGTCATTATCCGAGAGCGTCTGTTTAATACGCCGTTGGCTCGGTTACCTATAGGATTATCCTTATTTTTCGGATTATTTCTCGTTACGTGTTAGCTTTGGGGTCATTCTATTTTCGATTTACTTGATTAAACGCCAAGTTTAAGCCAAATGTCCACTAACGACAAACTTGCGTTTTTCGTGAGATGGAAACTGGCAATTTGACAGTAAGCCTGGTTGACTGAGGCTACTTCGTCATTCTGGTCATTGGAGATCACTATCGTATGTTGTGTGATTGTCGGTAAATGCTATCTACATTATTGATTCAACAGCAGAATGTCCACTTTCAATATCCGACTGACATGCTATGAAAGTTTCTCAAGATCACCCGTACGTAACTGTAGGTGGAAGTTTTAACACGCAGACATGCATAGACGCTACTACATTGAAGACAAGATAATAACATTATTCTGCATTAATCCATTTATATACGAACTTTCTTTGCAACGCGTGGCACACGTGAAGATTGGGACAATCATAGATTAGGGGCCATCCATTAAGTTCGTCACGCTCAGTGGGTGGGGGTGGGGGTGAGCGTTACGGAGCGTTACATGGGGTGTCATGGCGATCGTTACGTACGTACGTAACGATTTGGCTCGTCTAACTATATGTATCATATTACACCTATTAAACGTACAACCTGTTGACAGAAACCAATGCTTAACCTATTATACATGGATATTTTATGTTATTATTTATTATTAGATATACAGACCTATATTATACTGTGAACTACGAATCAATACAGACAGGTAACGAATGAACATATAAAAGTAGGTGTATGCTTGTTGGGTGGGGGGGGGGCTTCACAAAATGAACGTAGTTTTCGGTGGGTGTACAGGCCTACCCTATGAACCAGTGTAAGGGGAGGGAGTCACAGAAAGTCTCAAAATAGCGCGACGTGCTTTGTGGATAGTCCCTTATAAGGTGTAATTGGCGTTCAAGCTAACCAAACACATTGCTAATCGGGGTATGTTAATTCTATTCCCTCTCGTTCGTAGCGGTGGTGAAGGTAACGAAGCAGTTGTGTAAACGATTGCGCTGTCATCTTAGTTTTAAAACGTTAAAACAAAATACAGTGTGTTCTTGCATATGTCGAAGGGACCACATAATAAATATGCCAGGTTGTGGTGTATCTAACCTTAGGATCTAACGAGGGGGGCAAGCGTTGTGACCTATTAGTTTACTATGCTACCGTGTAGTGGCGCGACATGTTAGGCTTACATACGAAAAAATTTAAACATTAAGCCAAAAGGGGTTCGTGGCACAATGAGCCACGTTACCTATACGTGTAACGTGGCTCAGACACAGGTTTAGACTGGAAGGCCACAGCAGAACATCTCGCCAAACCGTGCAACAAACAAAACGCAGCGCAAGACTGATATTGCGTCGAATGACCTTGGTTTGTATGTTTGTTTGTCAGGCGATCGATATTACCAGGGGCCAGCACCGACGAGAACTGAGGTGGCTTTGAAGTCAGTGGATGCGCAAATATAGGGCGCATCGATTACTTGTTGACTACCGAGGATTCAATTATCTGTTGCCTGAGCAAGCCCAAAAACAATCATTATGTATTATTATTAAACGAGAGCTCGAGATATCACAAAACGTGGGTCGACATGAAAATTAATACCTATAGTTCTCTAGTCAGTTTCCAACACACAGCATATTATAATTACTTTCTTAATTAAAATGTCTTGCGATGATTGATGGTATAGGAAGGAAGGAAGGGGTGTACCAGGAAGTGAGAGGTTGGCCCCAAACAATTGTGGGATGTAGGATTGGCGGCAGGTAGAGGATAATTGGCCCCGCAAACAGGCGGTAATTAGGAGGTGGCCCCCAAAACAGACGGGAGATGGGAGGTTGGTCTCATAAACAGGTGGAAGTTGGGAGGTTGGCCCCACAAACAGGTGGGAGGTGGAAACCCCTGCCACACACCCTCAATAAGACTGGGTGAGTAAGGAACAGGCACATTCAACGTGGACAGTTGGGACACTGGTTAAATCTGAAACCTTCAGACCGCGCTCAACACGGACGCTCTCTGTGCACTTGGCGCAGTGTATAGACGTTTATGTAGGTCGTTCGTTTTTACGTCTGAAGGTTGTTTGTTACGCTGAAGCCGCTGTTGTAATGTCACGCACCTTGTTTACGCTAGTCCGTTGTTTACGCGGTGTTTTTTGTTTGCAGATGTTCCCTGTTTTGGGGAGGGTTACGGCCGTATCCCGTTTTAGAGGGGGGGTGTGTGACAGGAAGTCGGAGGTTAGTCTTAAGAATTCGTGGGAGATAGGAATGGTCGGAGGTGCGAGGTGGATTCTCAAAATTGGTGGGAGGTGGGAGGTAAGCCCCCAAAAACAGGTGGGAGATGGGATGTTGAGATTCTTGTCACACACCCCTGTTTAACACGGATTCGCTTCAAATGGAAAAAAAATCGTGATGAAATATTCCTACAGATTTTTTTTTTATTCGTCACACAAGTATAGCACCGAATGACAAACTTATAGCGGCCAAAGAACAAACAGTTTTGACGCAAGGCAGATTTACGGACAAAACCTCGCAAGAAGTAGGAGGTTGGTCGTAAAATGTGGTGTGAGGTGGGGCTGACCTCAAAAATAGGTGGGAGGTGAGGTTGATAGGAGGTGGAATCTTAAAATTGGTGGGAGGTTGGCCCCCAAAACAGTTGGGAGGTAGAAGGTTAAGACCTCTGCCAGACATTCCTCATGAAAGTTTAGGCGCATGCGTGCATACGTCAGTACGATATGTGTTCCACGTTGTCCTAATCAACCAATATCGCGTTTCAAAATTCGCGTCTCAGGCGCTTGAAGCTACCATGTCACCAATAATATTATTGGCGGAACATTTCCAATTTTCATATACTGCGGTACTTTGTCAAATTAATACCGCTCTTTAATTACGACGTCTTTTAATTAATGATGCATCTGATAAACTAAAAACTCCAAAATTGTCAAATGCGACTTTCGGTCGAATAACGCGTAATACTGGGGCATGCTGCAGATCGAACAATTTAGTCCTGTACGATGACTGTCGGCCCTAAACCTAGGGGCCGCGTGAACTGAAGTGGCTTCATCGCCTCGGTAGAAGTTGGACAGATGACTGAAGGTCATCGATCTGCTGGACGTTCGTCATACACTGCAATGTATTTAGTTGATGATCCCAGAAATCCCAGAGATACAATTGGCTCCTAAAAGGGGATTCTTCCACCGAAAACTATGTAGGTCACGAAGTACAGAAAGCAAAAACCCAGTAACACATTAACATGAATAATAATCGATTTCGAACAATGTTGTTGAAATCAAGACAAATGTCATTAATAATAATATAGTAGGTTAAGCATAATGATTGCCATTGGTTTCTGTCAACAGCTTGGCGATGGGAAGATGAGTGGTATTTATCTGATCCTATTTAAGAAAGATCTTATTTCAGAGTTTGTAAGATGTGTTATAATAAATAATATTAATTAAAGATATCCCCGTTTTTTATTACAAACACCAGTTTTAGGTCGAAAAATGCAATAAGTTTTTCACGAAAATTGGTCTGATTTGGTGCTCATATATATAGTTACATAATGCTGGAAATTTGATACAATCACGTTATATTGATACACTCGTTAGTATATTTTCAGTATTACTTTGTATTACATTAAAACTGCACTGTAGCATGAAAGCACTGTAGCATGAAAGCACTGTAGCATGAAAGCACTGTAAGCATGAAAGCACTGTAGCATGAAAGCACTGTAGCATGAAAGCACTGTAGCATGAAAGCACTGTAGCATGAAAGCACTGTAGCATGAAAGCAGGTAAAATACCAGGGTATATAACAAGGCTGTGTGGAAGATACAGCATTGTCGTAGCTTTAACATTTAGGATAAAAGTTATCTTCGCCGTTTCAGCATGTTGGCTAAATGCATATAAACCCTAAGTCTAAGCCTAAATAAACTGTTAAGTTCAAGCAAAGTCTCAAGTCATCTCTCTGAATCCCCAGTCAAGTCCCAAGTCACCAAGGTTCACCAACCGCCATGATTGTGACGGTTTGTCTGCGGTAAGTTTTGGCGGGAAATTTAGGCGGTTGCTGGTCCGGCACAACATCAGCCAATCATAATAATATTATGAACTTGATACTATTCCACTCGGTGCGGTCTGTCACGACAATATGGTGTCATTTTGGATACGTTTCGAGCCACAAGACTTGTTGGTAAGTCACCAACTGGTAAGTCAAATCAAATCTCAAATCAGTGACCTACAAGTCCAAGTTCAAGTCAAGTCTCTCCGAGTCCAACTCGAGTCAGCCCCTGTGACTTGAGTCAATAAGTCTGGCCACTTATGGATTCACTGATGGTATTGTCAGACAGCCTGCGTGACAGCCCCGTGTCTCCCTGCCAGAGTGATCATGATATGGGTATGGTCGGGGGTGTTACTGTCGCTGGTGCCGAGCCTCGTTGGCCTACTGTCTGTTAAGGGGTAAGACCACAGTTGACCTTCCTGTAGGGCGTATGAAATTGTAAAATGGGAACTTAATCAATTAATATTATTTGACATGAGTGCCTTTGAGCAGGAATATTCACAGGTTTGTTTGTAGAAGCTATTGGCTGTGAAACAGTGCATTTTTTTAAGAGTTTAACTGGCGGAGGGATTTATGGGAATTTTTCTGCTATGGGCCACGTGGGCGCATGAATACATGGCTATGGGCGCATGAATACATGGCTATTTTTGTAAATATTGACGGGCATCGCACGTGGGGCGTTTTAAAAGAGCTGGATGAATGTGATTTTGATAAAAGCTGGTGAGCATGTCAGTGAGATGATGGCAGTTGCTGTGAACCAGTTTCGGCGGCGGCATTGACAGGTTTTACTGCTCGTCATAATCACTTCATCGTATTTAGTAATTTATACCATCAGTCCATAAATATCAGCAGCTTGTGGGACAACAACCTAAATACGAACTAAGTTAATTAATTATTCAGCCAATTACTAAATAATTAGTTATATTGCTTCGTCATCTCATCCCTGGACAGTATTGGCGGTGCTGTTGTTACGAGTTGGCGTCTTGCCAGCGTTGGCCAAGTGGAGCGGAGTTGCGTAATTGCGGAGAATTCGGGTCAAACAAGGACTCGAGTACAGCTGTACTCTGCATTAGAACTTTCTAATAATGTCAATGGACACTCGCTGACCACTTGCTTATCAACACAGTGCCTATATTTTTAAGCCAAACATATCAACATTTAAAAAATCAATCATGTCAATGTCTGTGCCGAATTTGAGGGTTTGGGTGTTTTTTAAGTGGTGCACATACGCTGCTGTTTCACCCGCACATTGCACAAGCAAAATGTCTTTCAGAGTTGGTGCTAAATTCTCCAGTTTTATATCTTGGGAATTAACACTGAAACAGTATGAATCGCAAAATTAGTGTAGCACAAGTTTGGCGCCGCGACCCGCAATCTACCGCGGTGGCACAATCTACCGCGGTGGCACAAGCCAATATAGACAGGGCCAGGGATTATTTTTTGAGGGAGGCATAACATTTCCGCCATCTAATTTCGACCAAGCATCTTTACACTTATACCAAAATGTCCACTTTAAATTAGCAGTAGTGATATGCTTGTATATAGTTAATGAAAACAATACTAGATAATGTATTTAAGTTTCTATGTTTAACACAACTATAGTAAATGATCTACTCGCAATAAAAGACTGACGCCCTTCCATCCAATGTTAATGTACATTAGATACACAGTTTGCAAGGGGCATAGTACAACCAATATGAGGAAAATACAGCAAATAAGGTCATGGCAGAGCAAATACGGGATAGGAATAATTATATTTTGGGAAGCCTCTTTGGCCTAAACTACATACCCGAGCTAAAGAACCTTTCCGTTTCGGAACTCATTTGAAGCATCTGTTTGAACTGTGCGCCTTTGCCACAGACACGCACATACGCACGCACGCACGCACGCACGCACGCACGCACGCAAGCACGCACGCACGCACACACACACACACACACAGTTTGGGAGAAATTGTGTAGTACGAAAATAGTTATTTGCGATCATATGCCAAGATAAAACAGGTGCCAAGATTTGAACGGAACTATTATTGGCACCAGTATAGAGGAGTCTGGATTTGGGCGACACAGCTAGACACAAGGTGATCATTCACCCTGGCCTACGTGCACCACTGACGCCCGTAGGCCGGTCTGTCAGCGAACCCGGCTAAACCGATTGCCTCATTGGCAGACTACGCTCAACTGTTACTCAAACTATAATCGGCGACAACTTGAGCGAGATTGTCCTAATTCTTGTACACCTGTCGAACGCCTTTCGGGTGTTAACAAACTACGCCGCTGCCAACAATCTATAGTTCTATGCAACCGTCAACAAACAATGGGACCACGGCGAAATTCGAATCCTGTTTAGCTGAAAATACCTTCAGCGCTGACATATATTCCGGGGTGTGTAGCATGTATTGAATGTAAAAAGTCTGGTCGTTCGTTATTGTAAAACCATGTTGTATAGTATAAAATATAAGTAAACTTATGTATTCTAAAATCATGACCGCCCCAATGTATGTTATATAGTATAAAATATAAGTAAACTTATGTATTCTAAAATCATGACCGCCCCGATGTATGTTATATAGTATAACATATAAGTAAACTTATGTATTCTAAAATCATAACCGCCCCAATGTATGTTATTAATCGTAATGTTTAAATATAATGCATCTCTTTGTGAATAATGACCTAGTCGTTCAGCATGCAGTGCAGTGTTAACATGATATGTGATGGTTCATTAAAGTTATCAAAAGGTCGGTCGGTCGGTCGGTCGGTCGGTCGGTCGGTCGGTCGGTCGGTCGGTCGGTCGGTCGGTCGGTCGGTCGGTCGGTCGGTCGGTCGGTCGGTCGGTCGGTCGGTCGGTCGGTCGGTCGGTCGGTCGGTCGGTCGGTCGGTCGGTCGGTCGGTCGGTCGGTCGGTCGGTCGGTCGGGTCGGTCGGTCGGTCGGTCGGTCGGTCGGTCGGTCGGTCGGTCGGTCGGTCGGGTCGGTCGGTCGGTCGGTCGGTCGGTCGGTCGGTCGGTCGGTCGGTCGGTCGGTCGGTCGGTCGGTCGGTCGGTCGTCGGTCGGTCGGTCGGTCGGTCGGTCGGTCGGT
>OY759265.1:22167622-22172622 GCA_963662155.1 Lamellibrachia columna | reverse complement strand
TATATATATATATACATTTTGACATATATTTTTATACATTTTTGACATATATATATATATATATATATATATATATATATATATATATATATATATATATATATATATATATATATATATATATATATATATATATATATATATATATATATATATATATATATAAGCACAGCCACAAGACTAAGCCACAACCAGTATATTCCTTAATACGTTTGCCTTACTATGAATAATTTCAATATTTGTGCTCGTACTAAATATTTTAATATCAGTTATATATATATATATATATATATATATATATATATATATATATATATATATATATATATATATATATATATATGTCAATGGGTTAAACGCGATTGTGAGGCAGATTAATTTTATTTATTTGTCATTTGTTATGGCTTAGCAGCCTTGTGGAGTTGTGAAGCTTGTTGGTTTGCCTTCTACTGTGTACAACTATATTGGTGTGTGCAAAATCACTTCCAAACAGACATAAATACATGTGTTCTTTATTTAACCCATTCAGTATATAATGGTCACTGTTAAACATAAAATACAATGTAATTTACAACACTCCGGTACAGTGTACAAGAAATCCTTACATTGCATATAGGCTATACTAACCACAGCTGTAATGGCAGGTAAGTAATGGCAGGTAAGTAATGGCATGTAAGTAAGTAATGGCACGTCAAAAAACATTTTCGACCCTGACCGTGAGACTACAATGAGAATTCTACAAGACCACCTACAAAGCATGAAGAACATCGCGGAACCACTCACAGCTGATTGGACAGAATCCATGTTGTGTCATTGTAGTATTCGTACTTGTATTGTTGAATACTTTATGAAACGTCAAGTAGCAGTTATTGATGCGAGTGAACAGCCTCGAGTGCTCCTATGATGCTACCCACTGCTGACAAGCCTCTTGTGAACGGACACAACTTGATCCTACCCACTGCTGACAAGCCTCTTGTGAACGGACACAACTTCTTTGTACCAGGGCATGTTGGAGACGTTCTCTTGAACCGTGCTACTGGTGGCGCCGTGCATGCCAGGTGTGGTGTGTTTGCTTCGGTGCGTCGTGGATGGAACATCTGGTCTTGTACTCCCGCCACCATGCTAGTGTCCAGCAGGAGCAGGGGCTAGTGCAACCTCGTGGCAGCCCTTTTGTTTGCAATGCTGGACTAAGTTGCATTCGACAAGTTATTTTGGGAAAATGTGGAAGCAAAATTGCTTGATTTCCAAGCATCATTTGTTATTCCTGCTCTGGTTAATCAGATGTGCCGATAAATGGTGTATGCAGCAAACGTTTAGAAATGAACGCACCAAGTTGTGAATGTGATACACACCATAAATACACTGTCAATATTATCTGAGAATACTCTGTGCAAGCAGTAGTTTATTGTGGTTACAGTAAGATTGTGTAATCAAGCAACTTCACTAGTATGTTTTCCTGAATAAAAGTTGTATTCCAACAGATGTAATAGGAAAAGGTTATATAAAACTAGTAATGATCACAAATACAGTCAAACCTACTCAAGCGACCACCTCTCATTAACAATCACAGTTAACTCCCCACTGAATGAAGAGTTTCACATGTTGAAATACCTGCATTATGTGGCCACCTGTCTTATGAGACTACTTTTCTACCATCCCTTGAATTGTCGCTTAAGACAGGTTTGACTGTATAATAAGATAATTTTACACTTTAATCGTCTTCGACCAATGACGGCCAGAAAAGCACCAGCCTTCCACACACCTGAAAAATATGTGAAATCATATTCCAGTATGTTATACGCAAGAATTGCCAATGTTTGATGCGCCCCATACACCTTTCAACGTCGATACGCACTCGGACAACAGAACCGCTTTCCACAAGCTCGGGATTGTCCATTTGTTTCTTCCCGTGGAGAAACTGAGGCGTGATCACCCTGAGGCGTGATCAACCTGAGTCGTGATCAACTTGAGGCGTGATCAACCTGAGGCGTGATCAACCTGAGGCGTGATCAACCTGAGGCGTGACCAACCTGAGGCGTGACCAACCTGAGGCTGATCAACCTGAGGCGTGATCAACCTGAGGCGTGGTCCACCTGAGGCGTGATCAACTTGAGGCGTGATCAACCTGAGGCGTGACCAACCTGAGGCGTGACCAACCTGAGGCTGATCAACCTGAGGCGTGATCAACCTGAGGCGTGATCAACCTGAGGCGTGATCAACCTGAGGCGTGATAAACCTGAGACGTGACCAACCTGAGGCGTGACCAACCTGAGGCTGATCAACCTGAGGCGTGATCAACCTGAGGCGTGATCAACCTGAGGCGTGATCAACCTGAGGCGTGATCAACCTGAGGCGTGATCAAACTGAGGCGTGATCAACCTGAGGCGTGATCAACCTGAGGCGTGATCAACCTGAGGCGTGGTCATCCTGAGGCGTGGTCAACCTGAGGCGTGATCAACCTGAGGCGTGGTCAACCTGAGGCGTGGTCAACCTGAGGCGTGGTCAACCTGAGGCGTGATCAACCTGAAGCGTGATCAACCTGAGGCGTGATCAACCTGAGGCGTGGTCAACCTGAGGCGTGATCAACCTGAGGCGTGGTCAACCTGAGGCGTGATCAACCTGAGGCGTGATCAACCTGAGGCATGATCAACCTGAGGCGTGATCAACCTGATATCTTTCCTGCCCAGCCAACTGGCGCATGTCCACCCGCGATCAGCCATGTTGGCATCACCAGACTCCATCAGATCTATCAGCTTTGACTGGTTTGTTATAGCATCGTCACTGATGGAGCCTTCACACAGTTCGCTGATGAACGTTGGAACACCACTGATGAACGTTGGAACACCACTGGGTGATATTCCAACTAGTGCTTTGTGTGTGTTACACGCCCTGTAGCTACCATGGGTAGCACACTGCACCTCAAAGTTGGAAGGTCTCCGATCTGATTTCGGTGCAGTCAACGATAACTCGCACTTCACGATACAGCGGCTTGAAGCAACCTGGCATGTACTTCTTTGCTCTGTTGCGTGGAGCCAGATTTTGATGTTCGATAGCACAATGTGGAGGAGCTTAATCCATGTCGTTTGGCCGAAACGATGTCGCGAGAGTCGGTCGTGTAAGCACCATCGCGAGATGAATTAGCAAGGTCAATTTGTGGCTACGTTTGTGTCGGTGGATTTGGGGTCGGTTCCAATGTGAGCGACAGTCGGCGGCGATTTTGAAGCAGTGGTCAATCGGCGACCGACAGCAGGTGAACCCGTCATGACCTTTCATCAAAGCTCAAGTTGGGAGTGGCGCGAGTCAAGAGTTAGGGCGCAATGTATAGATAGTCGCTGTTTGAAGACTGACAAATAAACTCCTACGCGTGTTAAATCCAACTATTTACGAGTGATAAAACCTAACTGTTGATATAGTTACGGATATGTTTTCTGTTCTCGAACTCCGGAATTTTTAATATCTCGTTTTAATTTAATTGATTTTAGCATCTATACAATAAAATTATTATAAAATCTAAATGGCCTGACGTCGAGCTACATGCCTACATCTACATTCTGTTCGAAGCGCCAGTGTAAATGCCACCGAATCCGATAGATGGCGGGCTTACTAGTGATGCAAAATGCTCCAACAGATGGCGAAACTATCGATGGGCCAATCTCGATATCAAGGGGATAGATTACTGCGCCACTTCCTTGTCCATGCCATACGAACGAAGTGCAAGTGATTTTAAGATGGTCCCCTTTTTAAGTATGGTTTGCACTTTGAAAAAAAAAAATTCTGAACGGGGAAAAGGGCACATTTGTAGACTACGACCTTTCTGCTGTGCACCGGATTACATTTTTAGTTGCTGGTTAGTTCAATCTATACGGATTTGTGCTCATTTCTGGAAGCGGGATGCTTCATTCTTGTCATAAGATATTTCTCAAATGTCTATTTAGGGTTTCTGCTTTCTGTGAAACTGTAATAACGATGATTAAGTCCCCAATGCCTTAATTTTCCTTTCTGTGAAACTGTAATAAAGACGGTTAAGTCCCCAATGCCTTGGTCATCCTTTCTGTGAAACTATAATAATGACGGTTAAGCACCCAATGCCTTGGTCATCCTTTCTGTGAGACTGTAATAATGACGGTTAAGTCCCCAATGCCTAGGTCATGCTTTCTGTGAAACTGTAATAATAACGGTTCAGTACCCAATGCTTTGATTATCCTTTCTGTGAAACTGTAATAATGACGGTTAAGTCCGCACTGCCCTGATTATCCTTTCTGTGAAACTGTAATAATGACGGTTAAGTCCAAAATGCCTTCGTGATCCTTTCTGTGAAACTAATAATGACGGTTACGTCCCCAATGCCTTGGTCATCCTTTCTGTGAGACTAATAATGACGGCTAAGTCCCCACTGCCTTAGTCATCCTTTCTGTGAGACTGTAATAATGACGGTTAAGTAGCCAATGCCTTGGTCATCCTTTCTGTGAGACTGTAATAATGACGGTTAAGTACCCAATGCCTTTGTCATCCTTTCTGTGAGACTGTAATAATGACGGTTAAGTACCCAATGCCTTGGTCATGCTTTCTGTGAGACTGTAATAATGACGGTTAAGTACCCAATGCCTTGGTCATCCTTTCTGTGAGACTGTAATAATGAAGGTTAAGTAGCCAATGCCTTGGTAATCCTTTCTGTGAGACTGTAACAATGACGGCTAAGTCCCCACTGCTTTAGTCATCCTTTCTGTGAAACTGTAACAATGACGGCTAAGTCCCTAATGCTTTGGTCATCATTTCTGTGAGACTGTAATAATGACGGCTAAGTCCCCAATGCCTTGGTCATCCTTCCTGTGAAAATGTAATAATGACGGTTAAGTAGCCAATGCTTTGATCATCCTTTCTGTGAGACTGTAATAATGACGGTTAAGTCCCCACTGCCTTGGTCATCCTTTCTGTGAGACTGTAATAATGACGGCTAAGTCCCAAATGCCTTGGTCATCCTTTCTGTGAGACTGTAACAA
>OY759265.1:22102622-22162622 GCA_963662155.1 Lamellibrachia columna | reverse complement strand
CCTGTTTCGCCATCTCACGTTACGCCTCGTAACAGGCGATAAATATTTTTCTCCTGGCACAAAAAAAATAGTGCGACGACAGATAATCTTAAGTAGCCATCTTAATAATCTTAAGTAGCCATCTTCACAGTGTTCACTGACAGCGCAATCTCCGTCCAGTTTATCACAATACACGCGCTGTCAAGTCCTAGATCCGCCCTGCGCATTGTTGCAGACGGCGGCTATTTCTGTACTAATCGACATCTTGTAGAGGGGCATTCAGCCGGAGAGACGACTCGACAGTGAGTTCGGCATCGCTGTCGGCGGTTACAATGCGACAACGGTACCTAGTCGAGCATGAGTCACCGCCACCCCACCCCACCCCACCCCCGATGGAGTTACAGAACAGCCACGAACAAACGCTCAACCGTCTCCGACCACGTGACCCACAGCGGCGCGTGGGAATATTACGATTGCAGCCGCGAGCGTAAGAGTGAGCTCAGCCACAATCAATGAACTAGCCGATGGCTTGGCGTGCCAACCCGTGATCCTCATCGGGCCGGACAGCAGGGATACCGTAGCGAAGGGAACGCCGATCTCAGCCGGGCGACGACGCCAAGAGAACCTGCGACACTATCGGACGACGACGCACGAAGCATGGCCGCTCGCAGGCCGTGCGAGCACACCTGAAAATGCCGGCAGGTGTGACCAAGCAGGTAAGCGACCGTTGATAAAGCCGTGCGCGACGCCGGCTTTGTTGTTATTGTCCGGCGACCGACCCAGTTCCAACTCTTAGCTTGCCGAGTTTCGCTGTACTAACTCCTGCTGCGTTCGGCGTGTTATCTCCACGGAAAGTCGAGATGGATGCGGTGCCCCCATGTTTATAATTTATCGCGCGATAAACACGACGACTGGCCTAGAGTTCCGAATAATTTGATAACGCTTTTGCGTCGAATTTAGGTCAAAGTTACCGTGACGCTGCATGAACAGCCGTGAATGTAAACAGTTCGCGTTCAACCGGCCCACTAATTTTGTGCGGGTTTGTGACGCCCCGGCAGACTTTGCTCTCCGTTAAGACAATGCTTTCTAACTCCAGCTCGACACCTGACTGATCTTACGAGACATCAAATGCACGTGTTAACGTGACAAATAGACGACGCGACAAAGACAGAGTTTATGCAGGCAGTTTGATTCAGGTCACGCACTTTAAGTGCTTTCGCCAAGAGCATTGTACACAGTTCAATGGCGACGATAGGGCAGGACCCGTAATATCAACAATGCTACTATTTAGCCGTGTTAAAGGTCACGCAAGCTAAACCCACTGCACTATACAACCACGTACCGTCGACATCGTTTAAACAAGCCATGGAGAGGCCAAGCTTCGCTGTTTCATATCATCCTGATGTCTTGCAAGTTTTCCAATTGGTCAAACGCATCATGTCTCAGGTTGATTTGACCTTTTTAATTTCTGAAAACGGCCAATGGGTTGTGTAGCAAAGCCAAGAAAATCCAAAATGGCAGTGACTGGGATATAGGTAAAGCCTTGCGTTTAGCTAGATGGACTATCATTGCAACTATCATTGCAACTATCATTGCAACTATCATTGCAACTATTCGGACTGATGTTGATCCCACCGCAACAACACGAAGTTCAAGAAAAAAAAAGAGTGCATTTTTTTCACCGCGCGCACACGCACGTAAACACGCACACACTCGCATTCTGGCGTTTTAGATGCGTCAAGTTTTATGATTTTCTTGGTTTTACTGGTGTCCTGGTCGCTGAACATCTTCTGTCGTCATTACAACCGTTGAACCTAATATAATATGTGTTGTCTTGGACACAAAGAGTGACGTGGTAGCAGGTAGCAACACCGTGACGGAAAACATAGTATAGCCAATGTACCTCTATGACGAGTAGCATGGTAAAAATAACTTCATGACGAGTAGCACCACGTGTTGAAAAGCATGGTAGCAAAAGTTACATCAAATACGTGTAAGATCATGCTAACATGGTAGCAAAAATAACATCAAATACGTGTAAGATCAAACTGACATGGTAGCAGAAATAACATCAAATACGTGTAAGAGCAAATTAACATAGTAGCAAAAGTAACATCAAATACGTGTAAGATCAAACTGACATGGTAGCAGAAATAACATCAAATACGTGTAAGATCGAACTAACATGGTAGCAGAAATAATACCAAATACGTGTAAGATCAAACTTACATGGTAGCAGAAGTGACATAGTGACAAGTTGCTAAATTAACACCACTACGTAGAAGATGTTAACAAAAGTGACCACAGCACCAGCAGCTCGACACAAAAATAATCATACGTACTGAATAGTGCATTGTGGTAACGTCGCAACAACGACGACAATATAATGCTAGGAATGACAGATTCGTGTTTTGATGACATCTGAAGCTCCTGTCATTAACACAATTCTAAGGACACGTCTCGCAGCAGTTGCACAACTTCACGCCGTCGATTGGGTGTCAGGTGTCCGCGCTATTTACAATAAACAAACCGACATGCCCTGAGGCGTGTTTATAAACTGCACGTGCGACGATTATGCTTTCTAGCAATTTGGTAACACGCTGAGGTAATCACCGTACTCAAACCGGACGCCATTGCGGATGGCAGACCACGGTGCATAATTGCGTTGGTGGCGATGTTAACGTTTTATGCGATTATTAGAAAACTAGACCATCACAAAATCCATCGCCACAATGTTATTGATATTCTGAACAAGTTTCATCAAAATCACGTAACTCCAGCTGTTTTATTTCGGGAATACCACCACCAAAATACAAATGCGCCTTCGAATCCACTTCATACTGCAACATCTCATTGCCAAAGCTCCAACATTTCGAAAGTTCCAACTTTGCTGGTTGAATACAGTTTCTTCTTGGAAAATAAAAACCTATGAAATCGGTTTAATTGCCTACTTGTAGGCACTACATTCTAACTGTGGTCTCACCTCTGCAGCGTGATCGACAACGACGTCTCCGGAAGGAACTCTCCTGCGTAGTGGAGATCGGAATAAAATTGTTTCTGGTCTGAGCAGTCAGATTTAAAAGCTAACTTTTTGATACACGCGAGTGGCTGTTAGTGTCAAGCAAATCAGCTGATTACAGATGTCGGTTGTATACGAATGCTCTCCTATTCATTCACACGTATTACGCATAACCCACTAGGCTTCTTGAAGCATTTCAAAGTTGTTTGCAAACCATGGTATCATTTCAACATGCCGCATAAAACACTCTGTTCATAGTTTTCAGACCATTAATCTCGAATGACTTTATAATAATAAAAATACCGAGCACATATTCAAAATGTTGGAACGCATTTAGGTTTTGATGGTTGTTTTGGTGCTGCAGTTTCGCACGGAAAAGCATCACGTAAACGATATCGCGTGTTCTACCACAAAGACGTGGCGCCATTGTCCGCTTTGATGACTAATGTACGGAAGTGTAGAAAGTACACGGTCCAAATCGCAAAACATGTTTTGTGGGATAACTAGTTTCTTGTTATAACAAGATAAGTAACTAGTTTCTTGATATAACAAGAAAATTATCTTGTTATAACAACACACTTTCTTCGTTATAACAAGAAACTTTCTTGTTATATCAAGAAACTGGTTACCTATCTTGTTATAACAAGAAACAAGTTATCCAACTAAACATCTTTTGCGATTTGCACCATGTCCTTTCTATACTTCTCTACTAATGAAATCTTCCGATAACGGCTGCACCTGTGCGAGAGAATTTCACTCAGCGCGTGTAACGAAGATGTAGCCTTTAACAGCAGACTCGCAGACGACGTAAAATATTCATGTGCGAACTAAAATAGAACCATCTCCAAAGGCCGTGTGACGTCACTCCATAGAACAACGGTCATATCAGCGCAACGCCGGCTGTCACCGTTCGTGATGAAGAAAAACCGACCATCGTCACATGATCTTCCGCATACTTCGGCGTCACGAAAGCCCCGCTACGACGTCACCACAGAGAAATGTCTCAGTGGATCAGCATGGGTTCGCTCTGTGCTGAAACCACCGCCACGTTTGGCGCCGCTATGACTCACTGGAACCAGACATTTACGCTGGCATAACCGATGTTCACTGAACTGTCGATAGTAATGATAATTGGCAAAACAATTCGGCAGGGCGACTTGTGTTACTGTAACAATATAAATTAACATGTTTTTTTTCAAGTATATTAAATAATTTTATTTATTTATTGAACTAACAAAAATAATCATCAATTAGAGCAGCGTCATTCACTCACGGATTCAGCATTTTAAATAAATTACCTCAATGACTACGTGATATCGCCACCCGTCAATTACGGTTACTGTTTTACCGGATGATCGCTATTCCATGATACTATCTACTACTAGTTATGAAGCTGTCGCAATAGTATTGCAATAGTTATACTGCTGTCGAGATAATATCACAACTTTCAAACTATCCCCAGTAGTCACTTCGACCAACGACTGTCTCATATGTCCGTGATAGGGTTACTATATTGCCATTATAACTGCTAACTGCGAACTTAGAGAAACATTAATTTATTGAAACTATATTTACGCATATTATTTACTTCACATGTTCGTGTTAGTTTTCAAATCGGGTCATACAGCCGGGTACTGGGAGTGAGCCAACCTCCAACCGGACCCAACAACATTGACATAACGTGGTCGTCAAAGACACGAAACTAACTATACGTGAATTCGTGACTACATATTGTCCCGCAATAATCCAGACCTACATATTTATAAAGCCCACAAACTCCTTGTAGGTTTGACCCATATCGAACAGACCCGTTGGGGATACAGCTCTTGGGACTATTTTCTAACATTCATAAACTTTGACCTCGGCGATGTTATTAACCATGGCTATATAAGAGACGAAGCTATGGGAGGGCGGTCGTGTATATATTCACTGGAGCCTAACCCCAACTCCTGCCCTGAACTTAAAGATACAAAGTCCGATCGTTTTTATTGTAAAGTCATATTATATAGTATAAGATATATATATATATATATATATATATATATATATATATATATATATATATATATATATATATATATATATATATATATATATATATATATATATATATATATATATATATATATATATATCTTATATTATAATATACATATATATATATATATATATATATATTTATTGTGACACCTGCCGCCCAAACATGTTTTAATTAACCACAATTTAGTTTAGTATAAGTTACGCGTTATCTGTATATGAATATTAGCATGCAATGTAAACAAGACTTTCGGGTAGAAACAGTCAAATTAAGCGCATAACGGTCAAATTATATGAACAAATGATGGTTCATTAAATGCACTCGGGGGTCAAGATGTTCGAATAGATATAATTTATACTACATAAAATGATATTACAATAAAAACTAGCAGACTTCGTAGGCTCCCTTTAACGTACACACACTCCCAACGAACGAATATAGCTCTCCACCCTGCAGTTTGTTTTGTGTTCTTTTCTGTCGCGTCACCGCCGATGTCAGCTATGTGATACACAGCTGCTCGGCTCACGGTGTGTGTTAAGTTGGAATTGTGAATAGCAATATTAACGTCTCCATTATAACCGGATCAATCAATTCACGACAGCTGTTCGGGTTTCACCTTTTCACCTGCAGCACTTAACTAGAATTATGTTGTAATATACGATATGGTAAGTGAGCAAACACTTAAATTATAAGCTGACTATACGGTTACGTAAACTGTACATTGATTGGCTTTGTCGACACTAAATTAACCGAAGTCTTGTTTACTGATCAAGGGAAAAATTATTTATCATCTTCAAAGAAATCGACCGTGACATTTAAGATTACTATACTTAAATGTCACGGTCGTTGCATGTGTCATGCTCACTTCCTTCACGTAGATTATTATATTTACAACATAATATTATTAAGGTTATCATATCTCAAAATACGTCAGTGGATCATTTATTATTGGTGCCACGTTTTAACTACAACATGCGTGCATTAAAAATGCTTAGTTTGTATTTATTATTTTATAGCTGACAATAAATATTGTTTTGAAAAGAATTTCGAGCAAGTGCTTATCGATACAATCAATTTATTAATTTCGAAACGAGCCTGGTCGTTCAGCACACGTGGATATCTCCCGGTGGGGGGGGTACTTCCTATACTGAGGTATACATGTATGTGCCGCGCAAATGCCCCTGTTTTTGGCCATTTTCTCTCTCTGTCCGAAGAAAAAATTTAATTTTTCTCTCTTTGTGCCCCAATTAAACCTGATAATTCTCTGTTTCATCGAATAGGAATTTCCCGATGAAAACGTTTCCGCCCGGGCTTACTTACACTTATAGTATTAGATAAATTGTTCGATAATTCTCTCTTGATGACCATAAATTTCTTTATTTCTCTCTCTCTCTCTCTCTCTCTCTCTCTCTCTCTCTCTCTCTCTCTCTCTCTCTCTCTCTCTCTCTCTCTCTCTCTCTCTCTCTCTCTCTCTCTCTCTCTCTCTCACTCTCTCTCTCTCTCTCGTCTCTCTCTCTCTCTCTCTCTCTCTCTCTTCTCTCTCTCTCTCTCTCTCTCTCTCTCTCTCTCTCTCTCTCTCTCTCTCCATGTGCTCCATGGGGCTCTGGCGGCACACCCCCACCACTTTGGTATGGCAGTAACCCCCCCCCCCCACTCGGGGATTATCTATGCGTGACGTTGCAGGAGAAATGCGTGTTGTGTCTAAACTGATTCATCCTTATATAACTTGTGATCTTATGTCGCTATCGGCTTGTCAACCATTGTTCTCTTAAACCTGTTTGATCTATGAGTCTATGACGAGAATTTCATTAATCTGCTAATGACCAGCATTACTGTTACTTGCAATGGATCATGCACGCCTTTATTGGTGATCGATGTGTCACTGCCAATAACAATTTAAGCCACGCATAGCTCCCGAGGTCTCCCATCCTCGTTACTACTGATAAGTTCCTGTTCTCCAGTAAGTTCGACATGTCCTTGGCATGTTCTGGACGTCGACTGGTAAGGCATTTGACCACGGACTGTTTTTTACTTTTTCTTACATTCTACGAAACACTGACCAATTGACTAATAGGTCATTAAAACATTTTTTCAATCCTAACTATCCTTGTTCAGTCAACGGCACGAAAGGCTTTAAATCCAGCGTACACATACCGATTCTTCAGTTGCCAACATGTTGACGACTACTTTTTCAGTTGAAAACTCAAAAGTAGTCGCTACTTGAAATGTACAGTTGGCAAACCTTTTTGTGGACGTCTGGCATCTGAAAAATCTGTCGGCAGATGTGTAGTTGTCGGCAGACTGTTGGTGCAACCTGTTGGCGACTAAACGTCGGTATGTGCATGCCTGGCTATACGAGCAGTCGTGACAATGCACGGCCATTGACTGTGTAAGGTCAGTTGGTAATTCCTCCCACGCTCTGCTAACCGATCTAGGCCACGTAATACATGGGTGATTCACTGTGGGCGCTCCAACGCACTCAATGGCGACGTCAACTTGCGACCGATAAAGCATTCACTGAGAACATAAAAAATTATCAACATTTCTGTTAACACTGGCATGAACACACAATATAACGGGACAATTCAAATGTATAGCAACATTGTAAAGTTTCGTTTTTTGACTTGCAAAATTTTACCCCCAATGAATTTTTATATAAACTAGATGCAAGCAGCATAGCGAAGACATGTGATGAACGACTATACCCGTTCAACTCTTCAAGATAATAATTCATGAGCATCTACTGTTTTCAGGAATGGAAAGATGATCAACTCTCTCCGTGATAAATCTGGGCGTGAAGCCGTGAAGCGTCAACCCAGGAATTGACCAATCATCGCCATCATGAGTAAGAAGACGTATGGCCCGCTTCTGGTACGTGGGTGCATTCATCTTCCAGTGCGTTTCTTCTTGCCTATTATTCTGTATCATTAGTTTTGGCCTGCGTTATGCGGAAAGAAATGGCGAAACAAATCAATAACGCAATCAGCCTGTCACCGATCGACCGAACAACCAAAACGGACTAATAAAAACTCCAACCATTCGAAACAAACAAGTCACCAAGAGTTACTGATGTGCTTGCTGAGGAGAGCAATTGCACGTACTGCGCTTCGATGATGCAATTAGTTGAACGTCGGTTTATTTTACGCGAGAGGGTTGTCATAGGACCATAACTGAATGGAACAAAATATCTAATGATTGTCTTAATGCTAGCAGTGTGAATATATGAACAACTGAATTGACAGATATCTTGTAAGAGCGGGCTTGTTATATCTTGTTATATATTCAATATATTTTCGATCAGATTTCGATCAGATTTTCGATTCATGAGTAAAATACGAGTACGAGTACATTGGTGATGGCTGAGTACGAGTACATTGGTGATGGCTGAGTACGAGTACATTGGTGATGGCTGAATACGAGTACATTGGTGATGGCTGAGTACGAGTTCATTGGTGATGGCTGAGTACGAGTACGAGTACATTGGTGATGGCTGAGTACGAGTACATTGGGGATGGCTGAGTACGAGTACATTGGTGATGGCTGAATACGAGTACATTGGTGATGGCTGAGTACGAGTACATTGGTGATGGCTGAGTACGAGTACATTGGTGATGGCTGAGTACGAGTACATTGGTGATGGCTGAGTACGAGTACATTGGTGATGGCTGAATACGAGTACATTGGTGATGGCTGAATACGAGTACATTGGTGATGGCTGAGTACGAGTACATTGGTGATGGCTGAGTACGAGTACGAGTACATTGGTGATGGCTGAGTACGAGTACGAGTACATTGGTGATGGCTGAGTACGAGTACATTGGTGATGGCTGAGTACGAGTACATTGGTGATGGCTGAGTACGAGTACATTGGTGATGGCTGAGTACGAGTACATTGGTGATGGCTGAGTACGAGTACATTGGTGATGGCTGAATACGAGTACATTGGTGATGGCTGAATACGAGTACATTGGTGATGGCTGAGTACGAGTACATTGGTGATGGCTGAGTACGAGTATGAGTACATTGGTGATGGCTGAGTACGAGTACGAGTACATTGGTGATGGCTGAGTACGAGTACATTGGTGATGGCTGAATACGAGTACATTGGTGATGGCTGAGTACGAGTACATTGGTGATGGCTGAGTACGAGTACATTGGTGATGGCTGAATACGAGTACATTGGTGATGGCTGAGTACGAGTACATTGGTGATGGCTGAGTACGAGTACATTGGTGATGGCTCAGTACGAGTATATTGGTGATGGCTGAGTACGAGTACATTGGTGATGGCTGAGTACGAGTACATTGTTGATGGCTGAATACGAGTACATTGGTGATGGCTCAGTACGAGTACATTGGTGATGGCTCAGTACGAGTACATTGGTGATGGCTGAATACGAGTACATTGGTGATGGCTGAGTACGAGTATGAGTACATTGGTGATGGCTGAGTACGAGTATGAGTAGATTGGTGATGGCTGAGTACGAGTATATTGGTGATGGCTGAATACGAGTACATTGGTGATGGCTGAGTACGAGTATGAGTATATTGGTGATGGCTCAGTACGAGTATGAGTACATTGGTGATGGCTGAGTTCGAGTATGAGTACATTGGTGATGGCTGAGTACGAGTATGAGTACATTGGTGATGGTTCAGTACGAGTATGAGTACATTGGTGATGGCTGAGTACGAGTACATTGGTGATGGCTGAGTACGAGTATGAGTACATTGGTGATGGCTGAGTATGAGTACATTGGTGATGGCTCAGTACGAGTACATTGGTGATGGCTAAGTATGAGTACATTGGTGATGGCTGAGTACGAGTACATTGGTGATGGCTGAGTACGAGTATGAGTACATTGGTGATGGCTGAGTACGAGTACATTGGTGATGGCTGAGTACGAGTACGAATACATTGGTGATGGCTGAGTACGAGTACAAGTACATTGGTGATGGCTCAGTACGAGTATGAGTACATTGGTGATGGCTCAGTACGAGTATGAGTACATTGGTGATGGCTCAGTACGAGTATGAGTACATTGGTGATGGCTCAGTACGAGTATGAGTACATTGGTGATGGCTCAGTACGAGTATGAGTACATTGGTGATGGCTCAGTACGAGTATGAGTACATTGGTGATGGCTCAGTACGAGTACATTGGTGATGGCTGAATACGAGTACATTGGTGATGGCTGAATACGAGTACGAGTACATTGGTGATGGCTCAGTACGAGTACATTGGTGATGGCTGAATACGAGTACATTGGTGATGGCTGAATACGAGTACGAGTACATTGGTGATGGCTCAGTACGAGTACATTGGTGATGGCTGAATACGAGTACATTGGTGATGGCTGAGTACGAGTACGAGTACATTGGTGATGGCTAAGTATGAGTACATTGGTGATGGCTGAGTACGAGTATGAGTACATTGGTGATGGCTTAGTACGAGTACATTGGTGATGGCTGAGTACGAGTACATTGGTGATGGCTGAGTACAATACGAATACATTGGTGATTGCTGAGTACGAGTACAAGTACATTGGTGATGGCTGAGTAAGAGTACATTGGTGATGGCTGAGTACAAGTACGAATACATTGGTGATTGCTGAGTACGAGTACAAGTGCATTGGTGATGGCTAAGTATGAGTACATTGGTGATGGCTGAGTAAGAGTACATTGGTGATGGCTGAGTACAAGTACGAATACATTGGTGATTGCTGAGTACGAGTACAAGTACATTGGTGATGGCTAAGTACGAGTACATTGGTGATGGCTGAGTACGAGTACATTGGTGATGGCTGAGTAAGAGTACATTGGTGATGGCTGAGTACAAGTACGAATACATTGGTGATGGCTGAGTACGAGTACAAGTACATTGGTGATTGCTGAGTACGAGTACAAGTACATTGGTGATGGCTAAGTACGAGTACATTGGTGATGGCTGAGTAAGAGTACATTGGTGATGGCTGAGTACAAGTACGAATACATTGGTGATTGCTGAGTACGAGTACAAGTACATTGGTGATGGCTAAGTACGAGTACATTGGTGATGGCTGAGTACGAGTACATTGGTTATGGCTGAGTAAGAGTACATTGGTGATGGCTGAGTACAAGTACGAATACATTGGTGATTGCTGAGTACGAGTACAAGTACATTGGTGATGGCTAAGTACGAGTACATTGGTGATGGCTGAGTACGAGTACATTGGTGATGGCTGAGTAAGAGTACATTGGTGATGGCTGAGTACAAGTACGAATACATTGGTGATGGCTGAGTACGAGTACATTGCTCAAAGCTGAGTGCGAGTACCAGTACATTTCCACGAGTACGAGTACATTTTGTGTGATATTATAGTAAGTCTGTATAGTCATAATAACGTAATTAAAAAATTAACATTGTGAATTAATTTATATAATTCGGGAAGAGTTGAATATGCAACGGCAGTTTATCAGACTTTTTATGAGGAAAACTGCAAAAACCTCATTAATTCAAAGTAAATTTTATAGCACAACGTAACAAGAGAAAAGAAATTAAGAAATATAACCTTTAAATATATATGATATATGAATCAATGAACACTGTTAGGCATATTGTGCTTGGCATTAACCACAAGTCCACATATAATGTTTGCTGAGAGGGTGGATTAGCACCTGTCAGGGCTTAATATCCCCTTGGTATTTTAACCACACTACAAGTTGGAACCAGAGAATACTGGTGCAGGCTGTCTGACTTGAGTCACCAAACTTCTTCTTCAGAAGACTCAGCTAGCAGTACTTAGCACTGTCACGTGTGGGAGCAACACAGGCATTTTATGATTAACTGATGAATGACCCTTTCATTATGGGCTTACTGGACTTCCTGGCTTAATTATACAAATACAAGGATTGTGGCCTGGACGGGTAACTAGTGCAACTATGGATATGAACTAGCGGCTTCTGACTGGGAAAAGAATCAACAGATGCTGCCTTTTGAAGCGAAGCTTTTGTGGCTTCAGTGCATTATGTGTGCAGAAAAGTAATCCACGGTGTGAATTTGTGAAAACTCATCAATACCAAGTAAAAAATTAAACCATATCTACTAAATGTAACAATAATAATTATTACAAATCAAGGGCTATTACATTGCAATTAATATCATGGTTATTGCAATAGAATTGACACAATAAACTGTGTTTAAGGATCCTGTATTAGAAAACATATATAACTCAGCTGAGATGTATGCAAGAACATAAAAATGTTTTGTTAATTTGATTCATATGCAGGTAATGCAATTTGCTACAACACTTTTTTTTTAAATTATTGTTGTAGTTGTTAATGATTTGATAAAATAAGAAGTTAAATAATTTTTACAATATCATATTGAAAAAATTATCAGATGTACTTGTAATGTACTCGTAAAATCTGAGTAATTTGAACACGAGCACGCGTACGAGTACATGACTATAATTTCTACGCGTACGAGTATTTGAAAAATGTGTTCGAGTACACGCGTACCGAGTACTTCAGGCCCAGGTCTGTTTTCTATGAATATCTTGTCGTAATCGATGGACTTTGTGTACCAGAGAAGTATATTATTTTCAGTTGATAGCGATCGACAGGAACACCCCGGAGAAGGTGCACGATATTCTCGCGAAGCAGGTTCACAACAAGACGAAAGCACGAGACTTATGCATCAGCGACATCAAGCGACTACCGGCGGAAGTAGTCGACTGTCCGCTCCTCCTAGCGGCGACGCTCGATGACCCAACGATCATCAAGTACATGGTCGAAAAGCACGAGGTGCGCGCAGAATCTTACGAAGATTTCGATAAGATGTCTTTAATAGTTGATAAAAATTCACAGCCATTTTGAAATGGAATTTAACTTTAGTGTTTTTTTTATTAATTAAAGATGATGGAAATCGCTTATTAATCCTCGTGGACTCGAAAGAAACTCGAAATTAATTTATTGAGCGATATCAAGATAATTGTCTTTCTATATCAATATTATCTAGTTTCTTGTTAAATCAATATGGTAGTAGTTTACATTTAAAGCAAAACAGTTTGTTTTTGCTATGCGTACAGCGTGAATAAATATGTGATGTATTGCGAAGCATTCAAACAATAACTTAAAAAAAGTATCGTTTACATTAATTGGCAAGACCGAAAGGGTAACGCTACGGGAGAGTTGCTTCAGCCTAATGAGAAACGGATTCGGTGCCCTCTCTGTGCAGGTGAACGTGAACTTCGTGCACCAGGAGGGCACGGGTCGCCGCCTGAAGCTGAAGACAGCTCTGACACTGGCCGTCCGCCGAGGCCTCTATGACACGGTCGAGGGAATCCTCTCCGTCAACGCCGACCCCAACGTTCAGGACCACAAGGGCCGAACGTAGGTTTACAGAGTTCACCATTGTACACATGGCTTCAGGCTACTTTACATGCGCAAGACTTGGTCTTATTTACGACATCGAAGTCGCACATTAGAGCCTATAGAGCTTATTCTACGTTACATAATAAGTATCGTCTAATATTATGATTGTCACTAGTCTTCTAATATTTTGTTGTTGATTCATGGCAGTTTTTATTAAAAGTATTGTTGAGTTCGTTGTTACTATTGTAGCCGTTAATACTTTTATTTAGGCGTTGTTGTAATGACTAACGATCATTACAGTTGTTACTGCCGACAACCAATACAGGGTGTGTAGTTCTACTGCAACTGCACCAGGTATTAATGGTGCTGCTGTTGCTTGTTCTGCTACCACCACCACCACCACTACCACCACCACCAACACCACCACCTCCACCACCTCCAACATCACCACTACCACCAACACCTCCACCACCTCCAACACCACCACCACCACCAACACCTCCACCACCTCCAACACCACCACGACCACCACCATCACCAACACCTCCACCACCACCACGACTAACACTGTGTCGTGTGCTCACAGAGCTCTTCACCATGCCGTCCGTCGAGCTGACTATCGCATGACGAAAATGTTGCTCATCCGCGGTGCGCAGCCCAACCTCGGCGACAAGTCCGACAACTCCCCGCTGCATGTCGCCACGATCTTCGGGCACGTGGAGCTCGTCAAGTTGTTGCTACGATACGAGGCGGACATCTACCGGAAGGGTCAGCACGGCGCCATTCCGATCCACATCGCCGCCAGCGAGGGTCACGTCTCCCTGCTGAGAGTGTTCTGTGACAGGGGGGTCAATGTCAACGTGAAAGTAAGACCGATCTGCCTCTCTCAATGGTGGCGATTATCACCTTATGCTGGCGAGCTCTGCTTGTAGTGTATGGACAATCAGTCCGACATAAAACACAGTGAAATGTCAACATAATTTGTTACGCTTTAAAGAGCAACCGTCACATACAAGTGCACACAATGGGGCGGGTAAAGACGTGGTTGATATGTTAATTTTTACACAAATTCGGCTTGAAAGAGAACTGCTATGTCACTTTGCAATCACAGCATGAACGTGTTTTGCATAGTTCCAAACATCAACTAGCCAGGTTCTGAATGCCAGTATGTTGTACCTTCTGATTCCGAGTCCAATTATCTATCGTTAAGTCATATACGCTCCTTCCATTTCTTGATATTGTGATGAATACCTTGTGTTTGTTTTCGTCTGCTACTACTATGCCGAGGCAACAGTTGAGGCTAGACTTCCGGTGCGCCTAGCAAAACGTAAGGACTGAGTCTGGGGTACTCTTTACTCTGTGTGCGTGCGTGCGTGCGTGCGTGCGTGCGTGCGTGCGTGCGTGCGTGCGCGTGCGCGTGTGCGTGTGCATTTTCGCTGATTGTTATTACTGACTATCAGTAAAAAGCATTCCTGTTTAACTTAAAGGTACCGTGCTACGACGGACGCGAGAAGACGCCGCTGCATGTCGCTGTGGAGCACGGTCACGTGGAGACGACGATGGCGCTGATTGTCGACCACGGCGCTGACATCAACGGCCAGGATTCGGAGGGAGAGTCGCCCCTTCACTGCGCCGTCCTGCGGCCATATGACCAACTGGGCATGCGCAGTAAGGACGACTACGTTGAAACGGCAAAGGTAAGCGGTCGTGCATAAGACTGTGGGGTTGTTTTTGCTCTCCTCTTTATCCGTGAAGTCCGAAGTGAGGCTGGCATCGATACCGGTCCACGATTTTTTTCCTTCTTCTTCGCCACTGATCCCGTTTCTCTGCCGTCTCCTCCACCCGTCTCCACTTCCCCACCGCCCTCGTTCTTCACTCCCCTCCCACTCCCGGTATGCTTACTAAATCTTCTCACCAAACATAAACCACATTTCGAACCTCGGTGATTGTGACATCTAAAATTCGGTGCCATCAAATTAGGTAGCATTAAGTTCGTGTTCTCGCTGAAAGGCGTTGAATTTAATTTTAGCTTTGGAAGTCCTTGAGTTTCGATTCATTTATCGTACAATTGGAAGCGCATAACGTTGGTACTTAACGAAATATTTGAAGCAATAGTTCTTCCATCAATATTAATTTTGATAATTGCCAAATATTTTCATAATTCCACCCACCTTAGTTTCGATGATCACTTATCCTTTGTGTTGACATGATGCAGTCCGGTCGTTATTTTATCAGTTATATAGACAACGATAAAGGTAAATGTTTTGCTCGTGGTTACCGCGTCGTTAGGCGAAAGAGAAACGACAGAGGGGGTTGACAAACTACCAATAGATTCATATATCGACAGAACGGTTTGATTAATGAATTTCACGCAATGGCTTGACAGGCTGGCCGTTTAGAAATACCGCTGATAGATCACTTATCGCCAAGAAAAATACTGCATGAATAGTCGACCATCTTGTCTCTCTAGTCGGCCATCTTGTCTCTCTAATCGGCCATCTTGTCTCTCTAGTCGGCCATCTTGTATCTCTAATCGGCCATCTTGTCTCTCTAGTCGGCCATCTTGTATCTCTAATCGGCCATCTTGTGTCTCTAGTCGGCCATCTTGTATCTCTAATCGGCCATCTTGTATTTTTAGTCGGCCATATTTTATTTTAGTCGGTAATCTTGTTTCTTTAGTCTGTCATCTTGTAATTCTAGTCGGAAATGTCAGTACTTAACAAAGTCTGATCTGCTGTTTGATTAATGGTTTTTCTGTTTAATGGTGTCATTTGTTAGGTGCCTGACCCTAGACGCCAGTATATGTTACGGATTTCCCATAGACTACACAATGTGCTTCCATGGCCTTTTAAAATCGGTGTGATTGAAATTACTTTTTGCCTCTTTGCAGCTGTACATCGTATAAATGGTTGACATGTCATATGCTCTTGTTTTATTAATCGGTATCATCTGCAATGCGCAGACTGAAGACTTCCCCGCCTGTTATTGACATTGTGCCATGTGTGTATCACATGCCATGCACGACACATCTCTCCATGTAATCATTGCCCGCATGTCGACTAACTTAGGTTTGCCGTCAAGTAATATACAGTAAACAAACACCGAATCATTAGTCGCCTGTCAGTTTTTAGTATTTGCTTTCTCTCGTAACCTTCTGACGAAATGCATCCTTTGCAATACACAGACAGAACAGTGAGTCAGACCACGACACCGATGACGACACCGTACGTACAATCGCGGTCCCGTTTCCTTTATGGCAACAACACAAAAACACCGAGAACGCAGGCGGCTAAGAGCCCATAAAGTTGACTAGTCAAGTAGCACAACACAGACTGACTAGCTAGTAGATAAATACCATATAATACTTTATATATGTTCCGTGTATCGGTATTTGCTGTACCTGTTCTTCTGAACCATGAAATACATTTCGATTCCGGTCGTCTGTGTTCGTGGCTAATGTTATTTGTTAAACACAATGGCGCTGTTCTATATCGCTATTAGGACAGGCATTGTCACATCATTGTCACATCATTGTCACATCATCGTCTTCTTCGGACACGTTCATATAGGTGAACAAAGGAGACCCGCAATGTCGCCGTCTTGCGCTTGTCTTTCACTTACCACGGTCTACATCGGCATTTTTATCTATCTGTTGCTATCTCCACAACGCCTGCTCTTCTATTTTTTTATTATACGGTAAAACACGTCACATGTTGGACACGTAAAAAGCTGAACGTCATTGCGATAAATGAATGGAAAATTATCTACTGAAATGTGAATATGCTTAAAAAAGCAGTATTGCCAAATTTATCAGAGTGGTCGGTTACACATAGATGAATAATGGTTCGAACTAATGACGAGCTAATGGCTTCCTTGTCGACTTGCCATCTGGTGTTTTTGCTTTGTATGGCAATCTTGTGAAATCTCTCTTGTAGGTGTTGCTGCGCTACGGGGCCGACATGGACGCTCGCAACGGGCGCGGTGAGACGCCGATGCACCTGGCAGCGAGACACGAGTTCCACCAGATCCTCGACCTCCTCGTTCGTCAGACGGCCGACCCCCTCATCGAGGACAACGACGGACACAAGGCCATCGACCTCGTCCCGGACGCTGAGATCGTCATCAGACAGACGCTCAAGTCAGCCATGCAGGTCGGCCATCTTTTATCTCTAATCCGCCATGTAGCCTCTCTGGTCGACCATTTTGTATCTCTAATCGGCCATCTGGTCTCTCTAGTCAGCCATCTTGCATCTCTAGTCGTCCATCTTGTATTTCTAGTCGGCCACCTTGGCTCTTTAGTTGGTCATCTTGTATCTCTAGTCGACCATCTTGTATCTATAGTCCGCCATCTTGTATCTCTAGTCGGCCATCTTGTATTTCTAGTCGGCCATCTTGTTTCTTTAGTCGGCCATCTTGTATTTCTGGTCGGCCATATTGTATCTCTAGTCGACAATATTGTATATCTAATCCGCCATCTTGTATCTCTAGTCAGCCATCTTGTACCTCTAGTCAGCCATCTAGTCTCTCTAATCTGCCATCTTGTACCTCTAGTCGGTCATCTTGTATCTCTAATCGGCCATCTTGTAACTTTAGTCGGCCATCTTGTATGTCTGGTCGGCCATATTGTATCTCTAGTCGACAATATTGTATATCTAATCCGCCATCTAGTCTCTCTAATCTGCCATCTTGTACCTCTAGTCAGCCATCTAGTCTCTCTAATCTGCCATCTTGTACCTCTAGTCGGTCATCTTGTATCTCTAATCGGCCATCTTGTAACTTTAGTCGGTCATCGTGTATCTTTAGTGGTCCATCTTTTCACTCTACTCAGACATGTTTTGCCGGTCGGACATCTTACGTTCAATTCATCCGAATGGACGGGTGTTTAGCAATACGTCACGGGGTCTGTACGTGTTTTTAGTGAGTGGATTGGCGCATGGATGTTTTATAGCATAATTGTCCATTTAAGGGCACGTGTCTTTATCTACCATGCTACCAGTAACATAGCTTTAAGGAGCGTTACGTGGACTCTTCCATTGGTGCAATAATATTATGTTAGTGAAATTATATTTCGTTCAGCGTATGCGTTATTTGGATTTAGTAACGTAGTGTCTCACTAACTGCCTTGCGTTCTGCCAAACATATTGCATCGACTAACTCTGTTATGTCTCTTCCAATTTCCGTTTCCGGCAAATCCAATTTGTACGCAGTCATTGCTTCTCTGAACTGCCAACTTGCTAGCCACCTTAAGCTCGGTCTTGTCGTTTCGTGTTGCCCAATGCAGTTACCGTATTCGACCTATTAAGCGCACATGCCCTAATTCCCTCTTTTTAATCAGCAGGATCCATACATTTTTTAATTTGTCTAGAGTGGAGCAACTGAAGAGTATCGCCATCTGGTGACAAACAGTTGGCACTACGTTTCAATTGTTCTAACATAGTCACCAAATGACACCGCTAGTGTTAAACCTTATTGTCTAGAGAAACACATTTTGGTGAACGCTAATAAGAACAGATTCCATGACATTTTTTCATGGCCCAATTTTTTTTCGAGTGTACTCTATACGTTTATTAGGTCGAATACTGCTAAATTAAATTTCTCCAAAAATGCAGGTTTTGTATAAATATGTGTTCTTCATCCGCCTTACTGTTGATAGTGTGTGCATCTAACCCCTGAACGGGTCAAGCGCATTGTAGTCTTCACACGATTTTAAGTCAAGCGCGAGAGCCTCACGCCAAACCGGCAGTAGGCCAGGATTTAACAACTCGGACGAGTGGCTAAACGATCGATCATGTGATTAATTCTCCAATTCATTACAGTAATCAATTGTCAACGTTTTGATTGACTGGTTGGCTGACTCATTAGCTGCGCAATTCGATGACTATTTCATTTGCTATCATGCGCTGCTTTCTGACTGTAAGTCTGGTTCAGTCATGTACACTGCAACTGGCGGAAAGCTGGCTAAATAATAAGATAATTTATCCAGCGTTTAGGCTTCAGTAATATGAGAGCTAACAACCTCGCAAATAACGTAATCATCCATAATACCTTATCGACCCGTAATAACTCAAATGTGTTTGCTTGATGAATTACACCACAAACAGCTGATTACAGCTTAGCCGGGAGGTAGTAGTGAGATCAATATCACCAGCTTATATTGTGTTCATTTTCCTGTGTGGGATCTTAGACACCAAGTAGAAGAGACCAGTGGCGTTTAGCTTCTCTACTGGAAGACGCAGGCAATGTGTAGGTGGAGTGCCACGTTGTGATTATATATAGATTGACAATTGTTGTACTCTGGATGTACGCCATTGTAATTTTATCATGGTTGTGTTGCAGGACCGTGAGCGCATAATGAACGAGGTATTGGAGGTGCGAGCACGCGGCTTCTCCACGAGCGCCAGCTCGATGCCGGCCAAGACGATGTCGGCGATGCACATCCCCTCTGTGGGCGCCGCGCCGATGGCCCGCACCGCCAGCACGCCGGGGCTGTTCGCCGGCAGCCAGCTGGTCCCGGCGACCATCTACGAGGACGGCTACCTGCAGCCGCTCTCGTCCCATCAGAACCTTGCCGATGCGGCCCAGGTCGAGCAGGCGGCGGCCGGAAACACGTACGCGACGATCGAAAGCGGAACGGAAGTGACGCCTTTGCAGTCGGGCGAGAAGGATCCGCTGATGACGAAGTGTCCGCGGAAGCGACGCAGCCGCGAGAATCTGCTGCGCATCCGCGCCGCGCAGCAGGAGCCGAGTTCCGACTCGAGTCAGTACGGAGAGATCCCGGCGCCGGCGGGTGAGTTGCTCGGGGGCAAGACCCTGCGGAGACAACCGTCCAACTCGTCGTCGACGCCGTCCGAGCGAGCGCTGCCCAGTCCGCCGAGGTCTCCGCCAGAGGCCCGACGCAGCAACCTGACGCAGCGGACGATGTCGGAGACCTCGTCACTGTGGGAGGTGACGCCGCGCGGCTCCATGATATCGTTCATGAAGGACATGAGCCCCGAGGCCAAGCCACAGGCGTGGCGGCCGCAGGAGGTAATCATCCAGCGCAGCGATTCCATGCCAGGCTCAGGGGAGACCACGAAGTCCGGCGGGTTCCCGGTGAAGGTGAACAAGACGGGGCAGCCGGTGATCGACATCCAGCCAGCGAGAAGCAGGAAGGCGAATGACTCCGACAGCGATGACACGTACTTCGACGACGAGTCATTCGACACGCTGGACACCCTCTCGGACGACTCCATGCCGCCGCCGAAGGAGGAGAAGCGCCGACCGGTGCCGCCACCCAAGAGGGCCACTAAGGGTCCGCAGCTGCACAACTGGTTGCAAGAGCAGGCTGTGCTGATGAAGCAGAATGACCTGGCCGGGCCGGTCGCACACAGCACGCCGCCGGCAACGCGGGCGACGGTGAACAGCAGGTGGGTACAACACCCTATTGTTTTGCCATTGAAACCAATGTCGGTCGGGCAATTCCGCCACGTGCGTAAAATTGTGAATCGGATTTAATAACAACTGTGCACGTTAATTGTTGTCTTGTCGCTGTTTTCATCAAATCCTACACTTTTGTTTTCGAGGAAATTAACATGTCGCCCAAACAAGTACATCAGGGATACGTCCATCACTGGTATGTTCATTTTCATATGGGCACAACATAAGTGTCGTAGTCCTTAAATATGTACAACACGTACAACAATAATAATAAAACGAAATGTTATGTGTACATTTTAAAAATCAGGACACTTCATTCGTGTGACATGAACCCGGCAGTAAATTACTGATCTGACCCCAGGTTCGAGAACGTTCTGGGTGCGCCCGCCGATAGCGACGAGGACGCTGGCAGACCGCCGCCGCCTCGAGCCACATCGACGCCGCCGCCATCTGGCGAGTCGCGCCGGCGACCGCGTCCGCCGACGCCGCCCTCTGATGGTGACCGAAAGAACAGCGGCTTCGCGAAGGTGGCCGACGCCCAAGACATCAACGTGCAGATAAACGATGACACTGCGCCGGGCATGACCATCATCACCGTAACAACGAAGCCGACGGCGACTAAGCCGACGATATCGAAAAAGCCCAACGTAGCGATTGAAAATCGCAAGAACCAGGCTCCAAAGACGGACCCGAAAAACGCGACGCCGGAGAATAACAACGAGGAAGACGCGGTGAATGCGCAGAGCATCAGCAATAGGATCGCTGCCTTTGAACGTGTCACCGCCTCGCCGAGTAAAGCGGCGCCGGCAGCGGGCAAGAAACCTCCACCTCCGGCGCCACACGTTGTCCAGAAGACATCGACGGAGAAGAAGGAGGCAAAACCACCGCCTCCGCCGCCGACAACCGCCGGGGCGCAGGACGCTAGCAAACCGCTCCCGAAGCAGGCGCCGGCGCCCTTGCACTGGGAGAAGGTGTCCCTCAACTCTGACGCCGGGATTTACTGGGAACACACGACGACGGAGGATGTGTACGCGTGCACGAAGCTCACCCGGGACACTCCCGCCGATCGCGAAGAGACAGCCTCCGAGGCGACGGAAGACGTCTATGCAACGGTGCAAAAACCGGTCGCCGCATCAAGCTCGGACGGATATGTATCGGAATCTTCCGACGACGACGATGACGAAGACGATATTCCAAATAGCGGCCACCAGGTGGCGGTGATGTACGACGATTCTACGATGGAAGAGAATTTCACGTGGGTCACGTACAACGTATACCGCGACGCGGCGAAACGCACCGCCAGCCAGAGCAGCGTCGATCACGTGACGGACGAACGCAGCCGTCACGTGGTCGCTTCGAGTGAGTCGTCGGCGGGCGATAATCGGGTGAATGCGACGCAAAATAGTGCCGTGCCCCGTGTTGGTGGTAATAGCAGCCGGGCGGGCAAAGTGGGCGACCCTTTCCAGCTGGAACTGCTTGCCCGTGTGAACAAACTCGCGGCCGATGAATCGGCAACGACAAACGGTGTTGGTGCAGAGGTGATCGAGGATATATATCACGAAATACCCGACTACGTGCACGAGCCGCCTCACCAACAACAGCTGCAGCAGCAACAACAGCAGCAACAACAGCAGCAACAACAACATCAACAACAACATCAACAACAACAGCAACCACAACAATATCAACAGCAACAACAACAACCTGTACATCAAAATCAGTTGCACGCGCAACAACAACAGCAACAACGAGAGCAGCTACAGCAGGTACAACAACAACAACAACAACAACAACAACAACAACAACAACAACAACAAGCATATCAACCAACCGACCAACAACAGCAGCAGCAACCGCATAAGCGACGCGTCACCATCGGCTGTGAGGAGATCATCCCGAACAACCGGCAGCGCGCGTCAGACTTCGACCACCGGCGGGTGGTGTACGACAGCGCTGGCAAGGTGCGCATCTCGATCGTCGGCGGCAATGCCGAGGGCGTGTTCGTCCATCGCATCGACCCCGGCTCCGACGCCGACATGCAGGGCCTGATGGAGGGCGACGAGATCCTCAGCGTCAATGGCAAGTCGCTCAAGGTTCGTAAGACGTCTTCACGAGCGCTGTGCTTAGTAACATTCGGATTGCTTTTTCGTTAAATGGTGATCGATCAGCAACAAATGTTTTTCATGGTGTCACATCATTCTGCTTTTAAATTCCGCAAACGCCATTACGTTCGTAAGACGTCATTACAAGGGCTCTGTTTAGGATCAGACTTGGAGTCTTGCTATGTTTTCTTTGTAATTTTTCTGATGATGTTAATGGTAGTAACACTACATTACCAGGAAATGTTCATGATGTCGTATAATTCTGTTGTAAAAATCTGCAAGCTCTGTACATCGTTATCCTTTTATCTTCTCAGCGTACTCTGTTGACGACTTGATATTGTAAACTGATTTGAGACGGCTTAACCTTTCTGCTGAACTTGGATTCCCGAGGGATTCGACGCAACATGAGTTTTGTTGTTGTATTGTATATGGAATCTATATGTACATTGTACACCGTATTCAAACGCCCATTTTCAATGTAGTAACAATTTGACGACACATAAGCTTACCCACGGCGGAGATCATCGCAAAATGCCACATGAAACTCATGTGATCTCATGAACACAAGACATTAAATAGCTACGTCTCTCACAGAGTCGGACGAAAGAGGAAGCCACACTGCAGCTAATGAGCATGCGCGGCAAGGTAGACCTGCTCGTGCGTCACCGCCGCGATCGCTACGACCACATCGTCGAGAATGGCGGCATGGGTGACGCGTTCTTCGTGCGCGCGCACTTCCAGCACGAGCGCTCGCAGCCGCACGAACTGAGCGTGCACGAGGGCGACATCTTCTCAGTGCGCGAGACGCTGCCCGACGGCAAGATGGGATCGTGGCGTGCCGTCAAGGTACGGGTGATGTGTTAGCGACGTCAGGTGCCAATGCGTGAAATTCGTTGTACCATGAATTTATTTCTTCTTTTTTTGACTTCTTATCCTTGTATTAAAAGCATATTGTATGGACTTTTTAAATATAGTATTCAGACTATATTGTTCCAAAATATTTGAATACAAACAGTTAGTCAGTAGGAAACATAATACAACCTTTACGTCATCTGAAGGCTTTTTCACCTTGCTTAGCCTCTTTAGCTCTCTGGCGTGTTCAACAGTCTGTTGACAATTTTAGCGCATTGCATACCGATTCTTGGAATGTCCAAGAATCGGTATGCAATGCGCTTGTTTTGATGCTCGGGTTTCCGAGTATGTAAGCGCAGTAGAAGTCTTCTTATTATCATTATTATCATCTTTACCGTTGCAGGTGACGGCGCGTGCGAACGAGACTCAGGAGGGTCTGATCCCGAACCGGCACCGGGCCGAGCAGATAGCGCTGACCCGTCGCCTCGAGGACTCGCGTCGCGCGGCCAAGGAGAAGGAACAGCGCGGCGGCTTCCTGCGTCGGAGCTTCCGTCGCTCCAAGTCGCTCGACCGCCTCAACAAGATCGCCAAGGAGAAATACGTGAACGAGGAGGCGACGGCGGCCTCGGAGTCGCCGGACGCTTTCATCGCCTACGAGCGCGTGGAACAGCAGGCTGCCGGCTTCATGCGACCTGTCGTGTTGCTCGGCGTCTTCTGTGACGCCGTGCGTGACCGTCTGGCCGCCGACTCGCCAGGGCTGTACGAGATCCCGTGCGGCGAGATCGAGGTGGGTACAGTACACAATTGTTTTCTAAAAATCAGCCAGGCAATTCCACCCTTACGATCCGATTTTAATAAAAACTATCCACCTTAACTGTTTTCTGGTCGTCGACCTTGAATAGCGTTTTTGTAAACTCATGCAATTCTGTTTTCGAGAAAATTAACATGGAAAATGATCACCGTAATTTGTCGCCCAAACAAACCAGATGCTGTCTTTGTACACCAGGATCCATCTACCAATCATCAACTAAACATTTTAATCTGGGCACAAATAAGTGTCCTATTACTCAAATATGGCCATATTCCTGTTCAGAAATAATTATTCTGCATGGAACAAAAACAATTCAAATGGGGGCAGTACCTTGTAAAAATCACTGACGTTAACCCGGAAGTAAATAAACGACCTGTCCCCAGGTGGCCGTCTCTCGACGCGGCGGCGGTCTCGCCGACACTCCGCCGATCGACGTCCGTCCGATCCGCGCGGCCATGAGCCGCAACAAGCACTGTCTGATGATCGCCTCGCCGCGCGTCGTGCAGCACCTCTCGATGGCCAACCTCCACCCCGTCGTCATCTACCTGACGGCCGGCAACCGCGGCGTGCTGAAGACCGTGCGGGCCAAACTGGCGCCGCATTTCCCTGGCAAGGTGAGCGCTCAGTGTCTGGATTTTATTTGTTCAGAGGTGCCACGCGTCCTGCTTTGAGATCTCCTTTTGTTTTGCCAATGTTGTAACATATCCTGGTTCTTCTTTTTCAAATGATCTCCTTCTTTTTGAGACAATTCCGCATTTTCTTAAAACGTGGCTTCATAAAATGACACCAATGAGGCCTTATTTTTCTTCTTCAAACATTTCTGTATTGTGGGAAGTGATGTTCTCCCATAACACCCTCCTTCCTTAATTTCGTCTGCAGCAGAAGAACCTCGTTCCTCCTGTTTCTTTAACGTGACACTCCTGCATTATCTTAAGCATCCCTTTTACTCCTATTATCATAATATTTTTTAATTGTTTAATAATTGGATTTTATTTATTCATCAGTATTTTACCGTCTATATATTTATCAAATGCTGGTTAATTTCTAATTTGAATGTAACTATCGCCGATTTTGAGTTTTAAATATTTGTTTGTCTACTTTATGATTTATATTTGATAAATTCCCTGTGCGTTTTTGGTTTGTCTAGCCCAGTCTTAGCTACCTTGCTATTGTTCAAAGTAGCCGGTATTGAAATGTAATTTGCAGTATTTACAGTCTTAGCATTTTAGTCAAATGTAAACACTCATGAACAGGGTCTTCTCTAGATATGAACGTATGTTGTTTGTATGTTGTTTGTATGTTGTTTGTATGTTGTTTGTATTCTTACTGGTTGCTCCCGTCATAATTAAGTGAGGCTAGTTCGTGTATTGCTGCTGCGCCCCAGCTGATACCCCTTTCCACTTCCCCTATCGCCAGCCTTCTCCGTCCATTTGTCAATCTCCTCTGCCTTTCTTACGTCCCTCTTCACGCAGTCCTCCCATCATAGTTGCGGTCTGTCCCTGTTCCTACGGCACGGTTGTTTCATACCCATGCCTTATTTGATAATTCTCCCTCCATCTGCACCAAGTGACCTGCTCACATCATCATCACATCATATGATCTTCTTACTATTCCTACCGTTACGCTGAACTGCATCACATTCTCTTCCCTCATGCTTTTCGTCCTCCTTCTATCCGCCCTCTTCGCTCCTGTAATTTCCCGGGCCCAGCTGTCCTACGTGTATAAATAACGTCTTTATTATGATGATATTACCAGGCGAGCGTGGTGATGGAAGAGGCGGCCGCCTTCGAGCGCCAGCACTCGGGCATGTTCACGGCGACCGTGTCGTACACGACCAACGACGGCTGGTTCTCGCTGCTGCGGGACACCATCAAGCGCATCCAAAACCAGCCGCTCTGGCAGACGGTCAGCGACGACCCCGACGACGACGAGGACGACGTCGACGACGGAGACGGGCCGGCGATAGACAGTCCGGCAGCGGCGGCGACGTCGGTGGCAGCGAGACTGAAGCTAAACCGTAGCACGGACGACATCCCGGATACTATCGACGACATCCTGCACCGACGGGACGGCCGGGAGATCGCGCAGGTCGACGTCGCCATGCAGTAAGTCATAAACACGTCGATTGGCTGATTGTTTTAACGACCCGGTGACAGGCTTAATTTTCGTACGATGCAACTCGATTGTTGTATATATGTCCGACGTACTGATCTGGTTATTTGACTAACAAATGTTATGTTCTGTGATTTTCACTGTGGTGAACGGTGGCTAGCTCGTCTTAAGACGTTCGCGCAGACAATGTCCAGAAAAGACACGATCACGTGTTAGATGTTATGTTTTTCCAGCCTACTCGAATGTGCTGCAGAAAACCGAACAAGTTTCAAGAGTCCTTCAGAGAAATATCACCTTAAAATTGTCGTCTTTCCCTTGTTGTCATTGGAAACAAATAAAACAATGAATGAGCTATTGTTATGCTAATGTCAAATTGTAACTTCCTTAGGCGCCCGAACAGGTTCCTGTCCTATGACGGGTGCTTATCGTTAGACCGAGGTGCTACCATTCCCCCTGTGACGGCCGCCGTGGGGAACGCGACGTACCCGAAACAGCAGAGCCGGAGCGAGATCTCGGGACACAAGCCGAAGTCGATCCTGAAGAAGAACAGCAGCTACAGCAGCAGCTGCGGCAACATTAACGGTGACTCGGACAGTCTCGGCAGCTCGACGTCATCGCTGCTCCTGCAACAACAGCAGCAGCAGAAGCAGGCGATGGCCTCCAGGCGGGCGCCACCGCTGCACAACGCCGCCATCTTGGCTGCGGTCGGCGCCGAGCAGCAGCGGATGACGGCCCAGCAGGCGGGACAGCAGCGACAGACGGGCAGACGGGGAGCGAGGCCGGCCGGACCTCGGGCGAGGGCAGATGTAAGATGGTTTAATTGTGTCTTAAGACATTAACCACCCGTGGCTACCTTTTCGCGCGAACCTTTTCCTAGTACGGCGCTTGGTATTTTTTTTAGTATTGTTGTCACAGTGTCACGATATACATAACATAATTTAGGTTCTAAAACACTTAATGCGCTTAATGTGCAACAAGCCGGAAATACGCAAGGATTATGGGTTATTCGAAAATGTCGAAGTTTTGTAGAAAATGACAACTCAGAAATTCGGGGAAGTTCGCTGCAATTTTCAGTTAATGTTGGATCCGAAGAGCTGTAGTTAGTAGTTACACTAACTGGCGTCCTTTTGGTGTGCACAACATATTATTACTGAACATGTTACTAGATCCTACTCGTTGTTTCATCCCCATGGTTGACAATTAAACAGCGATACAGGTAGACAGGTGCCCCTCGCGGATACATTCCACGAACCTTCCTGCCCACACGCCATTACCCGATTAATGTGTTCTCTTAAAAATTGCCCGATTTCTAGAAGTGAATAGCTTATAGGCCTACGTGTTCTTTGACTTGCGATTTATACTAATGAGCCTTTCTTGTTTATTTTCAGAGTCGAGAAACTCCACTATAGCCAAACGCCACCGTAAGATAACTAATTCATATCAGATTTTTAATCATATCTTTCAAGTGTGGCCATTCAGCAGTGAAAAAAAGCGGCGATGAATGTTACACGATTGAATTGGAACTCGGAGTTCAACAATTTTATGTATTGCCATATTAAGGACCAGTACGCCGCTAGGGGCGTACACTTTATTCGTCCAATACATTGTTCGTTGACCGAGTCAACTTGCAGGAGAATCGTCGAACATTTTATAAAAGTGTTGAACATTGCTCACTGAAAAACACCAGTACCATTTACTGCGGTGCTTGCGTGAGATCGTCGTTATCGCTCACGCCGTGTTGAAGGCGGCCAGGAATGGCGAAGTATTCACGGTTCGAGACGTTCCTAGTATTCATGCGGAGGATGGGTTAGACTTACTGGATGCTGCTGACATATGTACCCGTCTTTGATGTAGGATAGGTGTAGCTAGTGACAGACCTTACCATGACTCGACGGGAAGCAAAAGTGGCGCTAGTGGTTCTTGACAATGTTTACGTCTTACTACTTAGATCTCAACGCGTATTGTGTGTAGGTAGACAATAGACACTGCTCGAGCTCAACGCCTGTGTGCATGTAGCAAGTCTGTGTTTACAACAATTTTATTCAGGTACAACGTTGCCTCTGCCTATGTTATGGGCATTTGGTAGGGACATCACCATTACATTACACAGGCGTTTCGCCAACTGACTTTGTTATCGCAATGTAAATATATGACATTGTCTCTATATTTTATAAACGATAGCAAAGTACATGTACTGTGCTAGTATTAAAATACGTTCCAGCTGCTGTGAGACCAACACGTTTAATAAAATATTTTGCCGGTTCAGATGGCTTTTCTGCATCGTGTGTGTATTGGACAGAATCTTACTTTTCTGCATCCTCTGTGTATTGGACAGAATCTTACTTTTCTGCATCCTCTGTGTATTGGACAGAATCTTACTTTTCTGCATTGTGTGTATTGGACATAATCTTACTTTTCTGCATCCTCTGTGTATTGGACAGAATCTTACTTTTCTGCATCCTGTGTATTGGACAGAATCTTACTTTTCTGCATCCTGTGTGTATTAGACATAATCTTACTTTTCTGCATCCTGTGTGTATTGGACAGAATCTTACTTTTCTGCATCCTGTGTGTATTGGACAGAATCTTACTTTTCTGCATCCTATGTGTATTAGACATAATCTTACTTTTCTGCATCCTGTGTGTATTGGGCATAATCTTACTTTTCTGCATCCTGTGTGTATTGGGCATAATCTTAATTTTCTGCATCCTGTGTGTATTGGACAGAATCTTACTTTTCTGCATCCTATGTGTATTGGACAGAATCTTACTTTTCTGCATCCTGTGTATTGGGCATAATCTTACTTTTCTGCATCCTGTGTGTATTGGGCATAATCTTACTTTTCCGCATCCTGTGTGTATTGGGCATAATCTTACTTTTCTGCATCCTGTGTGTATTGGGCATAATCTTAATTTTCTGCATCCTGTGTGTATTGGACAGAATCTTACTTTTCTGCATCCTGTGTGTATTGGGCATAATCTTAATTTTCTGCATCCTGTGTGTATTTAACAAGATTTAACAAGATTTGCCATCCAAGCCAAAGGCCCAGATGGCAAGTGGACAAGGAAGCCATTGGCTTATCGAGAGTCCAACAATGTTCATCTACTTATAGCCCGCCCTCCTGAGATATGTGTCAACCTTGTTTTTAAACATATTCACGCTGCTATCAGTTACACAATCTGTAGACAATTTGTTCCATTCATTTATTGTCCTCTGTGAGAACGAGTGCTTCCTGATGTCCAATCTACATTGATCCTTTACTAATTTTACCTCATGTCCTCTAGTTCTGCTATCCTTCTTGAGTGAGAAAAACATATTTCTATCAATATTTTCATACCCATTCAATATCTTAAAAACATCAATCTGATCTCCTCTTAACCTCCTTGTCTCTAGAGTTGTTAAACCACATTCTTTCAGGCGTTCTTCATAACTAAGGTCTCTCAGTTCTGGAATCATTTTAGTTGCTCTCCTTTGTATGCGTTCAAGCGTATCTATATCCTTCTTATGATATGGTCTCCATGCTTGTATACAGTATTCTAAATGAGTTCTAACTATTGCTTTATAAAGAGGTATAATTAACTTTTTTCCCTTGTATGTTATGTTTCTTCTAATCAATCCAAGAATTTGATTACCCTTTGAAGCTGCAATACCACACTGCTCTGAAACTTTCATATCAGCGCTTATTGTAACTCCTAAGTCCTTTTCTTTTACAGTAGTACCCAGAACAGTATCTCCCATTTTATAGTTTACATTCAAGTTCCTATGTCCTGTATGTAGGCATTTACATTTCCCAAAATTGAACAACATCTGCCATTTCTCAGACCATTTCACTAATCTGTCTAGATCGTTTTGTAAATGTTGTTTATCACCATCAGTATTAACCTTTCTAAACAGTTTTGTGTCATCCGCAAATTTCAGTACGTTACTTGTTATACTGTTGTCCAAGTCATTGATATAAATTAAGAATAATATAGGTCCTAATACTGATCCTTGAGGTACCCCACTCAAAACCGATTTCCAATTTGAAACTTCTCCATCTACTACAACTCGTTGTCTTCTGTCAGTCAGCCATTGTTCTATCCAGTCAGTTATGCTATCCCCGATACCATGGGCTTTTAATTTAAGTAGTAATCTTTGATGTGGCACTTTGTCAAAAGCTTTCTGAAAATCTAAGTAGATAATATCTACTGGCGATCCCACGTCTATCCACTTAGTGATTTCTTCCAAAAAAGATAACATATTTGTTAAGCATGACCTCGCTTTAAGGAATCCATGTTGAGATGAATTTAATAATTTATGCTTAACGAGGAATTCCACCATATGGTCTTTAATTAACCTTTCTAATAATTTACAAATCACTGACGTTAAACTCACTGGTCTGTAATTATCTGACTTATTTCTCGAACCCTTTTTAAATAATGGTATGATGTTTGCTTCTTTCCATTCAAACGGAACAACTCCCTCTTTTAATGACAAGTTGAATACTCTTGCAAGTGGTATACTGATTTGTTCTTCTGTTTCCATTAGTAATTTTGGAGGAATCCCATCCACTCCCGGTGATTTGTTATCCTTCATTGCCTTTATTTTCTTAGCTACCAATTCTGGAGTTACAACTAACGGACATAAATAGTCAGATTTAGCCCCCTGAAATTTAGCATCAGCAACTGGTAATGAACAAATATCTTCTTTGGTAAACACTGAACTGAAGTAACCATTTAGGTCTTCCGCCATTAAAAACCCCTGTGATATTATATTTCCAGCACTGTCTTCTAGAGGTCCAACCTTGTCTTGTACGTTTTGTTTACTCCTGACATATGCATAAAAACTCTTGCTGTCATTTTTTATGTTACATATAAGTTTTTGCTCATAGCTTCTTTTAGATTGTCTGATTTCAGTTGTAGCTGCATTAAGTGCCTCTTTGTATTTTGCATAGTCTTCGTCCTTTCTGGTAAGCCTATAAACCCTCCACATAGTTTGTTTTAGCATTATTTTTCTAATAGCCTCTTTTGACAAGTGTTTCTTTCTACACCGTTTTCCTTGTTTTTGGAAGGGAACAAATTTATCGATGATACTCTCAATTTCATATTTTAGAATATTCCAACATTCAATTGCGGTCTTATTCATCAGCATGTTATTCCAATCTAGCTTTGCTAAGTATTTTCTCATATCTTTGTAGCTACCTTTGTGGAAGTTTCTCTTGTACGTTTTCTTATTTTTACTTTCTGATTTTACATTGATGTCAAAATGCATTTGATTATGGTCACTATTACCCAATGGTTCAAATATTTTTACATTGTCCACTAATTCTTTTTGTGATGACAAAACTATATCTAATACATTTTCTCCCCTGGTTGGTTCTAGTACGTGCTGAGTAAGAAATTGCTGGTCCTCAATCCCTGTGCTCTCTAGAGAATTCCATTGTATGTGTCCATGGTTAAAATCTCCCATTATGATACATTCCCCTTTACTAACTTCCTATATAGCGTTTTTTATTTTTGTGTTGTCCTCTTCGTTTATGTTTGGACTTCGGTAAACTAATCCAATAGTTAATTTTGAATTTCCTGAAACAATTTTGCACCAAACAGCTTCATCGCAATCTGCTTCCCTTTCTAGTTTTATTTCATAAGCCTGAATATATTCTTTAACATATAAAATAACTCCCCCGCCCCTTCTTCCTATTCGATCTTTCCTAAACATTACATATCCTGTCAGTCCTAATTCAGCATCTGTTATATCTATGTTAGCCTATGATTCAGTTATACCAATTATGTGAGGGTCAATATCATCTACCATAATGTTTAATTCGTTTTTCTTATTTACTATGCTCCTTGCATTTAAACATACGCATCTATAACCTTTTACAGAGATGTTTTTCGGATGATTTGATATTGGTTTATCTGTGCTAGTGGCCTCTTGTTCTGCTTGAGACACCTCTAGGTAACCCCCCTGCACTTCTAGTTTAAAGAATGTTTACTTCCAAAAATATTTGTCATTGTACCCAAGTCACTATCTACTGCTGCTGAAAGTTTGTCCGCGAATACTGCCGCCCCCTTTCCACTTAAATGAAGCCCATCCTTCATGTACATATCAGCCCTCCCAACAAAACTTCCCCATAAATCCACAAATCCAACTTCCTCTTCCCTACATAACTTCTGGACTAACATGTTACTTGCCATCCCCCGACAATTTCGATATTTGTGACCCCTCCTGCCCATTACAGGTAAAATCCCTGACAGTATTACCTGCTCAACCCGCGTCTGTTTTAGTGTTCTGACCAACTGCCTATATTTCCTAACTATGGCAGTTGTACCCTCCCTCTCTACGTTATTTGTCCCTACGTGTACTAAAACAGATCCACCCTTACCCGAGCCTACGATGTTTTTTACCCTCTCAGTTATCGCCTTTATTTTGGCTCCAGGCAAGCAGACCACCACATCATCTCCCTTGTTTAAGACTCTGTCGGTCTTCCTAACTATCGAATCCCCCACAAACACCCTCGCTCTCTTCCTCACCCCCTCTATCATTGCTGCAGAATAACTCTTCCGTTCGATCCCCTCCATCCCATTCTGTCCTGACCCCTTCCCTCCTGTCTCCTTCGCTCCTGTCTCCCCCACTTCCCACTCCTTTGCTCTTGTCTCTCCCACTTCCCTCTCCTTCACTCCGGTTGTTTTCCCTCCCGTCTCCCCCACTCCCTTCTCCTTCCCTCCTGTCTCCCCCACTCCATTCTCCTTCCCTCCTGTCTCTCCTACTCCCCTCTCCTTCGCTCCGGTTGTCTTCCCTCCCGTTCCTTTCCTTCCCGTCTCCTTACGTCCTGTCTCCCTACGACCTGTCACCTTCCCTCCTCTCAGCTTCCTCCCAGGCTGCGTTGAGCTCTCCCTATCATCTCTTGTGTCTTTCCCCACTTTATCATCTACTGTTCCCCCACCGGAACAGTAGTATTGGACAGAATCTTACTTTTCTGCATCCTGTGTGTATTGGGCATAATCTTACTTTTCTGCATCCTGTGTGTATTGGGCATAATCTTAATTTTCTGCATCCTGTGTGTATTGGACAGAATCTTACTTTTCTGCATCCTATGTGTATTGGACAGAATCTTACTTTTCTGCATCCTGTGTATTGGGCATAATCTTACTTTTCTGCATCGTGTGTATTGGGCATAATCTTACTTTTCTGCATCCTGTGTGCATTGGGCATAATCTTACTTTTCTGCATCATGTGTGTATTGGGCATAATCTTACTTTTCTGCATCCTGTGTGTATTGGGCATAATCTTAATTTTCTGCATCCTGTGTGTATTGGACAGAATCTTACTTTTCTGCATCCTGTGTGTATTGGGCATAATCTTAATTTTCTGCATCCTGTGTGTATTGGACAGAATCTTACTTTTCTGCATCCTATGTGTATTGGACATAATCTTAATTTTCTGCATCCTGTGTGTATTGGGCATAATCTTAATTTTCTGCATCCTGTGTGTATTGGACAAAATCTTACTTTTCTGCATCCTGTGTGTATTGGACAGAATCTTACTTTTCTGCATCCTGTGTGTATTGGACAGAATCTTACTTTTCTGCATCCTATGTGTATTAGACATAATCTTACTTTTCTGCATCCTGTGTGTATTGGGCATAATCTTACTTTTCTGCATCCTGTGTGTATTGGGCATAATCTTACTTTTCTGCATCCTCTGTGTATTGGACAGAATCTTACTTTTCTGCATCCTATGTGTATTGGACAGAATCTTACTTTTCTGCATCCTGTGTATTGGGCATAATCTTACTTTTCTGCATCGTGTGTATTGGGCATAATCTTACTTTTCTGCATCGTGTGTATTGGGCATAATCTTACTTTTCTGCATCCTGTGTGTATTGGGCATAATCTTACTTTTCTGCATCCTGTGTGTATTGGGCATAATCTTACTTTTCTGCATCCTCTGTGTATTGGACAGAATCTTACTTTTCTGCATCCTATGTGTATTGGACAGAATCTTACTTTTCTGCATCCTGTGTATTGGGCATAATCTTACTTTTCTGCATCGTGTGTATTGGGCATAATCTTACTTTTCTGCATCCTGTGTGTATTGGGCATAATCTTACTTTTCTGCATCCTGTGTGTATTGGGCATAATCTTACTTTTCTGCATCCTGTGTGTATTGGGCATAATCTTACTTTTCTGCATCCTCTGTGTATTGGACATAATCTTACTTTTCGTATTGCGATGACAACGTTTTTTATTATGCCAAAACATGCGCAATTCATGCTATCGATTACAGAGTCCATATAGTTAAAATCGGCTAGACGATTGTTTTTAGTAATACTGTGAGCGTTGGAGCATTGCCTTCAAGCCTTCGTCACACTTTTTTGTAAGTGGGAATAATGCTACCAAGTGTTTTCTTGTACTTAGTTATTATATTTTAGTTGTTTTGTTTTGTTTTTGACACCTATGCACATGTACGATTACAAACGTTCTTCGAAATGAAGCAAGTAGCCATGAGTTATACCATGAAAGTTTCTATAGCGGATGCATTTACGAATGTTGTAGCACAAAAGAGTGCAGGGGTTATTATCAACACCAGTACACGTTTAGCATACTACTGGGTACATTGCCTTCTTGCCTTCCATTTGCCCCAGACTTTCTGATCGCGTCTCATAAACACTGCCAGCTAAAGGTTCCTCCTCAGTTCGATTTTTTGGCTAGTCTCATTTCAAATTAATCATGCGAAAAATCAAGCCTGCCTAGTATCCACAGCAACAAGCTAGCTCGTTTGTGCAACTTTTGTATGTAGATTTTGTGTGTGTAATCATCAGACAAACGATTAAATTAGTTATGCTTGTTCAAGCATTAAGTGAAGCGAAAATCGAAATGCTGAAAAATCACAGTGTTTACCGTTTTGGATGTCCACTATTTTAATTATTACCAAATCTAACGACTTAAGTCAATTTTTTTAATGATTTGAACAAAGATATGCCTTTTTTGTTAAACAGACTGCGCACATTGCTTAAACTAGTCACACACTACACATCTGACAAAAATCAACCGGATTCGCGATGGGCTGAACAATCTGTGGAAGCAGCTTTAAGCAATTTACATTTTTATCAGGAAATTATCAGTCCACACCATCAACCGCAGCAAGTAATGCTCAAAGTAATGCAACCCTAAGTCGTCACCAACATGAGTGCGAAGAAGACATATACGTAGTAAGTATTGCGGAGAAAAGATCCACAGACGTAGGGTGTTCTCTTTGAACAGGTGTAGTAGGCAGGGTGAAGTAATGGCGAGTCGAGTACGTTGTCAGTCATAGCATCTCTATACGTTAACAGGTACTTACTGTATGCGTAGTTGTATCTGTTTCTTCTGCTACGATATCGACGAATGGAACAGAAAATGCCTGACTACTCAAGACAAATTGCGTTTTTGCGGTGTTCCATTTACCAGTTACTGCACCATTGATGAGCTATATCCTAACAACAGTAACTTTTGTGGTAAATAACTAATAACAAATATTGAACACAGCGTATCATCTAGATAGACGAAATTGAATCCACGGTCTGTCACTAAAGTTGCATTCAAACAAAGTGGCAGCAGCTTTGTTAATTTAAGTATGGGAGTACAATAGAACACATGCATACTTACTTATAAACCCATAGAGAGAGAGAGAGAGAGAGAGAGAGAGAGAGAGAGAGAGAGAGAGAGAGAGAGAGAGAGAGAGAGAGAGAGAGAGAGAGAGAGAGAGAGAGAGAGAGAGAGAGAGAGAGAGAGAGAGAGAGAGAGAGAGAGAGAGAGAGAGAGAGAGAGAGAGAGAGAGAGAGAGAGAGAAGGAGAGGGAGAGGGGGAGGGGAGAGAGAGGGAGAGGGAGAAAGAGATTTTAATTCAATTTGACCGGAATTCAAAGACGATTGTAGCCTAAAAGCTGCAGCTACCAACATCGTTTCTAAAAGCGTTCGAAGGGGGAGGGGGAGGGAGGAAGGGATGGAGGGCTGATAGAGGGGGAGAGCGAGAGAGGGGGGGGGGTAGGGAGAGAAAGAGAGCGAGCGTGCGTGTATTCGTGGATGCGTGCGCGCGTGCGTGCTTGCGCCGTGAGTATGATAATTAAGCGAATGAAATATTTCTTTTTGTCAATGTCACGAAAAATGTAATAGGCCGATGCGAATCAGTGTGGTACGTCTATTGAGGTTGTTTAAACACAATCTGACGCCTGTTTTCTTGTTCGAGTATTTATAATGAAGTGACTCTGCTAAATCACGTATTAAAAAAGCGCCCGTTGTGTTCACCTGGGCAGTGGCAGAAAATGAACGTCAAAACATTACCAACACATGTGCATTTGGAAATACACACCCCCCCGGGGAATTTCGAAATGTTTATTGTACGAACCATTGCCGTAGGTCCATGAGCACATCTATACAATTTCAGCCCAACATCTGCGAAATTGACGGAAATATGAGGAAACTAATACATCCACAAATTTTTCTATATAATATATGACAGAAGGGAGGTTATTCTATAAATTCATTGATGTCAGTTTATACTAGCAACGGTAGGAAGGTTATAGTAAAACAACAAAAGAAGTCACCACACCGCACGCAAAGTTTCGCGTGCGGTGTGGTGACTTTTGGTCAGGGGACTAGGGTTAGTTATCACAGTAGGCGTATTATTTGTAGTATCGCCATCTGTCGGCTAGTTCTGAGATCTGCCGTAAATGAGATGACATTTTGGGAACAATTATCTGACGAATACGCAGATACTAATCAAGTTTAGGTGTTTCTAATTTAAGTAATTACTGCTTAATTATGTAATAAACTAGCATAAGCCAAATGCCACAATGTTACGTCATTTTCACCTGGTCATTTGATCAATGCAAAATTATCTGTTATTCCGCCGTCTGGCGAACGTTCTGGAACTATATTGGTGATTGTTTATATTTGGCGAGTGCGAGTTGCTGCTGACGTGTAAAGATGTGTTTTGCTGATAAATATACCCACTGACTCAGCTTTATTGAGAATGCTGTCGTTAGATCACGCAACAGTATATTGTGTGACAGCAGTTAGTATCGTTGGAGGCTTCGGCAGGCACGTATCAGGGTAAATATAATTGCTGTTTTATTGTCTAGTTTAACTGTTTAGTACTAGTAGTTTCTAGATTTTTTAATCGAAGACGTGAAAGCGACATCGGGTCCATGGCAAAACCGTTAGATGTATGCCACTGCATAACCTTGACATTAATTAGCGAATAAAATAAAACTTACCATAAGGTATTCTAAAACACTGGATTTCTAAACGAGTTGACATGTGGGCGATAATTGGATTGCTGACATACGGCGACGCACCGCAATTCTATTTTTTTACTTGATGAGAACGCATTTAGAATATGCAGTGTCCGTCTGGGGGCCACATGACAGTACACAGATGGATCAGTTGGAAGCAGTACAGCCACTACAGCAAGGAGCGACCAAGATGGTACCTCATATACGAGGAAGACCAGACCCGGAGAGACCGGCGTCGGATGTTGGCATAAGGGGTCCCGGATAGTTCGGCCCATGACGGGTTCGGCCCACGCCGACGGATGGTTCGGCCTAGTCGATTCGGCCCACGCAGGCAGATGGTTCGGCCCACTTCACTGTTGCTATTGAATTCAGCGACGGTCGATTCGGCCCACTCTAGCGGAAATCTAAGCGGCAGAAATCTAAGAATAACCATTTTGGCCCACAGCCTGAATCATTAAGAAAGGCAAAGCGGCAGAAATTATGATCGCGCACAGAAACATATGCACAGGCTTAGGCTATTTTCAGAGCATGCTCTGAAAATAAGGGCCGATTAGAGGCTTATTTTCAGAGTATGCTCTGAAAATAAGGGCCGATCAGAGGCTTATTTCAGAGCATGCTCTGAAAATAAAAATTACAATGCAAGTCCAATAGGCCCTAAAAGGGCATTTTTAATTCATTAATCAATAAAAAAATCAGTCCAACATGCAAATTTCCTGCCCACCTCCATCGTGGACAAAATCGGCACTCGCGCTGGGGAATAGGAAATATTCCATCCTGCGTTTTGATTGGTTAAATCAGCTTCCGGTTTGCTCGGGAAATAACAAATTATGGACTGTTATTTCCAGAGCTGCTCGGTAAATAGCCAATCATATCAGCCAACCATTTTCACAACCAGTGAACCGTGAAGTGTTTTCGCTCGCATGGGCCGAATCAACCGTGTATGTAACCAGTGCCAGCAGGCTCCTTGGGCCGAAACGACTTTCGTATTCTAACTGGAAAGTGTAGTCCTTGGACCTTATTACGTTCGTTATTTTCGACTTGATTTTTTGCGAGTTGCGTGTTGTAACTGGGAAATGTGATATACTAAATTATTAGTATCTTCGAATCTTGAAAAACGTACGGATGCGTTAAGAATTAAATTGTTTTTTATTAAACATAATCATATATACACATGACGATGCAAAAACAAGTTTAAGACTTGACATTAGGCAGTCAATTGCTTTAATCATCAAATTAAACCGGTAACCAATAAAAACATTTTAATACATAGATAATACCATTGTTATACCAAAGTATAAACATATATATACAAAAAACAAGTTTGAAATGTGATGGTATTAGCCCTTCGGTTGATAACCTTGAATTTAAAAGTGAATTAATATTATTATCTGTAATAAATAAAACAAATTATATATAACATATAATATCACTATGATATAAATATTCAATAATCGTAGAATTGTCGGATACCTAATCAAGTTATAAACATTTCGCAACTTTGACAATAGTAGCCAGTCAGTTGCATGATAACCTTAAATTTATTATGCATATCTGTTATCTTATGGATATGGCTCTATCATAATTATATATTATATTATCATGTGAGTATGTTTTTGTGTGCAATCATAATAAAAAAAATTGGCGTGGGCCGAACAAATTGTGGGCCGAAACATTTGGGAACTGGCCAAACTACAAGCTCTAGACATGCCCACACTCAGATGCAGAAGTTTGCGAGGGGATATGATAACAGTATACAACATATTGCATGGAAGATACCACAAAGAAGTGTCACCGAAACTACGTAAGTCCATGGATGTAACTGGGAGGTGCGGTAGACACCCATTGACGCTGTTTCAAGAATGATGAGAGCGTAGAAATCTCCATCTGAGGAAACACAGTTTCACAATGAGAGTGGTAGCCATGTGGAACTGTTTGACTGAAAAAGTGGTGACGGCTCCAAATATTGATTGCTTTAAAAGAAGATTAGACAAGTACTGGAAACACGAGCCAGTGAAATGTGACCATAAACAGAGCCTAAGTACGAGTAACCAGGAAATAATTTTTTTTAAGGAAATTTGTGGAACAAGAAAAATGGCAGAAAAAGCAGAACCAAAATTAAGATGGATTGAAAGTGGCTCGTGGCCATCAAACATCTAAAGGTTCAAGAGGTTATGTTCTTACTGACTGTAAGCAGTGGCCTCGGTGGTCAGATCTTCAACTTTCCCTTGAAATGCTCTACATCTTCCTGGCAAGGCGGCTTTGTAGTTGTAGAGAAATTCTTCAATACTCCAATGTTTATTTAGATGGTTTTTAAACGAGTTAACACTTGGGGTAATTTCAACTATTTCTGGTAAATCATCCCATAATTTTTTAACTCTGTGTGAGAAGCTTTCTTTTGTAACATTTATACAAGCACGTTCTAGAAACAGTTTCTAACTATGACCCCTTGTTCCTTCCTTTGTATCGCTGTCTTTGTGCAGCTTGACAATGTTAGACACATCACTGCCATACCTCCATTGAAGCAGTTTATAAACCTCAATCATATCATCATGTGTTCATCTATATGCAAGTGTGGGAAGTTTCAATCTCTGAAGTCTCTCCTGGTAAGAAATATCCTTCATCCCAGGAAACAGCTTCATTACACTCTGCATCTCATAACCATGACACTCATGTTCAATATCTCTACAAGTAATATGTTTTATTTCCTACCTTCTTTCTTTGTAATTCTGTCCACTGGATCATACACCTGAATGGTTCATCCCGTTACCCATGTAGAGTCTCTGCACATTATCTATGGCATCTTTATATTTCTGTTTATAAGGGGAGCTTATAGATATTGCATAACCTAAATGACTCCTAACTAAAGCTTTATGTAACAGCACAAAATTAATTTGATTTAGGATTGTGAAAGATCTAGTAACTGCCATGATCTAATTGAATACAAAGTTGTCATAAAAATTGTTTCTAGTAAATCTAAATTACCCAATGCCAAACTGTTTAATGTTCTTGTCCATGGCGAGTAATTAGAAACTCAATGGTATTTTCTCCAGTAAATTTCAACTTTACCCAAATCATGTTACAAAGATGGCATTGTGGATAAAGGAATTTTGTAATCCCTACAGTGTCTAAGAAAGTGTTTATCATTCGACTTAGAAGCATGCTCACAATCAGGTAACTCATGTAAAAATGTGTGGATGTTTTTTTTTCTAGATGTTTGCTGCAAAATTACAGTTACATGTCCATGTTGCAGTCCGTGTGAGATGAATATGAGCCAGTAAAGCAGTCAACACCCAGAACATTTCTGCTGCTTGAGAGACAAGCGCGATGTATCGCCCAAGAGGTCGGATGCGTGGCAATATCGCCATCTGGCTACTGTTGCTAGAAGTCATGCAGATTGGTCTCGACCATATTCCCCCTGTGACTCTGGCAGCATTGGCAACTCAAGTGGCGATATACCTCAACATCTTCCAGCTGTTTGGTGTGGCTAACATACCATCACTGGACGAGGCGTGTGTGAGCGCATTCCACGTGTGGTACCGCAACGACTGGCGCCGACTGTTTCTTGCGTCGGTTTTCCATGCGGACGACTGGCATCTGTACTTCAACATGGTGTCGTTTCTGTCCAAGGCGATCACACTTGAGAGACACTTTGGCAGTGCTGGCTTTCTGTGTCTACTTGGCGTGTTCAGTGTTCTGGTGAACATTGTGGTCATTGCGCTTGCAATGCTTGCTGAGGCTGCGCTGGGAGACAGCAGTTATGTGACCCAGTGTGCTGTGGGGTTCTCAGGTAGGCAGTAATGAGTCAGACAGATTTTCTTTGTAGGCGATCATGCCTGGCGCCAAGTAGATACTTGTACAATTTTGTAAATGTTCTTAACTACAGGTACCTCGAAAGTTATATAGGTATATTATAGTTGTAGTGATCAACAATTAAGGGAGACAATTCAGCTGCCATTTACTAACTTTCAGAAAATATTAAAACTACTACATTACATTTTTATCATTAATGATTCATCAAATAGTCTTTAGATTTCACATCTTCAGCATACTATTCGCTAACAGTTATTCTCCATATTAATTACTGCATAGTAACATATATGATTAAGCAAATGTTTTCGGGTAAACACTACACTTGATCCCTCGTTCAAGTTCCTGACTCAAGCAAAAGGAATCTGCAGATAAAAAGGAAAGTAAAGAATATTTAAAAATTATCTGCTGAAAAAACTAATAGTAAATTAGTAATACATCTAAGTTTTTTAACATAAAGTGTATATTGTTACTGATGGGCAGTGAGGACTGTGGTGTTCAGGCCTGGGTCAATTACATTACGATGTAGTCTGTTACTATTACTTTGTTTCCTTTCTATTACTATTATTATTGTTACATACTGAAGGCAAAGTAATCTATTACTATTACATATGATTCTATTACTATTACATTTTTCAGATAAAATTAAACAGTAGTCTTACAAAGAAAACTTTGGAAAATGTCATAATTTAAAAAATCTACTTATGAAGAGCTGGATCAGAGAACCATTTACAGAGACAGTAGAATGTCATCTGAATATACACCACAACATGCCAGCCAGTATTATAGGGACACAAGGACTCATTATTTCAGATTTGGTGAAACCAGATAATAACAGTTACTTGTTTGAAGTGTATCCTTTCATCATGTGATGCCAAGATATCCCCTTTGCTGTTGCTCACACACACTTGTGGCTTGGTTTGGAGTTTATACTAGAATGCAGTTGTGCTGTGTGAGACGTCACACCTATTGTCAGATTTATTTGTGTAAACTGTACCTGGCTTCATAGCCTTGGTTGTCTTACCCATTGTCTTTGGAGCTAACACAAAATAAGCCGGCATTGATCCAAATTGCAATATAAACATAATAGTTTAATTACCATTACATTGTCTTATATTACTATTACATTGTGTTCTGTTCCATCTATTACTAAAAAAAATTAATCATTATTACAATGTAATTGACCCCATGACTTGTATTATTCGTCCATTTTGGCGAAGTACTGGAGTGGTGCTGAGTATGAGTGCTTGTATACATGAGTCTGGAGAGCGGCTGAATTGTTGTACTTTGCTGGAATCAACTACTTTATTTCAGTAGACATATATAGCAGTATGTGTTTGTTTGCAGGGGTGCTGTTTGCCCTGAAGGTAGTCACCACCCACCTGACTCCACCAGGCTACCAGTACATGATGTTTATCCCTATGCCAATACCGACGGCGTATGCCTGTTGGGTTGAACTGATCCTTATACAGCTGCTTCTGCCCAACGTCTCATTCATAGGTCAGCACTGTTGGCACTCATAGTGACAGGGCATGGAAATAGTTAGTTGGTCAAACAGTCACACATTTTCATTCGTAAACCAAGGTTTTGGGGTAGATAATATTATTTAACTGAATTGTTCAGATTATACAGTTAGCGTTTTCATAGCAGTAACTCTAGGATATGAATATGAGTATCTGATTCAGTAGAGAACCATATTTCCTAATGAAAACCAAATTATGTCAATCATTTGGCTGTAGATTCAACTAGGGCTGCAATTTTTACTGTTATATAAAAGCACATGCGAAACTGAATTGCACCTTTTCAAAAATTAAAATGCTGAATCATTTAGAAGACGAAAATGTCATAATTTGAAAATCTGGATATGAACAATAAACAATAAGGGAGAACAGATATTATAACTTGAATACCAGTTCGACATTTGTGGCACCAAGAGAGATGGGGAAGCCTATTTAAAAATAAAATGTGATGAATTAAAAATGGTTTATTGCAGGTCATTTGGCGGGAATCCTGGTTGGGCTGATGTTTGTAAAAGGACCAATGAATTATTTCCTGCCATCGGGTAAGAAACAGTATGTTGAGATTCTTTGAACATCTCAAGAAATGTGTTGATATTTGGTCATCAGATGGTTAGTATATCAGATTATGTTTGTTGACTTTTCCATAAAAAATACCCTCTGTGTATCAAGTGTTGTTCTTCTAAAAATGTTTTAGATAAGAAACACATATCTGCTTTGCTTTTAAGTTCTGACTAGTATCTGGAGAGATACATTTTTAAACAAACTTTTCTCCATAAAATAAAGTTGCGATTGTCCCAAATTTTAAATGTGTTGCTTTGCTGAAAACTGTATTAACCCATTTTATTCGACATATGCCCGCCAAGAAACAAACTTCTGGGCCATTCCATGATGAAGTGGACAAAGGCTCAACATTTAAATATCATATATTAATAAAAAAAATTATTAAATGTAATTTTTTCTTGATAGCCAAGCTGCTAAAGTTCATGGATCTGAAAACCAAAGTGCAAATGAAATTGTTGCAAAAAGATATCGCATGCACAGTAGACACCTATTATTTTTTCAAATAAATGCAATGAAAACCTCATGTAAAGCATTAATGCATTTATTGTTTTTAATTAAGCAAATTAAACTTGCATACATGTATTAGCTTACCTAATACCTACATGGTACACCTGTTGCTGTTAGTTCATATGATATGGCTGTAGATCTCAGCCAAATATACCCCCACACAAATGTAACTCGAGTAACCGAAATAGCTCTTTTTTCCTCTCTGTCCTCCACTTCTTGTATATAATAAATACAACTGGTTATTTTCCTATGTCGTCATATATACTACACTTGTTGATACCATAAAGATTACACTATGGTGAAATGAAATGTGGCAGTGGCACATCAAAAATTGTTACGTGAATAACCAAAAAAATATGTAGCGCGAGTAACCAATGCTTTATCATAGTAGTGCTGAATAACTGGCATATTCAAAAGTGCTATATCAATCCCTGGAATTTGAGCTGTGCACCACATCAAAACAACTGATTCCAAAGCAAACATGTTATTCTGACAACCGTAAGTTTATGAGTTATGCAATTCCAAAACTGCAGCCATGTTTTGACAGCAGACTAAGAATTGACATTTCCCACATTTTTTTATTTTTAACTAATGAACTCCATGACTTTAATTTGATGGTAATTGATATAAATTTTATTTATGTGGACATCTGTTTTTTTCAACAAAGGTTCCTCGTTTAAAAGCTACTATTTCTCTTTAAAATCAATTACTTTAGCTGTAACTTGGTAGCGGACAAATTGTAATGTGAGTAACCATAATGCGAGTAACCAACTATTTTGACAATCACAAGTTTATTAATTTTGCCATTCCAAAACTGTTTGCATGTAATGGTCCTTTGATATCTTAGCTACATAGTATATGCAGCCGTTTTTCACAGCAGCTGTAGTTTGAGGAGGATTTGGATTTTAAATACATCCATTTTTGTCAGGTTTTTTTGTTTTTTCGAGTAACTAACATACTGACAGAATGAAAAGTAATCATTTAATTTTCGTTTTTTCTTTTCTGTCACATACTTTGTTCATTTAATTAGTACATTTGCAAAGAAAAACACTTCACAGTGTATAATTATTAAAACTACAGCAGCCTAAAGGAAAATAAATCATGGTAAAAGTAATGCGCGTAACCGTGGAGTGGTCCTTCTGTTTGATTTGAAGGAGAGATACATTTTAAAACAAGTATACAGAAGCTTTTCACAAACTAATCTTCTATGCTTGTCCAACATGTGTTATCCAGACATAATAATAATTATAATAACTATGTAATAAAACAACAAGTGTAGCAGTTATCACTCGACACTTGATCAACACAAGAAATAGTTTCCATTAAAGAAGCCACAGTGACGCCCTCTGGAGAGTGGCTCACCACTCAATTCGTCCGCTGTTTCCATCTCCGACAGAAAGAAAAGCATGTCGGGTGAGCAGCAAACACGTCAGTAAATAACTACCTTTGTGTTATTTTAAACATATCTCCAATCAGTAGATCAGAGGCCAATGGTCCAAGGAGGCGAAGGAACATGGAAAGAGGCGAGTGGACCTTGGTATCTGGGAGGAGATACTGCCAGACTGCCCCCCAGAATATATGTATTTCCCTAAGCTGATTTTAAGCATACAGCTGTATCATTAATGAAATGTGCATGTACATTAAGAGTATAATCATGAATCTATTTACAGGTCCTTCGTACACATATCACACAGGTCCGGTTGGCAGCGACAGTTTTGATGAGTACTACCAGGCTCGTAGTTTCACGTCGGCCCGGTATGATGGAGACAGACCTCGAAGCAGTGGGAGAAGAACCTCGGATAGAGATTACAACAGGTAATGATGTTTGACAGTATCAGCATGTCGCTGTAAATCTAGTTACTAAAATTTATAAAGTGCCATATATCTGGAACCAGCCCATTCGTAGGCTCGAACAAAACATACATTCAGTATTATAAAAATAATAATTATATGACACTATGGTTTGAAATATATATTAAAATGGAGTATTCAATTAAAATATAATAAATGAATATAGTAAATAAATAAATAATTATAATAAATAACTAAAATACACTTATTCCTCAGTGTAAGTAAGTTAGTTTAAATGATATCACTGCACACATCATGCAGATATAATTATTAACTAAAATAATCACTTAACTAAGTATGTTTTTCGCTTAAATAAAGTACTGCGAGGGCTATTCCAGTTAAGAATGTCAGGTTGTCAGTTTTTGCCGGGAGGGGCAGGCTTTGTGGTAATTTGAATTTGGAGACCCCCCCACCCCTATTATGGTCACTGCACCCCCATTCACTGTAATTGGGTTTAGCTATACCTATCAACACACATGTTAATTCAAAAACCCTGAAGGTCATTTTATTATAATTTATTTCTATTTCCAAACCAGTGAAGTTTGACATTAAATATTATGTTGCTACCGACTGGTTTATAAGTGCTGCATGAAATAGTCCACTTAATAACCTGTGTATATCCAGTGATTCAACATTGCGATAACAACATTGTTAAAATGGAGGTGCCTGCCAACCCATCGATCTTTGATTTAAGACAGGAATAAAGTTATATCAGTTCATAAGATTGTTGCTACACTGTGCAAGTCATTTTAACAGTGATTTATGGCAATTTTAAATTAAGTAATTTCTTTGAATGTGCTACCTTATTGACTATTTGTATATATATATTAGTCTTTTCTATTTTACATTTAATTTGTTGTTTTAGTTACACAGGAGGACTTAACGAAGAGGAACAACTCCAGCGGGCACTGAGGCAGAGCCGCACGTCCCAATGTACGTAGCAAGCAGTGTAGTCATGTTAATTGAATGTATATATGCTTGTTTGTTGCTGAATCATGTGTTCAATAATGTATGCACTGTAGACGTTAGGTTGCCAGTAATCAGAGCAGAGTGTAATTAACCATGTCTGTTTTCTTGTGTCATGTACATCCAGGATTTTCGATTGTCGGATGTATTTTGTGACAAAGAGCACTAGTTTTTTATGGGGATGTGAAAGTGTTAACACTTTTGAGATAAAAAATTTATTCTCCATTGAGTTTTATTATCATCGTTGTGTTTGTTATCTAATCTACATTTTAAAGTTATTTGAACACTGACACAAATCCATCGTGTTATTTTTCCAGATATACGTAGATTAGTTGGATTGGTACAACAAAGCAAAGCACCGTTCCGCTTCATAACTTCTGTATCTTCCTAAAATAATATGCTTTTTTGTGAATTTCACACATCCCGTAAATGTCACAAATGTTTATTATCCTCAGATGATAGTTTTATACTATGACAGGAATTATCCCTATGCAGTGCCGGATTAACAATGTGGGAGGGCCTTATCGAGTGCATGAAAGACGAAGAGCAAGATGCGCGGTATTGAGTCTCTAAATATGGATTATACATTGCTGTTTATTCAACTATGTTTGAGCCTAAGCATTCACATAATGTTGTCGACGACGGCACACAAACAAGCATACAAAAAAATACAGCATATAAAAAAAAAAAAAAAATAGCATACAATAGAGAGTGTATAAGTTCTCTTCAGCAAACGAAGAGTGACATCTAAATACTTTTCCACGAAATTGGTTCTAGAGATATCATCATTTGAATAGTCAGATCTGATTGTACATCTGTAAACTTTCTCAAACACCAATGAACTGTTTTGCGCGTTTTGGCAGCACTGAAGTCCTCCAAACTCTATCGTTGTGGGTGACCTGGTACGATTATACCACTTGTATCATGGTTAATCAGGCGCTGCCTCTGTGTCGAACGAAGGCATCGTCATTCAACTTAATGATACACCTTTGCCTTGTAGACAGCCCGCGTCAGACCCGGCCGTTAGAACCGACTGCCCCGCCCGTGGAACCGACGGAACGCCTCTACCCGGACCTCTCGGCCCAAGGCTCGGAGATACCTCCCGGGCAAGGAGCCTTGAACAGGGAGGATCTCCGTCGCCGACGACTCATGCGATTCAGCAGGCATACCTGAATGACGTCTGAACTTAATATAGACAGTAAACATGGCGGACTGGTCGCTTATGCCCACGAGTAATGGCCTTTGGTTGGTGTTAGATTGAATATTCTTGATAATGTCGTCGTGGCCATATTAGTTGGCTGTCACTACGATGGACATTATGTGTATACCTATGGTATACATGTGTATGTATTCCAGATAATTTCAGAATGTGGTGCTATCTCAGAGTTAGCAATTAGATACAAGATGGCGCCTGTTTCATCCACACAAACGAAACATAATACATTGTATCTATACGTGATGCAACTGTACGTGGTGAGCCATGCACTCTGTACGTGTAGCACGTACATTGTAGGTTTGCCAGCAAAACGGACCAGTGGTATAGAATTAGTTGGGGCACTCCTGATTTCAAGCAGCACCTCAGTCATATAGGGCAAATTAAGTTGGTAACTATTTATTTATGTTTTATTTATTTTTAGTGATTACTGTATTTGTTTGCATTTTATGTGACTTTGTAAACGACTATTGCCAGAGAGCTGGTAGTTTGGCTGCTCGAAGAGTTAACTGCCTGTAATCGAGGTGTAATAAATTGTACACTTCGGGTGGTTTTCTAAGATTTAAAACACCCAAGGTGCTGTGATTGCGGAAAAGAAATTCAATTGTTCCTAGAACGTTGATCAGTACACTCATTATTGAATAAATTACTATATAGATAATAATATGTTCCTAATAGTGACAACATGATAAGCTCCATTATCTTTTGAGATAGATAGTTGACAGTGATGAACAGAACAGCAAATATTCATTCAGTTATGTGTGTGTATACTCCTTGTCTTGACGCATCTCATCTCTCTAAACTTAATAATGAATGGAAAAGTGTCTTGTTACGAATCGATATTGTTTTATTGTGTGGGCAAATACAATGACGGTCGTAGGTATTATCTATGCCCCGTTTACACGAGATGATTTTATGTTACGTTTGTTTTGTTTATATATCATGAACTCTTGCTGGATGACGAAGGCGATGTCGTTTAAGTCTTTTATATGGCACTACGAATTCATACGAGAATGAGTGTTGTAGCATTTTGTACGACGTTCTTACACGCACATACTCGTACTGTTGTAATAAATGTTTCAACGCTTCCTGTTGAGTTGGCGCTTTATGCAACGGCGTCCGCAAATTTACCGCGGTTATTCGTGCAAAGGCGTGTGCGTAGATTGGCTACAGAGGCGATCTCTCGAGAGTGCACAACGGTTTCCATTGGATAATTTAGTAATAAATCAGTAATTGCCGTAAAACGAACTTTATATGTCGTAAAACTTACTTATTTCATTTCAAACGGCAACATGTGTATTTTCGAAAACACTAAGAGATGAAAGATCACTATAGTAACACGTTTTGTGTGGATATTACTTTAAAACAAACGAGATGTTTTAAATACTAATAATTTCAGTGTCGCAATGTCCCGTAAAACAATCGCCACTGCAATAACATCGATTATCCAGGCTCCGCGTTGTGGCGCCATAGTTTGTCGCACACATCTTCGCCTGGATGCAGAGTAGGGTCCTCATTGTGACGGAAATTATATATGCACCTAGATTCTGGGCGCATACATAATTAGCTAATTAAGACCTCATCCGGGCAATTGGATAATTCCTAAAATAAGAGTGCACTTCGATCAGTCTATACGATGCAATTCGAATTAACTTTACACTTTGATTCTATTGACAAACTGTCCGACTGAAAAGTTAATAAATCAGGCAAGGTAATTTTTAGTGTAGCATCTCGATACTGACGCCGATTGGCTGCTGGCGCTTCACGGGAACGCCTACACAAAATGGATAGGTGACAGTGGGTAACAGTGGGTAGACCACTGTTATTCCATGTGGGTAGACTCTCTCAGTGAATTGACAAAGCCGAGCGAGAGTCAGATAAGCGAGATTACCACTCGAACTGAAAAAGAAAGATGGTGTCGATCGGCAACCGGATACGACCTGTGATTTGTGCAGATATATTTTGTCGTGGAAGTGACGTCAACCACCGTCGAACTACATATCGGCATGTGTGAGTACCGTACCTGAATTGTCGCTATAAAAGGGCAGGCAACCAGGCAATGGTCGTTCAAGCAGAACTTGCACTGAACCTCCACACGTATGACGTCACTGGTTGAAATTTCTCCAGCTGTGAAGCAAGCTGTTTTGTACATTATGACATATGTTGTTATTATTTGCATTGCTTTACCGTGATGATACACGCAGTCGATTTAGAAGTAATCTTTTCTGACATGTCAACGGCAGCCTTTTTATGCGTTAGAGACATGGTCACACGTGGCGCCATCACACGGCTAATCAGTAAACCAGTATTACGTCATCGTTCATCGTTGTTACGTTGCTTCTTGGTGGACAATGTAGATGATGTAGAAAGGCGTTGTTTCACGGGTACCGACTACGTGTTGTCTGTGATTGGACGGTACTTGCAACAGTAGCGTTTAGCACATTCCACGTATGCAACGTATACCACAGGTATGCAACACCAAAAATGTTCAATATATTGACTGATAAAACATTACAACGGCGTCGTTGTAATGGAGCCGGTGAATCTGTTAATGGTCATTCACACGAACGATTAACTAATCGCTCGTGTGAACACCCTCTTGAAACCGATTAGTCAGACCATTTGGTGGCTACCATTGCGGCTGGGTCCAATTCGGGCGTCTGCCGACAGTTCGAATCAGTGGACGTCTGGGCGTCTGCGACAGTTTGAATCAGTGGACGTCTGGGCGTCTGCGACAGTTCGAATCAGTGGGCGTCTGCGACAGCTCGAATCAGTGGACAATCAGCCACCGTCGCGACCGAGTGCAGGTGTACCCGTCGTGACCTTTAATCAAAACTCAAGTTGTGATTAGCGGCAATCAATAGGTCGCATTTGCAGTGTCTAGACACGTTGCTCGTGTGAACGCGCGCACAATTTAGGTGCCCTCTGTCGTGCGACACAGTATCGCTCGACCATTCGAGCAACTGATCGGACCTTTTGACATCCCTGGGAGTTTTAGCCGTTTAAATTTTTGTGTTGAACATGTGAGAGTAGTACACAATGTTAATTGGAGCGTGTCATGTTGCTGGTGCTTGGAACCACAAAAGCTAACCCCGATCGGATGTCGATAATAAGACAATGTATACCGAACCTACATATTTGCACATGCACTGAACGTTGGTGCATCTGTCTTCCATTTCCTCTCTATACGAAGCTTGTGAGTTACATCGCCATCACCCGAAGACCTCTATTCAACCCTGCTCGTTCTCCCCAGCTCCTCAATGTATTCACCAATCTGCCGACAACCTAAAACTGATAGGACGGAGCACTTGCTCCCGAGGATATTCGCGCTGTCGAAGTCTTCGTACTGCGTTGTATTGAATCAAACTAAATAGGCTGTTGTAAACAATCCAGTAGTGTGCTGTCTACATAGCGCATGGGAGAGTATTTTTTGAAAGCGGGACCCGTCGGATAGATGTGGGGTCAGGTTATGTCGGTCAGCATGGATGCCAACACGTATGTAGGCCCTATCGACTGCATACAGAAAAAAAATAACACCCTACCTCCAATTATATATGAACTATCAAAATGTGTCAAAGGAAATGATCTTGTATGGTTCTATTAAATTATACATTTACTGACATCGATACTACAAGAACACCCCGATATCTGGCATAATTTATTAAAAATCCTGCGGCAATGCGTGGCAATGTCACCATCACCACTACAGTAGTCAACGGCCAGTATTCTTCTTTAAGAATACACGAGCTGTCTCCAACATGCCTCTAGACATTAAGTGTGTGAAGTCAAGATTTCACATAATTTGAATTGCTGTGTTGGTTACGAGGACTGGTGACATTTCAGTTGGCCTGGAGCACCACCGGATGACGTTAAGATGTGTATCCAAAGCAGCACCATGTGTCCGAAGAACTATCGGTATGTTTCAGTGTCTATATATTAATACCCTAATTATAGGGGCAGTCTGGCAATATATCCTCCCAGGTGCCGACGTCCACTCGCCTCTTTCTATATTGCTTCTCCTCCTTGTTCCAGTGGCCTCTGATCGACCGACTGGCGGTGTATTTAAAAATAGAGAAGAGATGAAAAGAGAAAGGTGGAAACAGTGGGCTAATTGAGTGGTTAGTCTCCAGATGGCGTTACTGTGGCTTCTTTACCGGAAAATATCGGCTTAGGCAACGGGAAATCACCCATATTTGCAATTTGTACCCAACAGTAGCAATATTTGACGTCATCTGAAACATTTATATTATATCGTATGTGTTGTAATAGCATTTATTTGGTACCTTTTCTGAATACTGTAATACCTTTAAGTTCACAAGGTATACAATGATGATAACTGCTCTGCTTGGTTTGTTGCCCCATGGAAACTAATTATTTGGGATAGAGTAGACATAAACAGAAACAGTGTTCAGTATACCCACTGGACCAGTATACCCACTGAACCAGTATACCCACTGGACACCCACGATGTAGCCGAGAGGACGAGGGAAGGTATAATTTGCCCCGTCCGAAACTATGCTGTATTTAAGTTTTCTAAAAAAGTACTTACACGCCGTAATTGCTACATCAGTGGGTTAATCTTTCACATCTAACGCAAATTCACTAAAAAAAATTATGTTAGCCAGTTCATATCACCCGATGACGCGGTAAGTTCTTTCGCTTCTCTGTGCGACAATGTCAGTGCAGTGTGCAAGCCCGTCCTCGGGGTTTTGACTAGAGGGGTTCGAACGTGCACAAGTAGCTGGGGATATCTGATTGGATTTCTGCCAATGATGTTAATTAAATATCGTTCTCATAATGCCATTCATTAAAACTTGCAGACAAAAATATTGTTCAGTTTTGCACCACTGTATTGTGTGTGCAGCTGTGAACTATGTGACAAGATTCACAGTTGTGACGTTGTGATTGGGTATCTAAGTAATATTCCATGGGCTAAGACCAGATATTTCACTTATTGGTACCATCTGGGAGGGGGCAAATCTAGTTATGATTTTTGAAATAGTCCATGTCTATGGGACATATTTTTATATGATAACCATTGCTGGGTGGTAGCTTAGTTGTGGTTTTCAGTTCTTTGATTAACCCATCTAAAATCTCCATCATCAGAGTCACCTAGTTCAACTGCGAACTGTTCTTCTTTCGTCTGGTTGCTGCACGTCTGCAGCTTACACATGTTGGTGCCAGTCCATTGACAAGGCACGTGCAGCTTGGCAGTTTGCAGGAACGCAGGCACTTGCATGACAATAGTTTCAAATCTGGGGCTGGAGGTGTGCGTATCCACTCGATGATTAGATAGCCGTCACCATCTGTCGTCCATCCACTCTTTCTGCCACACATGGCTGAGTCTGAAGGCAGCACTTCCAGATTGATGCTTGGTAGTTGGCTCGAAGAACGTGCTTGTGGAGGCAATCTCTGCATGGCGGAAGCTGGCTGGACTTGACGACCTCTCCTCGTTTGCCACAGCTGTATTTTGTCAAATAGATACTTACAGACTTCCCAGGATTGGCCAAGTTGGCTGAAAGTCTCCTGGTATGTGCTGTCCTTTTTCATCAGTTTCAGGGCGCCCGGCTTCCCACGGCCTGTGAGTGCACTCACAGTGTCACAGCCTGTGAAGGCATGTAATCCATTTAAAGAGTCGCAGATGCAATCTCACAAGGAACGTGCCAGTTTCCCAAAGTCGACGAACCGTGTGCGGTGTTTTGTTCCACACTTCTGATATATGGAGCAGGGGATGTCTCTGTTGAAACCACGGCATAGCATTATGACATCTCTTTCTTCGGCTGTCACTATGACTGCCTTGACCCAGCATGCAGTGCGTATAGGAGCACACGAGTATCTGCTTCATCTTGTGTGGACCTCAGTTCTGTGACTTCCACCCATTCATCTTTTGTCATCTTTTAGCAGACCTCCTCACAGGTCATACAGTGACTTGTCATATAGCTTCTCCCAGTACTTCGGCAGTTTCCATTGTATTGGTGGTGAGGCTGTGGAGGTAACGGACACCTTTAAATATCTTGGTGTAACACTTGATAACCAGCTAACGTTTGGTCCCCATGTTCAAGGTGTGTACAAAAAGTGCCAGCAAAGACTGTACCTGTTAAGAACACTAAGGTAGTTTCATGTTGATCCCAGTATCTGTTTTCCCTGCTATGCCTATATCACACAAAAATATGCTTCTCCGCATCTGCAAAACTGCTTCAAAAATCATAGGCCTCCTCATTCAGCCTGTATCTCAGCTGACTGAACTCGCGATGGCCAGAAAAGCACATGCAGTTGCCAATGACCCCGTCCACCCACTGAACACCGAGTTTTACCTTCTTCCGTCTCAGAGACTATACCGGTGTCCAAAATGCAGAAAAAACAGGTTCAAAAACATTTTTGTTCCCCAGGCAATAAGTCGTCTCAACAAACTCAGATTTAAGTGTTCATCACGTGCAAGCCGATCGCTGAACAATGTATATATGTGTGTCTATTTAGTTGAATATCTTAAGAATTGATTATTCTTGAACATCTGGTATGTTTCTTCTGCTACTTGATGAGCTCCCAGAAGATCCTTGGCAACATCTGTTGGGGCCACAGTATCAGTGGATAGGCTGACAAGTTCAGTCTCTTCAGGACACATTGGATTCAGCCAGCTGTTCTCCATCAGGTCAACCAGGGACTCAACATAAGATCCTTGGCAACATCTGTTGGGGCCACAGTACCAGTGGATAGGCTGACAAGTTCAGTCTCTTCAGGACACATTAGATTCAGCCAGCTGTTCTCCATCAGGTCAACCAGGGACTCAACATAAGATCCTTGGCAACATCTGTTGGGGCCACAGTACCAGTGGATAGGCTGACAAGTTCAGTCACTTCATGACACATTAGATTCAGCCAGCTGTTCTCCATCAGGTCAACCAGGGACTCAACATAAGATCCTTGGCAACATCTGTTGGGGCACAGTACCAGTGGATAGGCTGACAAGTTCAGTCTCTTCATGACACATTGGATTCAGCCAGCTGTTCTCCATCAGGTAAACCAGGGACTCAACATAAGATCCTTGGCAACATCTGCTGAGGCCACAGTACCAGTGGATAGGCTGACAAGTTCAGTCTCTTCATGACACATTGGATTCAGCCAGCTGTTCTCCATCAGGTAAACCAGGGACTCAACATAAGATCCTTGGCAACATCTGCTGAGGCCACAGTACCAGTGGATAGGCTGACAAGTTCAGTCTCTTCATGACACATTGGATTCAGCCAGCTGTTCTCCATCAGGTAAACCAGGGACTCAACATAATATCCTTGGCAACATCTGCTGAGGCCACAGTACCAGTGGATAGGCTGACAAGTTCAGTCTCTTCATGACACATTGGATTCAGCTAGCTGTTCTCCATCAGGTCAACCAGGGATTCAACATAAGATCCTTGGCAACATCTGCTGAGGCCACAGTACCAGTGGATAGGCTGACAAGTTCAGTCTCTTCAGGACACATTGGATTCAGCCAGCTGTTCTCCATCAGGTCAACCAGGGACTCAACATAAGATCCTTGGCAACATCTGTTGGGGCCACAGTACCAGTGGATAGGCTGACAAGTTCAGTCACTTCATGACACATTGGATTCAGCCAGCTGTTCTCCATCAGGTAAACCAGGGACTCAACATAAGATCCTTGGCAACATCTGCTGAGGCCACAGTACCAGTGGATAGGCTGACAAGTTCAGTCACTTCATGACACATTAGATTCAGCCAGCTGTTCTCCATCAGGTAAACCAGGGACTCAACATAAGATCCTTGGCAACATCTGCTGAGGCCACAGTACCAGTGGATAGGCTGACAAGTTCAGTCACTTCATGACACATTGGATTCAGCCAGCTGTTCTCCATCAGGTAAACCAGGGACTCAACATAAGATCCTTGGCAACATCTGTTGGGGCCACAGTACCAGTGGATAGGCTGACAAGTTCAGTCACTTCATGACACATTGGATTCAGCCAGCTGTTCTCCATCAGGTAAACCAGGGACTCAACATAAGATCCTTGGCAACATCTGCTGAGGCCACAGTACCAGTGGATAGGCTGACAAGTTCAGTCACTTCATGACACATTAGATTCAGCCAGCTGTTCTCCATCAGGTAAACCAGGGACTCAACATAAGATCCTTGGCAACATCTGCTGAGGCCACAGTACCAGTGGATAGGCTGACAAGTTCAGTCACTTCATGACACATTGGATTCAGCCAGCTGTTCTCCATCAGGTAAACCAGGGACTCAACATAAGATCCTTGGCAACATCTGTTGGGGCCACAGTACCAGTGGATAGGCTGACAAGTTCAGTCACTTCATGACACTTTGGATTCAGCTAGCTGTTCTCCATCAGGTCAACCAGGGATTCAACATAAGATCCTTGGCAACATCTGCTGAGGCCACAGTACCAGTGGATAGGCTGACAAGTTCAGTCACTTCATGACACATTGGATTCAGCCAGCTGTTCTCCATCAGGTAAACCAGGGACTCAACATAAGATCCTTGGCAACATCTGTTGGGGCCACAGTATCAGTGGATAGGCTGACAAGTTCAGTCACTTCATGACACATTGGATTCAGCCAGCTGTTCTCCATCAGGTCAACCAGGGATTCAACATAAGATCCTTGGCAACATCTGCTGAGGCCACAGTACCAGTGAATAGGCTGACAAGTTCAGTCACTTCATGACACATTGGATTCAGCCAGCTGTTCTCCATCAGGTAAACCAGGGACTCAACATAAGATCCTTGGCAACATCTGTTGGGGCCACAGTACCAGTGGATAGGCTGACAAGTTCAGTCACTTCATGACACATTGGATTCAGCCAGCTGTTCTCCATCAGGTAAACCAGGGACTCAACATAAGATCCTTGGCAACATCTGCTGAGGCCACAGTACCAGTGGATAGGCTGACAAGTTCAATCTCTTCAGGACACATTGGATTCAGCCAGCTGTTCTCCATCAGGTCAACCAGGGACTCAACATAAGATCCTTGGCAACATATGCTGAGGCCACAGTACCAGTGGATAGGCTGACAAGTTCAGTCACTTCATGACACATTGGATTCAGCCAGCTGTTCTCCATCAGGTAAACCAGGGACTCAACATAAGATCCTTGGCAACATCTGCTGAGGCCACAGTACCAGTGGATAGGCTGACAAGTTCAATCTCTTCAGGACACATTGGATTCAGCCAGCTGTTCTCCATCAGGTCAACCAGGGACTCAACATAAGATCCTTGGCAACATCTGCTGAGGCCACAGTACCAGTGGATAGGCTGACAAGTTCAGTCTCTTCAGGACACATTGGATTCAGCCAGCTGTTCTCCATCAGGTAAACCAGGGACTCAACATAAGATCCTTGGCAACATCTGCTGAGGCCACAGTACCAGTGGATAGGCTGACAAGTTCAGTCTCTTCATGACACATTGGATTCAGCCAGCTGTTCTCCATCAGGTAAACCAGGGACTCAATATAAGATCCTTGGCAACATCTGCTGAGGCCACAGTACCAGTGGATAGGCTGACAAGTTCAGTCTCTTCATGACACATTGGATTCAGCCAGCTGTTCTCCATCAGGTAAACCAGGGACTCGACATCTGCCCCGTCTTTCCTGATGTGGGACCTTTGGATATCTGGATGAGCCAGCTTGGAACCACCTAGACCAATCATGTCTCTCAGCTCTCACAAGTATATGGTCTTGTACTAGGCTGTTAGTTAGTACTTGCTCGCAGTTCCTGGCTTCAAACTGAACCCCTTTGTTCTACCCAGCATTTGGGTGTCTTTGTTAACTGTTTCCTCAATCGTCAGTCAAAAGGGTTTCTTTCTGGAGACGAGCTGAACTGTAAAGCCACCTTGCATAAATTCAGCATGGACATCTCGGTGTTCGACGGAGAGTTGGGTCATTTTTGCATAGTGGTACGGGAGGTAGTGTGCGTAGTCGTGCCTGTTATATGCGAAGCACCAGGGGATCATTGCACGAATAAACGCCAGGTGTAGCATCCAACGTCCTTGATCAATTCTCTTGATGCTCGAAGCAGGCTTAGCAAAATATCGACCATGTCCAGATAGGACAGCCAGAAGGTTGGGAGGCATTTCCAACTCGCAGGAATTCAAGGTAGACTTCAAACAAGTGCATGATGCGGGAAGTGCATGATGCGGGAAGTGCATGATGCGGGCACATGACATGTTTTGGAGGACCTGCTTCAACGACACTTGTGACACATCTTTGCAGAGGTTACCGATGGTCTTCAGTGTTTCATCCATGTCGATCACGTCATCAGTGTGCTTGGCTTGCAACCATGAGAGGAAACCTTTCCACGCCAGCCCAATGAGAGCCTCATATACTAGCTTGTGGAGTCTGACTGCCCTTTTGTACTTGGGACCATCCATCACTCCAGAAATAGAGCCATCTGCAATCACATCTGACTCTATGCACCGATCCTGCAATCCAGCATCCTGGAATCGCTTCCCAACATTTGCCAGTAGTGTGCATATGGGGCGGAATACTCCAGGCCTGATGATGATAGTCGTCTTAAACTTGTCAGGATGTGTCCATGTGACCTCAGCAGCTTTTGCATATAGTAACTGGTCAAAGACACTTATTATCTTGGTCATATGTTCAGTGACTGGTTGAGACCTCGTTGACAGTAGCCATTTGTGTTGAAGGTTTTTTTCCCAAAATTTTTTTTTGGATTTTAAAATTCAAAAGGTTGTTACCTTACCTTTTTCCGTACATCCATATTACGAACCCAAAACACCTTTCAAATTTGAAATCCGATGGTAAACGAGAATGGAATAAGCTTTTCCGTAGACCCCCAAAGGGGGGATCCCCCCCCCAAGTTGGTCTGACAAAAAAGCTCATATATAAAATCCTGTTCATTTTTCATGGCCAACATGATGCCGCAAACCGCATCTCTCTAAAGTTAAAAATTAATGAAAAAGTGTTTTACATAGCACGTATTGGCGTTTTATGTAAAAACACGTTATGCGCAAAGCTAAAGCTGCTCATTTGGAAAGGTTATCACATATTTTTTTACTTTACTTTATAGTGGGCGATAACATAGGAAACTGACATATTTAAGTATAATTATACGAACACGAAAATTCCAACTTTACTGTGTTAATGTTCCATTCACTCGTTCATTGTTACATTCATTCTCGGGTATACGTATTGGAAATCACGCTTTGTCTTCTAAATCGGTGATTTTCCATTGATTCAGAATGGAGGGAGACGGGATGCGGTTCGACGACCCGAATGCGTCCGAGATGAGCGTCTTCAGTCTGCTCCTCTTCTTCATACTTCTGCATCTCGTCCAAGTGGCCTACGACGGCGTTCAGCCAGCCACGGCTTTGCTCGTACGACATGTTATAATTATTCGTTTCTAGGTGTAAATGTCTTCATGGCTCACTGTATAGTATTGACACCCAGTAGGAGAGGGGTATTTGTAATGGGGGCAACTTCAACTTAAGGGGAATGCACAACGATATCAATTGGTTAATTGATACGCATACAGTCTTTAATCACTACTTTATTATTTATTAAATTATTAATTAGTTTGTTCGACGATTTCACCGAAACATAGACAATTCCTGCAAACTAATTAGCAAGTCGTAGTGATTACACGATACGTTCAATTGT
>OY759265.1:22080122-22100122 GCA_963662155.1 Lamellibrachia columna | reverse complement strand
ACGTTCAAGGTCGCCAGTTTGTGGGTTGTCGTCGGCAGTTCTCGACTGATGTCACCAAGTCCTGATCGACGTAAACATTTGATAGCTGATCAAAGCCGTAGCAAATTGAGAAAGAGCAAAATGAGGCGATATAAACAATTGCGAACTGTCGCGAATCAGAAACGTTGCGCACTCAAGCAGCAGTTTTTTTACAAGATAGTGGACGCAGACGTTGGTAATATGACCTCGATCTCAATTATGTGGAAATGGATGCGTTTGTACACAATTTCATTTCCGCAGCAAAGGCAAAAGTACAACGAAAGCCCAAGAAAATGTTTAATTGGCACAGGTAAATTTAACGTAGGCTGCTCTATACGCGCGTCGTACACTTTAACAGAAAACACAGTGCTTCATGTTGTGAAATAAACGGGGCGCACAAATGCACTATTTTGCAGCAGAGTCAGGTTTTAGCGGAAGGTAAACGAGCACAAACGGACAGTGTCGCTCTCTGTCGTTTGTTCAGTTCGGCGACTATGGCTATTTACCCTTCACCGGACCCCATCCCCTCTCTGCACACACATATTTAACAGCACAACGTTATACACGCAGTCTAGTAGTCAATTTTATGTACACACAAAATATTTGCACTATATATATTTACATGCGCTCGAAATAAATTTATTGCAGTTATTGTTTTGTTGCGTGTTGTTGTTTGGATTGTCTCTGTGTTTGCCTACACTAGGTGCTTCATCGCCACCCTTCTATCACGCAAGACAATGTGTTTGCCTACACTAGGTGCTTCATCGGCACCCTTCTATCACGCAAGACAATATGTTTGCGTGCCTACACTAGGTGCTTCATCGGCACCCTTCTATCACGCAAGACAATGTGTTTGCGTGCCTACACTAGGTGCTTCATCGGCACCCTTCTATCACGCAAGACAATGTGTTTGCGTGCCTACACTAGGTGCTTCATCGGCACCCTTCTATCACGCAAGACAATGTGTTTGCGTGCCTACACTAGGTGCTTCATCGGCACCCTTCTATCACGCAAGACAATGTGTTTGCGTGCCTACACTAGGTGCTTCATCGGCACCCTTCTATCACGCAAGACAATGTGTTTGCGTGCCTACACTAGGTGCTTCATCGGCACCCTTCTATCACGCAAGACAATGTGTTTGCGTGCCTACACTAGTTGCTTCATCGGCACCCTTCTATCACCCAAGACAATGGTTTGCACCACTGAGGTTTCCCCCTCAGGTGCAAATGTGGGCGAGGTGTGTGGAGATCCTAGGTTGTTCAGTCATCACGACCCCCTCTACTTCACTGGTGCAAGCGAATGCATGCAAAGCAGCACAGTTGACACCAGTTCAGCTGCAAGAGCTGCGGCAAGGACGACGGCAGGGTTGACATCAGGGTTGACATCAGATCGCACTCGGGGCTCCACTCCGGATTTGCTGTTAGGGTTTACTCCTGTATATCACTTGGTTACCAAGGCTAATGAACATGATTGGCCCAGTTCTGTTTGCACATTGATGGATATGCTCGATGGATCCCTAACACATTCGCCTGGTTGCACACGTATAGCATATCCTGTATTGTGGCATAGCACAACACAGCATACTATAGTTCAGTGTGGTACATTAGACTGTGGTAAACTGTGGAACAAACACGTCCCGAAACATTACCACATATCTGGTTTGCCGCACCGACTTTATGGAATTAGCCGACGAAACAACAAGAACAATGGCATTCAGAAACACACCCGAGACACCATCCCTACTGCCGCATATGTTCACTGCTCGTCACGTGTCCTGAATCTTTGTTTGGCAAAGGCTGCATCAGTTCCACCCATTCGCTCGGCAGTCACTCTGATGCACGAACTAGCAGTGCTCTTCACTGACTCGAACAAGCGACTTTACGACTTGCAGCAATGCATTGAACGGGAACGGTCTGGAGAGAGACTTGTTGAGGGAGGGGTGACGACGTACTTACAGTTGAGGGAGGGGTGACGACATACTTACAGTTGAGGAAGGGGTGACGACGTACTTACAGTAGAGGGAGGGATGACGACGTACTTACAGTTGAGGGAGGGGTGGCGACGTACTTACAGTAGAGGGAGGGGTGACGACGTACGTACAGTTGAGGGAGGGGTGACGACATACTTACAGTTGAGGGAGGGGTGACGACGTACTTACAGTTGAGGGAGGGGTGACGATGTACTTACAGTTGAGGGAGGGGTGGCGACGTACTTACAGTAGAGGGAGGGGTGACGACGTACTTACAGTTGAGGGAGGGGTGACGACGTACTTACAGTTGAGGGAGGGATGACGACATACTTACAGTTGAGGAAGGGGTGACGACGTACTTACAGTAGAGGGAGGGATGACGACGTACTTACAGTTGAGGGAGGGGTGGCGACGTATTTACAGTAGAGGGAGGGGTGACGACGTACGTACAGTTGAGGGAGGGGTGACGACATACTTACAGTTGAGGGAGGGGTGACGACGTACTTACAGTTGAGGGAGGGGTGACGATGTACTTACAGTTGAGGGAGGGGTGGCGACGTACTTACAGTAGAGGGAGGGGTGACGACGTACTTACAGTTGAGGGAGGGGTGACGATGTACTTACAGTTGAGGGAGGGGTGGCGACGTACTTACAGTAGAGGGAGGGGTGACGACGTAGTTACAGTTGAGGGAGGGGTGACGACGTATCAGTTGAGGGAAGGGTGACGACGTACTTACAGTAGGAGGGGTGACGACGTACTTACAGTTGAGGGAGGGGTGACGACGTACTTACAGTTGAGGGAGGGGTGGCGACGTACTTACAGTAGAGGGAGGGGTGACGACGTACGTGCAGTTGAGGGAGGGGTGGCGACGTACTTACATTTGAGGGAGGGGTGACGACGTACTTACATTAGAGGGAGGGGTGACGACGTACTTACGGTAGAGGGAGGGGTGACGACGTACTTACGGTAGAGGGAGGGGTGACGACGTACTTACAGTTGAGGGAGGGGTGACGACGTACTTACAATAGAGGGAGGGGTGACGACGTACTTACAGTTGAGGGAGGGGTGACGACGTACTTACAGTTGAGGGAGGGGTGGCGACGTACTTACAGTTGAGGGAGGGGTGACGACGTACTTACAGTTGAGGGAGGGGTGACGACGTACTTACAGTAGAGGGAGGGGTGACGACGTACTTACAGTTGAGGGAGGGGTGACGACGTACTTACAGTTGAGGGAGGGGTGGCGACGTACTTACAGTAGAGGGAGGGGTGACGACGTACGTACAGTTGAGGGAGGGGTGGCGACGTACTTACAGTTGAGGGAGGGGTGACGACGTACTTACATTAGAGGGAGGGGTGACGACGTACTTACAGTTGAGGGAGGGGTGACGACGTACTTACAGTTGAGGGAGGGGTGACGACGTACTTACAGTAGAGGGAGGGGTGGCAACGTACTTACAGTAGAGGGAGGGGTGACGACGTACTTACAGTTGAGGGAGGGGTGGCGACGTACTTACAGTTGAGGGAGGGGTGACGACGTACTTACAATTGAGGGAGGGGTGACGACGTACTTACAATTGAGGGAGGGGTGGCAACGTACTTACAGTAGAGGGAGGGGTGACGACGTACTTACAGTTGAGGGAGGGGTGACGACGTACTTACAGTAGAGGGAGGGGTGGCAACGTACTTACAGTAGAGGGAGGGGTGACGACGTACTTACAGTTGAGGGAGGGGTGGCGACGTACTTACAGTAGAGGGAGGGGTGGCGACGTACTTACAGTTGAGGGAGGGGTGACGACGTACTTACAATTGAGGGAGGGGTGGCGACGTACTTACAGTTGAGGGAGGGGTGACGACGTACTTACAGTTGAGGGAGGGGTGACGACGTACTTACAGTAGAGGGAGGGGTGGCAACGTACTTACAGTAGAGGGAGGGGTGACGACGTACTTACAGTTGAGGGAGGGGTGGCGACGTACTTACAGTTGAGGGAGGGGGGACGACGTACTTACAGTTGCGGGAGGGGTGACGACGTACTTACAGTTTAGGGAGGGGTGACGACGTACTTACAATTGAGGGAGGGGTGACGACGTACTTACAGTTGAGGGAGGGGTGACGACGTACTTACAGTTTCTACCAGGAAACAAGATGGCTGCGGAGGTGGTGTTCATGCGTTGGCAAGTCTACTGGAGACGATAGGATTCGGCTAGCCGACCTGGCCAGGTGCTCGACGTTCTGAGAGTTGCTACACAGCTGGGGATATACCCATGTATCGCGACTTTGCTGCGAATATTTGCTCTTCCTGTTACATCGGTTGCAGCAGAACGATCATTCAGTGCGCTGAAGTGCCTGAAAAACTACCTGAGATCTAGGATGGATGAGCAACGCCTCAATGGACTTGCTCATATGTACGTCAATCGTGATATCAAATTGAACCACGATGACGTTTTTGATGAATTCGCCAAGGAGAATCGCCGACTTAAGTTTTATTAAAATATAATCCATCCTCAGTTCCTGCAGTGGGACACAACTGGCGGAGTGCATGCATTGGCAACTTCTTGCGCATTTGGCGGTGTCAGGATTCGGCTAACTGACCCGACCACGAATTTGACACTGCAAGTAGCTGCTGATTTTGGGACTTCGCTGCTTTGCTTGATTTGTTTTAGATATGTTTTCACTTCGCGGAAGCTGAACAGTCAGACCGAATAAAGATGTTGGTTTTCCCACGCGTTCTATGATGCTCAGTCGTACCGGCATTGGCATATTTGAGAAATGTTTGGTATTGTGTTAGTCCCTCCTCGGATCATATTTTTTAAATGTTTGGTATTGTGTTAGTCCCTCCTCGGATCATATTTTAGAAATGTTTGGTATTGTGTTAGTCCCTCCTCGGATCATATTTTAGAAATGTTTGGTATTGTGTTAGTCCCTCCTCGGATCATATTTTAGAAATGTTTGGTATTGTGTTAGTCCCTCCTCGGATCATATTTGAGAAATGTTTGGTATTGTGTTAGTCCCTCCTCGGATCAGAGAAATGATACAATTCTTGCTTCCCCCTTCCTAGATACACCACTGCAAAGAAAGACAAGGACTGGGGTGGAAAATATGGACTGAAGCCAAACAGGTGGTCAAATATTAAACTGGAGCAGGAACATTGCCTTGTGGGCCTGAAGAGAATAGGTAAGGTCTACTACCCGGAGTCACACACCAGAACACACAATCGGATGAACTAACATTGATTAATTAATAAATGTTGCCTCTGTTAAATGGACTGAATCCCACCAGTAGACATCGGACGTTTTATTATTTTATTTATTTAGTAATACGAGCTTTAGGTTCTGTCTTAATTTATTAACTTGGTTCTCTTCATGTGATCTTAAACAACTATATTTTGTATTGTTATAATAGGTTCTTTGTTATTGTTATCATTATTATAAAACAATAATATTAATTATTTCACATATAAGTGAATTTAACGCCATCATGACAATTTCCTTTTCTTTGCTTTGTATGTTCTTTGTATGTTCGTTGGAATTACCTCATTAGAAAATATGTAACGCCATATATCGTGGATGAATATGCTTTTTTCCTTAATGGACAGTTGATTGATCTTTTCATTCTCCATTCACGTCTACGTTTCTACAAACCAACGACGCCCAACGTCGCTTGATATGCGCCGCGTAACGCATCATATTTATGACATCACGACGCAAAGCATCACAATGAGAAGAGTGACAATAAAGCTCAAACAATCAAACGCGTTTCGTGAGTTATCAGGCTTCACTAATCGGTATGTGTACTGTACTTGACGCATCACCAGGGCGAGTGTGCCGGTCGGTTGCGGCACATAGCCCTGGTACAGGGTGTTTGACTAACTTGGGTGAATTTTCGAAATGGACGAACCGCCGGTTACCCGAAGAGCATAAACGGACTGCTGTGGCTAACACGGTAGCGCCTCTTGCGGATAATAGCGAATTTTTCAACATGGCGTTCTTGGTTACGAACCGGAATAAGAAAAATGCGAAAATGGCGCCACTTTCCTACAAGGATTCCGTGTCTGCCTGCTAGACCTCATTCCGTAACAGAGCTTCACAACTGACGCAGAGGCGCAAACAACGCATATACAAGAGGAGACGACGCATTAGGTAAACTCCACGTTATGCACGCTGAAATTCAGCAAACGTATGAAACAAACACATAAAAACATTCCATATTGTTACCAGTAAGTATGTTTGCGTAGCGTAAGGACATTCATACATACATTTTGTAGTGAGCAAGACCTACCGCATGGCTCATAGAAGTCTTCTCACCCCGTTGGACACCATACATTCGCCCGATGGATCATCGGCCACCTTTCTTGTACTGCTTTTCATACTCCTCATGTTCCTTGTAAGTACACCATCTTGGTTTACTGGCTGCAGTGCTGATTTCGCTTTTTTGCATTGTGATATTCATACATGGTGGTTAACTGGACACTGGCAACGTGTTATGACCACCTGTTACGCCCATTGCAGCGTCCGTTCCCGTCCAACCACCCGCATAAACCAGCGCCGTTTACTTATTAACACGACATCGAATTTATGCCCAGTTGCAGCTTCAACCAGTTAATTTGTGTACTATGATTTATGTAGATGTTGAGAAATATCGTTTATCGCTTCTATATTCCCGTATATTCTCCTATTATGTGTCGCTTGTTAACGCAATATTTCTATACTTGCCAATAGGATATGGCCATGCTGTTTGCGGCCAAACTCAAGTTATGTTATCTATTTTGGCCTTTGTTTATAACATTATTCCCCTCTCTGATGCAACACTCCGTTTGATTGATACTTTGCGTTGGTTGTGTGTATAACCGGCCGCGCTTAATACGTCATGCGGTAGTCTAGGTTACCCGATTTCATAGAATTACGGATTTGCTTATCGGTCGCGCTGGTTAACATGTCAACCCTTAATTAAACGGAGAATTTACCAGAATACCTCCCTTTAAAAAACATTATGAATAAACCACTGGCGTGATATTCTTGTTAGGTGTGTAATCCCACAAGCATACCCTTTGTTTCGCTATAATTTACACGTACTTTTCAGATAACTGAGGCATTTTAATTATACGAAACCCGCAATCAGCTGCGTGTCAGTTCACCATTGACATTTGTTGTATAGCCCCATTTTAACGCGAGCAAACGACTTACAGAGCTCAGAAACATTTTACGCCCCCCTTGCCACTCACGATAACTTTTGACCGCAGCATTTCTACGACGAGATACCGCCCGTCACGCTGGCAATCATGGCCACACATTTGACAGTCCACAAGCGTTTATGGCCCGTATTCAACGTGAAGTTGCTGGACGTCTGCATGGACACGCTGTTGGTGTGGAACCGCGAGCAGTGGTACCGGATCCTCGTAGCCCCGTTCTACCACGCCAACGACTTCCATCTGGGATTTACTCTTCTCTCGTTCTTCGTCAAGGTGGGAGCAAATCAGACACCAGTAGGGCCTGTTCTGTTTGTCTGTCCACGGAGAATCCAGAGTTTTCTCATCCACTCTAAACGAGCTGCACAAATACTGTTGATGTTAGGCAGAGTTCCACCGAAATATAGCGGATTTCGTTTGGTGTAGGTATCGCTCGCAGCCTGATAGACGGCGACGCTTAAAACGAAACGTACGAATTCATACAGCTGCATACACAATTCCTCGTCAAATTACTGATTTCAGCCACCGAATGTGACAGGTGTACATCTCTGGTTGCAGGGCACGATTTTGGAGGAGTATTTCGGCAGTTACATATTTTTCCTGTTCGTGGTTGTCATCGCAATCCTTGTGAACATCATCACGATCCCCATGTCGTTCGTCTTTGAGTTCTACTTGCAAGACCCGTCCTTCATCTCCCGCTGCACGATCGGCTTCTCCGGTAGGTGGCGCAGTGTCTCCCCTAGCGGATAAAGACACGTCTCTTTTTCGGATTAAAGCTCCTTCTTCAAATCGAGTCTCGTTTCGGATTCATTTTGCAAATCAATTAACGTACCTTGTAGCCACTACGACATGCTAGCTCGTTTGTACATATGTTTTATTTAGTTTTGGTAAAATCGTCAGACAAACTGTACGAAATATTTTTTACTGAATCCGTTTAGAATTCGGCGAAAAGGGACAAAAGTAGTCCGGCTCTACATACTATTACGTAAGGTTACTCACAGTTTCGTAAGTTACCCGATTTAACGATCAAAGTCAATTCTTTTAGCAAAGGTAAGCAATCTTTATTAATCCGACTGTGCATATTATTAAAAGTATTCATGCGATACCGTGTCGGCCGACCAATCGGGACAACAATCGCTCGTATGAACCAATAGGGACAACAATCCCTCGTGTAAACTAACCTTTTTATGCAGCTTCAAAATGCGATATATCCAGTACAGCAGACTCGCTGACGCCGTTGCATCTTTGTTTACAGGTGTGGTATTCGCCCTGAAAGTCATCTCAACACTGCTATTCCCCCGCGGGATGGTATCTAGTTGGATAGAACTGCCGATGCTTTGTATGTTGATGCCGAAACTAACTTGCGTAGGTAAGAATTCACTGCCCCCAGAAACAGCAAAATACATATGCCTTCTGTTTCGGCGGTGATTATTATTATCGATGTGAAGTGTGGTGCGTGATGTCCCGTCAAGTCGTACGATTTCTGGTCATGCTCACGATGAGCAGTCTCCAACCAATCCTCTCTCTTGCTGCTTTTCTCAACTCGTCCATCGTCAGCTTCGTTGTGCACTGATCTCATCCATCATTCTCAAGTGTGGTCTTCCTCTCGTTCGCTTGCGTTCATTCCGATCGTTATCGGTTTTTCGAACCTGTCGCCTTCTACACGCATGATATCCCCGACCGTACGACAGCTTCTGTTGCTAAATTAGTGCTGATAGTGCGAGGACCTGAGTGTGCGCGCGTGCGATAATCCAACGATAATCTATCGATTGAATGAATTGGAGACATTGCAAACGATGTTTCGGGTAAATAATTGCGATAATCGAAAACTGCCATTAAATGTCCACAATGCTCAGTCGGACGCCGAACTAGTTATTAGGGATTATTTATTATACTTGGTTTTATATGAGTCTTTAACAAGGCAAACATGCTAAAGTCGCGGCTAAAATGGCTTCTTTCGATTCAAATACATCCAAATACAACAACAAACTGCCAAATGATTGTGTTAATGCTAGTAGTGTGAATATGTTTAAAAATTGACAGATATCTGATAAGGGCGGGCTATACATAGATGAGAAAATTGTTGGACTCTCGATAAGCCAATGGCATCTGGAACTTGTTGTTTGGGATGGCAATCTTGTTAAATCTTGTTAAAAATTCGCGCACTGGTTACATGCACGCACGCACGCGCGCACCCCACGCACGCACGCACGCACGCACGCGCGCACCCCACGCACGCACGCACGCACGCACGCACTGACAGTTTATGGAAACAATTATTCACTTTTATGAAAAGTGAACGCTTACACACAGGACGTGGAAATAGACGGATGACATAATGGGTACAACCTATGACATAGGAATAACAATTAGTGCTGACATGAAATGTGCTCAGCATGTGAGATCGCAGCCTCATACGGTATTCGTATCGGGTTAATTACGAGAAATTGACCATATGTGGAGAAAGAACTGATTATACCTCTGAACAAAGAAATAGTGGGTGTCATTGCATACAGTCATTGATGTCATATCGTAAGGAGGACATATATAAGCTTGAAAGAATACAATGAAGAACATTCTGGTGACATTCCTGTTTCTAGAACTGAGAGATCATTGCAATGATACAAAAGCGCTTACAAGAATGTGGTTTAACAACACGGCCGGGAAATATAGAGGAAACCAAGTAGAAGTGCATAAAATATTGAATGGCTATGTAACTATTGTTTGACGAAGTTTATTCAAATTTTAGAAAGGTAAAATAACTACAGGGGTTAGCGGTGTACATTACAAGAAACTATTCTCTCTCACAGAGGACAATAAATGAATGGAAACAGTTATCTGCTAATGGTGTAAATGCTAAGAGTGTTAAAAAGCTAAATTGACAGATATCTCATCTCGTATGAGCGGGCTACACTTAGCTGAACAATTGTAGGACTCACGATAAGCCAGTGGCTTCCTTGACCACGTGCCATATAACATGGAATTTGTTGCTATGGGTGGGAATCTTGGTAATGAGCCTATAGTAGTGTGTACATGTTGTAGAAACATGCAGAACGTCCCTCCTCAGACGTATCCGTGCACGGGTGATATAACACATCCCTTTTAGACGGCAATATACGTTGTGACATTCTCAAACATGAATAGATGGTCACGTGTAAGTCAAATATAATTAAAATAAAACGACGAGCGCCGACGATAATTGTAAAGACCCGTTCACACGAGCGACAAGTTTTCCGATCGATCGGGCGACACAATGTCGCCCACGCATCGTTTCTTGTTGCTTGCATGATGACGTCAGCCGCGTAAACATAACACTCTGCGCAGTGCACACTGGGATTGAATCAGGGTCCAGCTAGCCGGACGCGATAAATATGCACGGACGCACATCACACTACATCGCCCGATCAATCGGACAATTAATCGCTCGTGCGAACGAGCCTTAATACGTGAGTGATTTGACCACGGACACGCGATATATTCTGGCTAGGATGTCAGATGAATTGTCTCACTCGGGACCAGTTCAGACGAGAGAACAAGAGATAGGTTCGCGCTGAAATTACAGAAAAGTGTTCTGTGAGAATGTGTCCGACTTGCGGGTACCCCTTGGGGCTTTTTTGTATACTGGAGCATTTTCGTTGCAGCCAATTTCTCGGGCATCGTCGTTGGTCTAATGGTAGTCATCTTGATACGTCGGATTACCCGTTACCAATGTCGAGGTAAGTGCAACCAGCGTGGACACCCTGTATCCAGTGTGTCCTGTAGCTAAGGGTGTAGTAAGTGCAACCAGCGTGAACACCCTGTATCCAGTGTGTCCTGTACCTAGGGGTGTAGTAAGTGCAACCAGCGTGAACACCCTGTATCCAGCGTGTCCTGTAGCTAGGGGTGTAGTAAGTACAACCAACGTGAACACCCTGTATCCAGTGTGTCCTACAGTTAGGGTGCAACACTACACCGAACTATCGATGCACCGGAACATTCGATGTGACGATGCAATGCTATCGATAGTAAATTGATCTATCGATAGTTATCGTCGATAGTTCACTGAACTATCGATAGTCACGATAGATGATAAACTAATTCAATAAGGCCATCGTCAGCTTTGTGTCGCTGTAGTAATATAAATAAACATATTTGTTCAACTATATTAATCGGCATTACATCAACAACCGTCGATTAGAGCAGTGTCATTCATGGATTCAGCTTTGTAAATAAACCACATCCAAGGCCACGCGATAGCGATAATTACGTTTTGGGATTGTTTCACTGGTTATTCGCTGTTCCGTGATTCTATAGCAATACCATCACCATAGATATGAAACTATCGCAGAGATGCCAATCATTATGATTTGGGTGAAATCATTACGATATTTGGCACTACATTACGCTATTATGGCGTGTCAGTCAATTATTAATCGTCCTTCCCTATACAAAATATCTGAAGTCAGATGTTACTCGTGACGATACGACGATATTGTCAACAGGCGTTGTTTTCCAGTCCCGTCGACCCCGCCCAGGCAACTGCTAGCCAATCAGCAATCACACACTTTCCAATTAGCATATTTCTACTACAAATTACGTCAGATTAACTACGCATTCATTCATGCCAGCGCGGGAAATGATGAGCAGGTTTCCAAAATGGCGTTCGCGGCATCGTTTTAGAAGTTTTTGTCATCGTCTTTATGGACGAAATATCGCAATGTATAACACTGATACACACATCAGAGGTATATCAAATTTATTTTCTTACACAATCAATCCATGTAGTGTCATTTATTATAGATAACACTTCGGATATACAAAGAAAACGAACTTTGAATCAAAAAGCGACTATTGTATTGGCCAATTATCGCTCATCGAGTATACCGGCGATAGCAGTGGGGAAAGCTGGACTCTGGGCAAGTGTACTCACACGTAGCATAAATATGTAGTTATGACGTTTATATAACTTGTACTCCTCGTTTTTAATAACATTTACGTGCCACATGCCTACGGATACGTCCCTGGGATTTTTTTCTGAACTACATCGTCATTGACGATGTCGTGACAAGCGTTCTTGTGTTCTTCACAATGGATCATACTTGATCATTGTTATTTATGTGTTGAAATATATGTTTTAAAATACATGTATGGCATGATGCAGTGTACATTCTTTGTATAAATCTACACCTGTTCTGACTTCTGTACTCCACATTCAGTTCTTGATAATAATGATTTTATACACATTTTGCCATTGGAATGGAAAACCTGTCATCTAATAATGAAACCATTTGATAAAGCATTATGAAATATTGATGCTTAGTGAAAATTATTAATAATTTTCTTTAGCAACTTAATGTTGGACTACCCAAGTTAGGGCTCAGATGGCTCTTAAATACATCACGGAGCATCATTCCCACAATGGGAGAAGGGATACTCCCATACACTCCCCCAATGGGAGAGGGGATACCCTCATACACTCCCCCAATGGGAGAGGGGATACCCCAATACACTCCACCAATGGGAGAGTGGATACCCCCATACACTCCCACAATGGGAGAGGGGATACCCCCATACACTCCCCCAATGGGAGAGGGGATACCCCCATACACTCTTCCAATGGGAGAGGGGATACCCTCATACACTCCCCCAATGGGAGAGGGGATACCCTCATACACTCCCCCAATGGGAGAGGGGATACCCCCATACAATCCCCCAATGGTAGAGGGGATACCCCCATACACTCCCCCAATGGGAGAGGGGATACCCCCATACACTCCCCCAATGGGAGAGGGGATACCCTCATACACTCCCCCAATGGGAGAGGGGATACCCCCATAAAATCCCCCAATGGGAGAGGGGATACCCCCATACACTCCCCCAATGGGAGAGGGGATACCCTCATACACTCCCCCAATGGGAGAGGGGATACCCCCATACAATCCCCCAATGGGAGAGGGGATACCCCCATACACTCCCCCAATGGGAGAGGGGATACCCCCATACACTCCCCCAATGGGAGAGGGGATACCCCCATACACTCCTCCAATGGGAGAGGGGATACCCCATACACTCCCCCAATGGGAGAGGGGATACCCCCATGCACTCCCCCCAATGGGAGAGGGGATACCCCCATACACTCCCCAAATGGGAGAGGGGATACCCCCATACACTCCCCCAATGGGAGAGGGGATACCCCATACACTCCCCCAATGGGAGAGGGGATACCCCCATACACTCCCCCAATGGGAGAGGGGATACCCCCATACACTCCCCCAATGGGAGAGGGGATACCCCCATACACTCCCCCAATGGGAGAGGGGATACCCCCATACACTCCCCCAATGGGAGAGGGGATACCCCCATACACTCCCCCAATGGGAGAGGGGATACCCCCATACACTCCCCCAATGGGAGAGGGGATACCCCCATACACTCCTCCAATGGGAGAGGGGATACCCCATACACTCCCCCAATGGGAGAGTGGATACCCCCATACACTCCCCCAATGGGAGAGGGGATACCCCCATACACTCCCCCAATGGGAGAGTGGATACCCCCATACACTCCCCCAATGGGAGAGGGGATACCCCCATGCACTCCCCCAATGGGAGAGGGGATACCCCCATATACTCTTCCAATGGGAGAGTGGATACCCCCATACACTCCTCCAATGGGAGAGGGGATACCCCCATATACTCTTCCAATGGGAGAGTGGATACCCCCATACACTCCTTCAATTGGAGAGTGGATACCCCCATACACTCTTCCAATGGGAGAGGGGATACCCCCATACACTCTTCCAATGGGAGAGGGGATACCCCCATGCACTCCCCCAATGGGAGAGGGGATACCCCCATACACTCTTCCAATGGGAGAGGGGATACCCCATACACTCCTTCAATGGGAGAGGGGATACCCCCATGCACTCCCCCAATGGGAGAGGGGATACCCCCATATACTCTTCCAATGGGAGAGTGGATACCCCCATACACTCCTTCAATGGGAGAGTGGATACCCCCATACACTCTTCCAATGGGAGAGGGGATACCCACATATACTCCTCCAATGGGAGAGTGGATACCCCCATACACTCCTCCAATGGGAGAGGGGATACCCCCATATACTCCTCCAATGGGAGAGTGGATACCCCCATATACTCTTTCTAAACTCTCACCGTGATTCCGCGTCTTAAACGATAATCCCATGTCTAGCTTTCCGAAATCACAAGACGATTGCACTTCTAGATTTTGGTAGCCGTATTATCGTTTATCTTCGGCGGCTGGTGCACCGGACTTTTAATCGAGAGGACCGGGTTTCGATTCCACCTACTGCCCTTTTGAAACTTTGGCAATTTCGGTCACCCCAGTTTACCCGTGTCTTTCAGAAGAGACACTAAAAGCCGTTGGTCTCTTCCACGTCATGTCTATGCGAGTGGAAGCAAAAGAAATGAGAAACACTGCACGCAGAGAGCCATCTTCGAAACTATATGCGGGGAGCTGCAATAGTTGCTGGCGAAACACTTGCTCTAGGTGGACACTGGAGCTACATAAAATACCACACAATATTATTATTCCATATTTGGCTTTAATATGTATACCACAATTTCATGTCTAGCGTTTTAGCATAATCATTATTATGTCCAATTCCACATGTTCAGCCACGTATCTACATTTACGTACCCAACCCAGAATTGTCTGACATTTTACGTTTAGTTTTGTGAAGTCACAAAATGATGCCACCGCTACCTGTCTGAATTGCAAATAGTCTGTTTTGAAATACGTTGCGCAATGGATATTCTCATTTCCGATGTTGAGGCCGTGTATGTCTACATAAATACGTCTGTCGACTATGATCCTAACTATTGGGCACAACGTTGGAACGCTATTCCTATAACATATGTTCGCATGTTTGCAGGACGTGGATCCGATAACGACCCAGACTTCTTCTACTGGTATCAGGAAGACAGAGCCACCTGGCCCGACCCCCTTGGCGGGTTACTCTGGCCTTTTGGTAGGACACGACGACCGACAGTTCGACGACCGACCAGACAACCGCACTTCGTGTACGACAATGAGAACACTTACCTTATCGGGGAGGATCGTAGCCCGCCGCCTACTTGGCTTGAGCTGTTCAGCGGCAACAGAGTCTCTCTCCCCCCTTCGCCACAATTCATCCGACGCGTTGGCGGCCGCCGACCTGGCCCCCGCAGGAGACGCTGCAATTCCTGCAACCGATAGGTATTTGCTTGCCATCACATCTCAAACTCCCCACCAGTGGCGCCACTCGCCGGCCACAACCTGCATTTGGTGTGGAGATTCTGCACATCTTTATTTCATTTGGCAAGCCCCTCATTTTTTCCAAGAAATATCTCAATTTCAATTGCATACAATTGTGGATATTGTGTTTGCATTAAAAATGTGTTAAGAAACACAGTAACGTTCGTTTTTGTTTGAAACTAAGTTACGTATACGCAATTGTATAGTTGCAAAGTCGTAAGCAACAATCGAGTTGCCCAGTCAACCAATTCTTTATACCAGTCTGCAAATGTTTATTTTGAATTCATGATAAAGCTGTGACATTGGTGATATGCTGAGTGGCGCCACTGTTGGGGAGTTAGTCTCGCTTATCCGACTCTCGCTCGCCTTCGTGAATTTGCCGTGAAGAGAGTCTGGCCTCAGAGGCGTGGTCTCAATGTCACTATTCCATTTTGTGTAGGCGTTCCCGCGAAACGCCAGCAGCCAATCAGCGTCATTATCGAGGCGCTACACTAATAATTTTTGCCTGATTTAACTTTTCAGTCTGATAGTTGTGCCAATATAATCAAAACTTATCAAGTTAATTCGTATTTGCATCGTATAAACTGATAAAAGTTAACTCTTATTTTATTAATTAGCTAGATGACGTCGTAATTGGTTAATTATGTATGCGCCTAGAACCTAGGTGCATATATATCATTTCCGTCACAATGAAACACTTTGCATCCATTCGATGACGTGTGCGACAAACGGTGGCGCCACAGCATGAAGCCTGGATAATCGAGGCTATTGCGGATTGTGATCACATATGTGCCTGCTGTCGCCATCTGGCGGAAGCTTACATAACTTTGTATCTCAGATGCGCCCCCAGTCGGATTCTTTTGCATTTGCACCCTCCGTCGAGAGAACTGAATGTTAAATGTACAACGGATGTACAACGATTTTCATAGGTAAACTGACCATCTGTTTTGCGAGACATTGCAACACTGACTGTATTAGTATTTAGAGTCTTTCTCACTTTAAACACCGCAGAGATTAGTTTCCTTTGCAGGCCCGCAGTAGAGCCCGGAGAAAAAGGACCACAGCAAACCGCCCAGCAACACGCCCAGCAAGCTGTGTGTGCCCAACGAGATTGCGGTCGTTGAAGACGAGGCGAGGCCATCCAATCCACCCTGTTCTACTATTCACGCACGATCCGTCAAGCTGATAGATTTCGAGCACAGATTTCGAGAGACGCGACAATGTCTGTGGAAAGAACCTCATATCATCGACAATTTGCGACACCATGCCGCGGATCGCGTCTACAGCTCTAATTACGTCCATGGTGACAACTGTCTTTTCAGCCTTACGGCACAAATTAGGTTAATGTCTCTTTTGTGTCGCGATCGTTCAGCATTGGTCATCGTCCGAATGATCCACAGTTCCCCGTGTTAGGACTCAAAGCATGTGTGATATATTGCAAAACAGGATCTTTGGTGTTCACTGTTAACGTAGTAGTAGTCTTCAGCATTACTGACAACATAGATACGGGCGAGCCTGTAGTCTTGAATTTAGAAGAAAGTAGCGCAATAAAGTGTCAATGTATTGCAGTTTAAACACTCGCGTCACGTGGGTTGTGATTGTCTATTTCAAACGCCCCAACGGTGGCGCCACTCACCATTTCATGATATGCTTAGCGGCGCCCCGTTGGTGTGTGCGTGCGTGCGTGCGTGCGTGCGTGCGTGCGTGCGTGCGTGCGTGCGTGCGTGCGTGCGTGCGTGCGTGTGTGCGTCTAATTACGTAAAATGACGTCATTGCAGCGGCTCTTATTATTATTATTAAAAGTGTCTATGGCAGTCATGACAGCCAGCTTGCGTGAGCAGTTGAATCTTGCGCCCACTTACAAGCGCTTCTTCAATTGTTCGAAGTAGTATCCGCCATTCGGTTCTTGTTTAATCAAACAGATATTATGGTCACTCCTCGGAGAGCAGCAGTTGACTTACTTGAGAAAGTGGACACGGAGTGAAACAGTCATTCGTAAAAAAATCACTGAGAAAAGACAGGACCTAGTGATATTATAACTTTGTCTTACTTCGGTATAATATATCAAGCGTAGGTTTTTAAAATAAATGTGCCACGTTTATATTCGCATTTTCGACCTTGCAGTTGCGTTCGAGTTTGCTCAGTGTTTGTGTACTAATTGAAAATAAAACAACAACAAAAAACCCGCCCGCCCGCCCGCCCGCCCGCCCGCCCGCCCGCCCGCCCGCCCGCCCGCCCGCCCGCCCGCCCGCCCGCCCGCCCGCCCGCCCGCCCGCCCGCCCGCCCGCCCGCCCGCCCGCCCGCCCGCCCGCCCGCCCGCCCGCCCGCCCGCCCGCCCGCCCGCCCGCCCGCCCGCCCGCCCGCCCGCCCGCCCGCCCGCCCGCCCGCCCGCCCGCCCGCCCGCCTTGTTATTATCACATTGAGTGTCGTCTAACATCGTATTCTCATTGCATCTTCAGTACTTTCCCAGCCACAATATATTGCCAACATATGCTGGTAAGTTGGTGTGTCGCTCAGAGACCGACTGTAGCTCCTACATTAGTGAGTCACACACTGGTTGAACTGTATGTTCGCATGCGTACACAGATACTTGACAACAGTCGTCCACAGCGCAGTAGACGTGAGCTGATGGCCAGATATTGTTTTTACACTACAGCTCATCAAGGACTTGCTATCGAATTTGAGAGAATCAGCAAACATATATGGGATGTGTGATATTAAAATATCGATACATTTTTAATAACATTTGAACGCTTTAATTTTTATAAACTATTATTGCAACAATATATCAGCAGTAGACGTAAAGGTATGGTGTGACATTGTATTTTGACGTCATATCCCTTGAATGCTGCAAAACGCATTTTCGCGAGTTAATTAAACACGCACGCATCACGCACACGGGGTGAGCGTCATATACAGCACACTGATATGATCTCCAGAATGCATGTGTTTTCCAATGCACGCACGCACGCACGCGCACGCACGCACGCACGCACGCACACACGTAGAGATATTGAAGTACACTGGAGTAACCGCAGTTACGATCTCCATTATTTCAACACTTTGCAGCGCGCTTCCCATGCCAGGGAAGGCCTACAACGTGCCAGGAATTCTTTCTGAGAGGACAATATCCAACGAGACAATGGTCATTGTCCCTCTCCAACGGGTCATTCTGCACTGTCTGGCCAGGACACGTCTCACATCCAATCAGTATTATATAGCTGCCTATATGAACTTGTTCTTGTTGATCCGCTGTTCGGCGCTCGTGGTTGCGATCTCCATGGCAACGGTAGCGTCCGGGCTTGTGCATGTGGCGTATGTGGACAATGTAAAGTCGTCGGCAGTAAATCTTCAGACACCGTACCACAGCTGGGGGAGGTCTCTGGGGTCTTTGTGCCGACACGAGGCCGAATCACGTATCCCCAGTGGCATCAGTTACAGCACAGTGCCGCATAAAGCCGATTATCTACAGAAAGAAGCGTAGCATCAGTAAATCTTATAGTACAGTCTGAATATATTAGTCCGGGAGCCAAGACTAGCCTAAAATGGCTTCGTTCAGTACTCACTACACAATTGGTTTACCACTACATGCTACTTGGGGAGGTCTCTAGAACATTTCTAGCCCTGTACAACTGAACTGTGGTATCAATAAAATTGTTCAGCCAATTTTCCATTACGGGTGTTGGCGGCCAAGGCTAAAATCTTACAAATCAAATAATTGTTTTCCCTCAATTCAAATGGTGGTTGTTAACATGTTGCCATAGTATTAGTTATTGTATTGCTGCTGAAACCAGCGCCATGTTGGATTTTCAAAATGGCCGCCTCTATTTGTCAATATCTCGTGATATAAGCTACCTAGGACCTTGATTTTAGCGGCTGAGCCTACACTTTCAGGGTAACGGAATCAAATTGCACTACTCACAGTGCGATTATCGTGATCGTTGAAGTAGCTAACTACTCCGCGGATGTGTTCGCCATTTATTTCCAGTATATAAACAAATTGTCTCGTATTAAGAAAGGAAAATGCTCGAGTCTCAAGTCAAGTCTAAAGAGCAACTGGAGTGCGACTCGAGTTTGACTCGTGTCCCCTTGTTCTAGTACGCACAAATCACCGTTTTGAGGAACCATAGACGCCTAACAGAATGTGGTTTGGCAATACTAGAGACGAGAAGACTAAGAGGAGACAGAGTAGAACTTCTAAACATATTGAATGATTATGAAGATATAGTTGATAGAAATATTGAAACTCAAAGAGGATTATAGAACCAGAGAGCACGAAGTAGCATTTGTAAAGGAACAGTGTAGGTAGGATATAATAAAATACTAATTCTCACAGAAGACGATAACCGGACGGAACACACCATGCAATTATTATGTCAATGCTAGCAGTGTTAATGTGTTAATAAGGACAGGCTACACGAAACATGGTTGGCGTACTTGTGCACTTACCATCTGGAGTTTGCTTCTTTGGTTAGTAATCTTGTTAAAGCATAATTAATTTGCAAGAGTCATATAGCAAAATACAAGAATGGGTATTTTCAAAGAAGGATTTTTTATAATTCTCAACCAAAG